>JARKIC010000392.1:0-285523 GCA_029378375.1 Mycena olivaceomarginata
GAGAATGGGGGTAGTGCTGGCCATCAAATACGTCCTGAAATCTTGCCGGGGTGATGGATGTAGTTGGCACGGTAGAGCAATCGCTCGATGGATTTAAGATTCTGGAAAAGGCCTTGGAGCCGAGGGATAATGGGGAGGTAGCAGAACATGCGGCGCGGTTTTTCCAGTGGGGGAGTAACGGTATTTGTCGCAAAAAGGGCATTCAGTGAGTTCGGAATGAGTGTCGGTGTAGGCGATACAGGAATCAACACAGCAATCAAACCAGAGTGGCTCGACGCCAGAGAGGATCGCCTACAATGGAACATGACCCATTCAGAGCTCAGGCTCAGCTTGTGGGAGAAAGCATAGACCATTTGGTTTGTACGCCGTTCTTGGCATTTTTGACATGAGTTTGAGTTGGAATGCGCGTATATCATCGCGGTCCTGCTCAGTCAGGATGCTATTTCCTGGACATTGGTGAGAATTAGAAGGCGGTACATGAATTCAAACATACGAGAGTCCCAACTCCTGGCTTCTTCGTCTGAATCATACTCGTGGTCATTGTGCATGCGGTCTAGATGCTCATGAGCAAAATCACAATCACGAAATCAAAACCGACCAGCAAGGTCATGGAACATGTTTCCTGGATGCTGGTAAGTAAGGTACCACTGAACAGGAACAAGCTGACCAGCAGGTTCATCGCCCGGACCAAGCAATTCATCAAGCATTTGCATCATTTCTTTCACGCGAAACAGGCTTATCCAAGTCCTGGAACTCATCGAAGCCACTCCATGGGTCAACTTCGAGGTTGAAAGCGGTAGAATGGGGCTCTTCTGTTCCGGAAGAGGACACGCTTTCCGAATCAGAAGTGCCGGAATCAGAATCAACTTCCATTGTATCAGACTCGATGCCGTCAAGATGCGAAGTCATTTCAAAATCGCGTGGTGGGGAGTCTGCGTGGGATTCGGACGCGGATGGAGGGGAACAGCAAGAGTGGGAGCATCTGGGAGCTCATCATCTGAGCCTTCTGATGGAAGCGATGGTATCGGGGACACAGATGGGCGGATGGAATCAGCCGGAACCATGCGATAGTGACGCTTTCTTGTCTGTTTTGTGAGGAGCTTTCCGCGGGTTTACAGTGACAATATTTCTTCTCAGTGCCAGAGACCCCCACCCCTTCCATATATGGAAATTCCTTGATCCGGTAGCCCCTTAGAGACTTCTGGATTCAGGTTTATTCTCGTTTTGTTCGATCATGAGCTTGACAGAAGTTTTGTTCGAGGAATTCGGAACCTATTTTCAGACTGTATCTATTCCCATCTTGCCAGAGCCTGCCAGATCTCTGGGTCGAATGTCCTCCGCCTCATTTCGTCTCACTAATCTCGCTCATTTCCGAATACGTCTGACTCTCGCAGCAAGCTTGACAGATACGCCGGAATCCCGGAAATTGCGGCTCAAGCTGGAAAATTTTGCAATCTCCACTACATGAATACATTACGGGGTTGTTTCGGTACTGCCGAAATGAATCAGTGCGCTCGTGCATATAATTAATTAGTGGTTCGGGCTCGTGCCGAAGGTGGCACCGTATTCTTTATGTTTTGGTTATGCCGAAATGACTGAACTTAAATTGAACTACTCGGCGCCAGCTCCGAGACATCGCAAGTCAGCTGTCCGCTAGGCGCCGTATCGCGAGTGAAGTAGTGTCTGCTGAGCACCAGATCTCAGGGGAATCGTGTGCCTGAATATAATTAAGTACATACTACCGTAAATAGAACTTTGGTAGCACTAAAACGTCGCAATCGGAGTCACACCGGTGACAGCGAAAGAACTATAAATTCCGTACATCCTTGAATTCTCTCTAGTCATTCAATCGCCCAGCTTCATCTTCGCAGATACCAGTTCCGTGTCCACAAAATTGTGGGTTTTTATTCCACTCGAATTATCTCCTCAATCTTGACTAGATTTTGATAGTCCTTTTTTTTTTTTTTTTTTTTTGAATCCTTGTTTATTCTCCTTTGTGCCAAGGGCATATGGTAGAGATATAAACTTGTCTTCCTCTATCTATCAGGTAATTATATCTGGTCCTTAATCTCCTACTCGAACACATGACATGGTGATGGAACCCAGTCCTGTGGCACGGCCACAACGTTAACATCCGGGGAACTCCCGCCTCTGCCGCGTTCCGAACGCTTCAGGGAAGTAGCAACGAACGCAAGCCCGCCGAAGCGGGCCCCGCATGAATTGGGCTCGGAGAGATAGGCTACGGTACAAGTACATACAAAAGCGGTGTTACAAGTACAGTAGTTAGGAAGATAAAATAAAACAGAAATGGGAGAGGAGGGTGGGTGACGCGAGAGCACAAGCAAGAAAGCCTGGTGCATTATTAGTTTTCGCTACGCTCTCGTAAATGACGGCGACGCCGCTCACTCAGTCCGGATTTTGCTTCGTAAATTCACTGCGGCGAAGCCGAGAATGAACAGCAAAAATCTGGAGAGGAAGGAAATGATGAGAGGTGCTGCTAAACGCAGAAGCGCAGAGCGCTTACCTTGTGCTGGGTGGTAAAGGCGAAGCCGTGGGCAGCACAAGGAAATTTCCAACGACATATATATTGTCTCGGATCCGGCCTCCGCTAACTCAATAGCACCGAATCAAGACATGCCGATGAAACGGAGGGACAAGGTCAATTGACCTATGGATAGAAGATATGGCGGTGCCATTATAAATTGTTTTGAGGCGGCGGAGCCGCGTATCACGCGTCGGGTGGGCGCAGAGGCCTCCGAAAAACCTCCCTACCCCCGGAATCCAATTTTACTCCAAAGAATGTTGTAATCATCCCGTCAGTCTTGACATTCCGGCCCGACTTCCATCCCTAGACCCAGCCAACCAGCAGCCCCTACCCCAGTTCCTTCTGATCCTACTTCGAGCCCAGGCTGATGGAATTCCCATTCTCGGCACAATGCAGTGATTTTCCGGCTCCTTTGTTGGCCCCCATCAAAATCCCAGGCAACCTCACTGGGATAAACGACTCAAACATGCCGGGTGGGTGAGCCCGGCAGTATGAACACAGTGCTGAGGAGTGTGAATGTGCTGGCCGCCGGGTTGTTCCGGCTGTTGTTTCGAAGATAAGGGGAAGTTGCCGATGGCGTGGAGAATGGACAGCGGGATCCGCGGAATGATCCGAAAGAAGGGCACAATAAGGCCAAGCCGGGAATCGGCAAGTGGAGAAGCCGGAGAGTGTCAAAATGTTAATCTCTCCAGCGCATGGGGAGGCTCACGATGCCTGTAACCAGCACAGTCAAAAACGACACCAATACTCCTGTTTATTGCAGGATCGAGGACACATCTGGCAACAACGCGGACATTGATAACTTACTGTAGACTTTCGACCAAAGGTTCACATCAGGAAAAACCAGATTTGGTATTTCCTTGCCAAATATGGCCAATTGGCCGCAAGTGTCTAATTGAGCACAATTCTCAATATTTCTCACCAATTGGCACCAATATCCATTACTTCTGATAAATTGGAAAGGATTCTATTTGTGTATGACAAGACCATCACAAGATATGGCAATGTATGCATGATGAGCGACCTTGTAGGTTCGCATCGGGGCGCATTGGGAAATTTCAAGAAGAGTTCGACGTAGGCAAGGTGCTTTGGTGGTTCACACGAGCTTTCATATGACAGCTTGCAAGATTGGATATCCTAGGAAGTCAAGATCAGTTAAAAACCATGGCAGAACACTCAAAGCAATAGAATTGGGTAATGTACTCAACGGCCACTTTGCGGGAAAGCGAAATTTACAAGTCCGTTGCCGAGGCCGAGACATCGGTCGCATCAAAAGATGAAACCATCACGTGCATGGAAAGGTGGTTCGTTTTGATGGGTGCCGTACCTTCTCTCTTGCCTTCTCCCACCACCAAATCCTTCTGGCGCCTCGGCGTCTCCCACCTGAATCCTCACATTGAATGCTCTTCAAAATCAACACATTTTTGGTCCTTTGAGAACCGTCTCTGATAGAGCGGGAGGCCGTGCCCCTCTTTGTCTTTGTGCAGCCGTTGTGCTGTTCCGAGTCGCATATGCATCCCTGTTCTGACCCCACTTGCAGCCCACCAACCCGACGTCCGGGGGGACGACGAGTATCACATGGAGCAGCACACCTCAGATGATCCGTGCGTCCTCATCTCTTCGCCTCTCCTCAGCTAGGTCTTCGTCAGCTAACGTGCAAAACAGCGTGTTCTCCATCGAGCTGAACCACCCTTCCTTCGTGCGTCTCTTCCTCTCCGTGCTGGTATGTAGGACTGATTTGATGACACGTAGAACTCCGCCCTCGCAGTCGCCAACAATGTCAACCCCGCAGACAACAATTGTACTGTCAACCTCCCCCCAGTCTCCGCAGAGTGTGTTTCCCGCTGTCTCCCTTCTCTGCATTTAATCCGCCCATTCACTCTGCTGTTTTTCGACCACTCTATCTCCACCCCCTCCCCTCCACGTTAACACCGCATATCTATTAACCCGGTTTTACAGAGACAACTACACTCTCACGTTCGGCAACATCACCGACATAAACAACGTCTTCGCTACTACACCGCCATTTGGCGGGGATGTCAGCCTGAGATCCCACACATAATCTCGGGCTTTGGTGTGCCGGAGATCACCGGGGATCTCTGCCTGATGTAAAAACGAGTATCCCCTGACAATCCTCTGAGACCCTCTCCCTGCGAGATCTGGTTTAAGACATCCTCTTGAGGTCTGCAGCATTTGGACCCATATCCATATCCATATAAATATTCTTTATTCATATTATTTAATTACTCCTGTAGAATTTGGGAAGACAAATATTTCATTCCAAGTTACGTGTGTATGGTACATGCAGACAGCCTCACGAAAAAAGGCAGTGACAAAAATAAAAACCGGTAGAGAATCATAAATGTAATGCACACAAGAAGGCTTGAAAAAAGGCCATCTTGTATGATGAGAGGGTTGGAGCCTTGAAAGTCCTAACAATCTTGAGGGGACGTCGCAGCCCGAGACAACTTCAAATTTGAAGAACAGCTTCACAGAAAGTTCTTGATGCTAGAGAAACGGCAGAGGAAGTTGGGTTTCATGACACAATTGAGGACTTGAGGAAGTTGAATGAGGTCTGTTGGGAGGACGGGCATTGGACGACACAGGTTGAGCTTGAGGGGCAGATGGTGGTGGGGAAAAGTAGAAGTCGTACGACTTTGTTGATTTTGATTGCCGTCGGTCGACATCTGACATTGACAGCAGCGGAGTTTGAACGACTTGTGAGTTTGCGATGGAGGAACGCCTCTTTGAATTCTTTCTTCTCGGAAACACCGAGTGCACCAGTTCAAGCTGCGAGGTTGCTGCGAGGGTCGACATTAATTTTCCCCCCTTTGTTGTTTCCTCTTTTCTTTTTCACTCCCGGTCCTGGAATACGGGAATGGAGCTGAGAGTTCCGACATAACGGGGACATTTGGTAGGATCTCGTTCAGATATCCTTACGACCTCCTTCGGATCTCAATCAACTCCCATCCTGATCGCCGCACGTCGGGATCGCTCAGATGTCGTTCCGAGCTCCCTCGGAGAACACCGAGGATATTCGGCTGAGATTCGGCAATCCAGATCTTTTTGACAACCGGTGTAAATGGTGGTGTAGGGGCAGCTTTTCGATCGGGGCGGCGGTCTCAAGTTCTTCGGGACGTAGCACCGCGGACACCAGTGGCAGTGTCACGCAAAGTGGGAGTGCATCTCAGGCTTCTGCGTGAGTACTTACTTATACATGCTTCCCCCTCCTGTACCCTCGCGCTATCGGCGGCGACGGCTGAACCCCTTGACTACAGAACGTCCCCTGCCGTCTCTCGTTCGGGCTCCGCTCCGCCTCTAACTCAGGCCGGACCCTCACCCTCGCCCATGGGTAATGCCCCCGCCGGTCTACGCACACATGTAGTTGCGCCGTTCATGTTGGTGGGAGCCGCATTTGTTTTCTGATACCCGTATTGGTCCCTACCACCATTCCTTAGTCACGCTTATACTTGTGCTGTGTCTTCCTCTGTCCGACATTTCCGTCTTATATTTGTTATGGTACACACTCCCTACACCTAGTCTTACCCTACCTCATGTACATTTTGCTTCCTAATGCAATATATTGCTTTGTGTCAACTCGAATGCTCTTTAAGACTGGCAATAGTCCCAGAATAGTTTCCAAAGCCTTTGCAATTCGCCATAATACCTGAAAATGTTTGGCAGAAGTTGAGTAAATGGCGCCATTTGACGAAGAAATATAGGCGCATACCTTATTGAGTAACTGTCGGCAATCGGCCAATTGGCACCAATTGGCGTCAAGTACCGCCAATTACCAATTCTGGGTTTTCCTGATGCAGTGACAGGTGACACCCAACTTTTTTTGATGTGTGCAAAAATCGCCTTAATTCAAAAGAAAATTTTCGGTCTTCTCGGAAGAGAAAAATCTAAAAATAGTGAACCTTTGGTCGGAAGTCTACAGTATGCTGGGTTATTGCTTGCAGCTCTGGCGTTTACAGCGTTCGTGCCTGCAGCGCCCGCCGCCGCTACCGTGATTTCTCTTGTTGGCAAGGGAGTTCACATGCTCTGGAAAGCAGCAGCATCCGCCAGGGTCGGGAAGACTGCGGCGGGTCCGGCGGCTGTGGTCGGGGTTTGGGGATTTGCTCGTGCTCTCATTGAACCAGACAGTGCAACAGTCAAAACAGCCTTGCTCGGGCCCAATCAAGAGCCCTCCCAGGAAGTGGCAGGGAGCAACACCATCCTCATAGTCCGCATAAACATCGAGACCCCCACCATCGGGAGTCACCCAGCCACATTCCTTGTTTCTCGTCTCACCATGCTCAAAAAAACGGAGACGCACACCACGAATGTCAAGGATCTTGGGACATCGGACAGCGATGTCTTGTTCAGCATTGAACTCCCCTCACCGGACACAGGGAAATCGTATTTGTTGTACACTGCGAGCTTCCTTAGATTCCGCAACCTTGCACCCCCCACTGCGGTACCCGAAACCCCTAACATGACGGGAGGTATTTGGGAAGTTGTCAAGGATTCTTCCACCGCTGGCAGTCTGCCGATTGTGGAAGGCTGGGTGCATCAGATGGTTGCCGAGTCTTGGGAAGCATCGTCGAAGTCCGAGGTGTACAGCCGCGCCCAAACTTGCGTAAGTGGCTGTAAGACGGTGGGTATTCCGACGGACCACAGAGTGATCTCAGTGCGGATATCCACCGCGATTGGGCGCGGCAGGTGGACAACAAACTGGCCACTCGGTGAATGTTAGACAGTTTGATTCAGTTTGTGTTATAGACGGTGAAACCACTTTTATCTATGTACACAGGTGAGGATATGAATTCGCCCGCATCCAAAAAATCAGCTCTCGAAGTGGCTCTTCCCCTCATGGATCTTGGCGTTGTGGTCCACGGGTCCGGTCGGCGTCGGTGGCGAAATTGACGAGGCGGGCGAGGTCGTGTTGGAATGAATGTGCGAGGGGGTGTCCGAGGTCATTGGGGGTGTCGACTTCTTGTACAAGGGAGGGGCCAAGATGGGTGGCGGCGGCAGTGGATACGCCTGTGTTGGCGTCGCTTGGCGCTGCTGGCCAAATGCCGGGATGGGGCTCGTCGTGGAGTCGGGTTCGGGGATGGGGGGTAGCGGATGTAGAAGCTGCAGCCTTGGCGGCGCGCTTCGACACCATATGAAGGGAATACATCGGGTACGGTCCCTTGGAATTTGGGGGAAAGTCGCGCTGGACCATTGCCTCGAAGTTAGCCAAAATGGGGTCATCGACGTTGAGTTCCCAATCGAGGTAGTTACACATCTCGCGCTCCATTTGGTTTATCTCGCGCAAGGTAAACATCCCTTGGGCGACGATGCTCCACGATTTATTTGAATACGCGTCGTCGCAGATGACCTTGGAGATGATCATCAAAGCGGAGATGAAGAGTCGGTGGCCAGAGGAGCCGCGTGCAGTAGGAAAGTGCGCTTTCAAACGCTGCAGCAAGACTAGGGTCGCATAGGTGACAGCTTGGTGCAGCTTAGTGCGGTGGAGGGCATAGGCAATAAAACACGGGAGTTTCGCCTGCGAGTGGGTGGATTGGGGGGGGAAAAGTGGGCATGCAAAGAGGTGCGTTATGAACCGCGCGCTCAGCTGAGCGATGTATTCGTAGCCATAAAACGGGTCCGTTGTTGTCGGTTGGGGCTGATGCTGTTCAGTGGCGTAAGAAAAAGAAAAAGTGACAGAGAAGTGGGCGAGAAGACGCACTGGAGGTACCGAATATGCCGACTGTCGAGGAGCATTAAGAGGGACCTTCTTGAGAACGTCGCGATGATGGGGAAGAGGCTGCTGAGGATGTACTGTGGCCATTAAAAAATGTCATGAGATAGGGAAGAGCGGTAGGGCTTCGTCAGAAGCGAGGGAAGAGGGTTTGCTTTATTATTGTGCATGCTGATTCGGTATCAATCCCATCAGAAAAACTTTTTGTCTCGTGTGGGAAATAGAGAGCCGGGTACGATTGCGTCCGAATGTGGCAAATGGCGGGACAGCTAGCGAGAGACACTCGCCTAGAGAATGGGTAGGGTGCTGCCTGGAGATCGGCCCAAGGCGCAAGCCAGAAGGAGGGGACACGCAACCCGATTCCTGTTGGCGCCGAATTTGCACTTCTCTCTCGTGGATACGGCCTAAAATGTCGGGACTTGACACTGGCAAAATGTGAAATTCTGGGTGATTATCCCGGGTCCTCCTGGGACTGGCGCCTTTTCACATCAGGCCCCGTTATTATTATCATCCTTCGGCGGCGATAACACACCAATGAAGCGTCAATCGATGGGCTAGGGCAGGCCAGGGGATATAATCGCAGTTTATATATGTGCATCTCCGATCGGTTAGCCCGTGCCGTTGTGCTGGGGCGTTTCGCTGATCCTATCCCCGCTTCCGACCGCACTCTGCTTCCTGCCCTGGAGCACCATAACCTCATTCCAAATTGCCGACTCACTGCGGTGATATCACCTACGATCCGACCCCATCAATGGGCGCCTCTTCGGAAATGATTATCGAGCGAAAGTGCCACCATGCCGACTCACTGCAGTTCCTACGATCCGACTAGTGCCACACATGCAACACTGACTTGGGCCTAGCAATGGAAGCCAGATGCCTTGAGCACCATGCAAGCACCACGTGGGATGGAGGGTCACCATCACCCTTAACATGAGGTGCTTAACGGCAGCATTCTTGCACACCTCATGTCAAAAATGACACCTAGTGTGGTTACCCTGTTTTCCACCATTGAACCCTATATATCAGTTTTTTTTTCCCACCAAAATTCCAAAAAAATAAATAAATTGATTGATGGTCTGACTAGGGAGACTAATTGAACCCTGGAATTCCAGGAACCATGCCCATTGCCCCTGACAGAAGCAGTGCCATTTACATGTGATATGAATCTCACTGATCTGAGAGCGCCTCATGTCCCATTCTAAGTATGCCTAGATTAACATATGTATCAAAGGATCACAATCCCCATCCAAGCCCTTGTCCCAGTCAGGGTCTAGAAGGCAACATCACCAAAAGATATGTAATATCCTCTGGTTTGGCCATCACATCACTGACAAGGCCAGTTTGTGACCTAATTTCGCTAATCTGAAAGTTTCGGCCTCGCTGCCAGTCATCTGTAGGCTTGGGTGCGGGCTTCTTTTTGGGTGGCTTGAGCGGCTTGGATCTCGGCTTAGGCCCTGTTCTCCTTACATCCTCCTCCATCATCTATCGTCCTTATCTCTTCTCTCATCCGCTGACCTCCTCTCCCCTCCCCTTCCCGCAGGTCAACTCCTCTCTCGGCACCCACGGCGCGCAGATGATGACGATGCCCAACTCGGCGCGCCTGTCTGTGATCAATTGGGTGCCGCCGGGGGTTACGGCCGGCACTCCGCCTGCACATCCGACTTCTGCTTCGAATGCAAATGCAAATGCAAATGCAAATGTGAATTCGAATGGGAATGGGAATGAGGCTAGCAATAACCCAACCGCCCCCCATGTTTGTAATGGATTTTCTTTTCCTGTGCATATATTTTGGCTCACGCCACACGAAGAGCTCTAAGTGTGGTAGTGCTCTGGCGCTGAATCGAGACAATCACCTGCGACAGGTTTTGGCCTGAACCATCGAGTGCATATCAATTACTTACCTATTTTTCACCCTGCATGCCTGTGTCACCCCAAAGTCCGACCTTTTCTTCAGCGCGCGACTCCCACCACGCGCAGTGCTCCCAATCCCCTGCAAAACATTTCCCCAGCACCAGTAGAATACGGTGCTGTTTATAATGCATATTAGTAAACATGTTTATGAACAGGTGTTTATAAACCGGAACACATGATATCCTACCGGAGTTAGGCCCTGATCTCGATGTTTCGCGCACGGCAGACCCTGATCAATATATTCAGTCTATTCTTAGTTGCAAACCCGTTGCACGGCACCGGAGCAGAGAGCCGATGGCCGCATGCCGTTCGGATCACATTTCAGTGATGCGTGTTGAAGAATGTTCAAAGCGTAATACTCTACATCCAGCGAGAAGTCAAATAAATGGATATCCGATGTGTGTTCTGCAGATAGATACTCACATTATATACTCCAGCCAAGTGCCGGGATAGCAACTCCGAGGAAGTAAACCGAAAGGTAGTACCTTTTACAGCATTCAATTGAAGCGCCCCAGTGCGTAGTGCTTTGCGAGGGACTCATACAAAGTACCCCAGGAGGTAGTGCTTTGGTAGGTACTCATATGAAGTGCCCAAAAAAGCAGTTCACACTAATGGCCTCTGAAAACACGCTCAGAACATCGGACCAACTCTAAATCAATGTTGGGGTGGATACCTTAACATCTTCTGTGACTCTTCCGAGACTCAGACTGTGGCTTGTGCATCAAAGTGAGAGGAATAATCATAAGCTGTTTAAAAGTGCCTTTCTTGATCATCAAGCATTTAGGCGGAGAGGGTGCGAAGATGATGGCCTATAAATACATCAGAGGAGGGCCAGAGGGTGCCTTCAGACCTGTTAATTGAAACATGTGGTGCTAAATGCCCAATTTCAGTCGTAGCAGCGCATTTTAACAATGCAGTGTGCAAAGCTCACCCAACATATGCACTGCTGGACACGAGGTCCTCTTTTTTTGTCCATCCATGAGGATCTCCCAATCTTTTCTGGAATATTCTGCAAAATGCTTGCATCAGTTACCACCTGTCTCTGAGGCAGGTCAGTTGGAATCGTCCCCCGGTGCCTGTGCATATTGCACACTGGAATATTCTGCAAAATACTCAGAACAGTTAGCATACGCCTCTGAGGAAGGCCAGTTGGAATCATCACTCATAGATGAAAATGGTCTCTTAGATTACCCAGCATAGCTACCGTCACTTACGCCCCCTAGTGTACTGCTGCATAGCCTTCGGGCCAGGTACAGCAACCAATGGAATTTCAGTCTGTCAGTCAGTTGGTCAATCCTACAGTGCCTCTGCATACACGGCTATCCCGCCCGCCATCGAAATCTAATGGGTTTGATGGCCGACTTTCCACATAGGGTCAAGCCAGGAATTTTCAGAATGGTGATGTATGGGTACCATCACGGCAGCCCCTTAGAATATAAAGTACTTGCCCTCCTCAGCTTTCAATTTCATCCCACATTGACGATGGGTCATACAGACCTCGAGCTCTCTGGCATCACTGATGAAGATAGGGTGCGTGTGCGCTGTCTGTCTCTATTCCTATTGAGGTTCCACGCAGTGTTGGGCGCTCATTGCGACACAGGAGTGTTTGTCAGGTTGACATCAAACATCCTTGGCCCCGATGATGCAGACCCGGAGCAAGAAGTAGGAGGAGGAGGACCGCCCGGAGACGCACCACTTGGATCGGCGGTGTGCCATGCCTCATTCCACCGCCAAGTCGCTGACTCTGAGTATCATACAGAAAAACTAAGCTGGCCCCGAGGGTCGGAAGGGTTTCAGCGAGTACTCCGCTAGAAGACAACTCCACGACAAACCCGAGCCAACGGCGGAGGGGAATTCTCAAAGCTGTCTCCCACTGGCGACAGTCCACGGCCACCTATGAGGCACCCACCCGCGTCCGCCTCGCTCAAGTGGCTCCAGGACCGGTACGCTACCCGCGCGCCGCGCCCTGGCAAATGAGCATCGCTGACGTCTGAGCCAGGTACATCCAAGACGCGGTGGGCGCTGGGACGGGGGTACAGTTCACGTTGAGCTCGAAGTCCATCGATGGGGAGGGCCCGGAGGCGTATCAGCGCCGAGTGAACGGGCAGCGGACCCCACAGAGCCGAAGGGCTGCACAGCAGAAAAATGCGGCCCGGCAGGCGAAACGAAAGGCCATGCGCGCTGTGCTCCACGCCAATGGTGGGGAGTTCCCGGAGTACGCGAGTTCCGAATCCACGATATCCCAAGCAAGTGACGGCATCCCAGCCACCGCAGAGGGCGCCGTTGTCGCGGAAAGGCGCCTGAGTGGGGACGAAGGCAAGGGCGGGGGAGAAGCGGCGCACGGCCCAGCACCAGTGCGTCCACCAAGACTGTCTAGAACGGGAGCGGTGTACTTTGGCGAAACGAAGGGAGTATCGGCAGGGCAGAAAGAGCGCATGCTTGAAGCGACTCATTGGTCGCCCACCAAGGCAGATATGACTGTCAAATGGGTGGCCTCCATGCAGTGATATCTAGGAGAAAGCGAATTATAGTAAGTTATGCATTGTAGACGTCTTCCTAGTCCATTAGGTGCAAATCGACTGTGCATTTGATGGAACCCGCGCCCCGCACTTTCAATGGAGGACAATATTTTTTGCACCCAACAGCAATTGGCAGTACCGAAGGCAAACCGAAGGCGCGAATCGAAAATTTGTCGTTTTGGGCAGGTTTTTATCCCCGCCAAAGAATTGTCCGTATCTCTGTGAGTTCTTCCTGGATTGAGTTGAGACTATGCCGGAAGATCTAGCCTAGTATTAGTGAGAGAGAAACTGGCAAAAAGATCACAAATTGAAACATCCAGCGGCTGTGGCACGTCAGATTCTCGAGGAGATAAAGTGAGGCCATGCAGTTTTGCGCGATGTAAAAAAGCCGCACGCCGCTCGTGCGGCTTTTGCGCAAGCTCTCTAATGAACCTTTCTCACAGCAAGCGATCTAAGCATTGTGAAAAGCCCTCTGCCGAGTTGGTAAGGGTTTCCAAGAGGACTTCCAAAGCAACCGCTGATACTGATACGTCTCCCATACCCACGTCGCAAACCCAGAGCACATTTTTCCCGACTCGGATGGATTTGTGGAAGCACTACCAAAAATAAATGAACAAATTGGCTTCCTAGAGGCCACAGTCTTTGGGTGGACCTTGCCAGTAGAACAGTTTCAACACAAACAAGCCCTGCCCAATTCCGAGGAACCAAGCCACCCATGGGCAGAAACGTTCATGCGCCATCGAAAGACTGCCGGCCAGTCGTTGCCTGGGTCAACCGTATACGATGACTCCCTCGCAATCTATGATTCGAATATGTCGGCCCATGCCAGCGGAAGCTCTTCCAGCTTTCCATTTGATTTAACATGATCTTGGGGAAGTTCTCAGATGCTCGGTAGAGCCAAGTCTGCCCGCGCTGTTCAGGATGATTTCAATCGAGACCTTCGAAGTTGGTAGCGTCCAGTAGAGTTGGTGGTTAGGAACAGTTGATGCATGCACCTACAGTGTACACCTGTCTCCATCCTCGAAAAGAAGTTTCTCTGGACCACCCGAAAGCGGAGCTGGGGATTCTTTTGGATGGAATAATGTCTGTTGCTTCAGGTTGAGGGCATGCCATGTGGATTGCAGGCAGAAGGCGTCGATGTACGAACGGCGAGCAGAAGAAGCACAGAGGCCTGTCAGGCTTGATGGATGTGAAGCATTACTCTCACCAACCGCGAATATGATCGAGTTGATAGACAGACAGCAGGCGATAGAAGTGAAGTATATATCCAGGTACCCATCCTCATAAGGTAGCGGACAGACAAGTGCAATTTCCCCACGTGATTTAACCTCATTGGGAAGATTCACTGAAATTGGCCTGTTCTAAGAGTAGATTAAGAATTCTAGCTCAACAGTTCTGTGTAAATGTTTCAGAAGACTGCTCCCAAATATTTTGAGAAATTTCGGTCGAGAAATGGAGGACTATGTAGTTCCAAAATGATCAGAAATTGATGGTATACTCTGCCCACATCAATGGTATTCGCCGCCCACATCAATTTGGGAACTCGTCCTCCATTTCTTGAACAAAATTTCTCAAAATATTTGGGAGGAGTCTCCTGATACACGCACACAGAACTGTTGGGCCAGAATTTTTGATTTAGTTTTAGAAAGGTCAATTTCAGTCAATCTTCAAAAGGCCTTCCCAATAAGGCTAAATCACGTGGGGCAAGTGCACTTGTCTGTCCGCTACCTTAGCTGTACATGCCATAAAAACCATTCCATTCGAGAGGCTGTTTAGATCGAGGTCATGCCTTTCAAATTGTAACCTGGTGTATTCTATGTTTTCAAGGCGGTCAGCGGCCCTCGGCCGCCTCTCCCCGTTTTGGAATTTGGAATCCGGAGTTTCATTTTCAAAATGCGGGCCTTTTCAATGGACTGTAAATGCCCCAGATCACGCTTTTCAAAATTCAAGCCATTTCAATGGCCCTGAATCATGCTTTTCAAAATGCAAGCTATTTCAATGTGCCCCAGATCACGGTTCTCAAAATGCAGTGTTTCACATAGACGCGATTGAGTTCTGTAGCCGAATCTTTACCGCTGCTGATCTGATCATTCCACACTTTGCTTTTGACTATGGTCTTGTACGACGTTCCTATGTGTGCGGTGCTCTTTTCATCTGAGCTCAGCTGGAGGTTACCAGTTGCTCACTGCCCAACTCCTTGTGGTTCTGTCATTCCCTGAAATATTTCTCAAACTTGCGCTCCCTCTGTGCAAATTTCAGTCCGGATTTCTGAAGGCTCGATGATTAATATCTTTTGTGATCGCCGCCTGAAATTGTGCCTTAAACTCACCACGACCCTGAGCACTCCCACGCGTCTGATCACGCGCATACAGAGCCATGACCGCCTCCCCATTGAATGGTTTAATTCGCATTTTGTACCACATGCCCCAAAATGGCATTTTGAATCACATGCTTCGTAATGTCATTTTGAACCCTGTACCTCACTATTGAATGGTTTAATTCAGCCGAGAGAAGGAGGGATAAGGGAGCACTAGACATGCCATTTTGAACACTATTGAATGGTTTAATTTGCACTTGGAACAACATGCCCCAAAATGGCATTTTGAATCACATGCTTCCTAATGCCATTTTGAACACTATTGAATGGTTTAATTCGCATTTTGAACCACATGCCCCTAAATGCCATTTTGAATCACATGCTTCATAATGCCATTTTGAACACTATTGAATGGTTTAATTCACATTTTGAACCACATGCCTCGAAATGGCATTTTGAATCACATGCTTCGTAATGTCATTTTGAACCCTGTGCCTCACTATTGAATGGTTTAATTCAGCCGAGAGCAGGAGGGATAAGGGAGCACTAGACATATTTAAGGTTTGAATGGATCCCGCAAGATATTCACATTTTGAACCCCATGCCCCGAAATGGCATTTTGAATCACATGCTTCGTCATGGCATTTTGAACACTATTGAATGGTTTACAGCCGTTGGCAGTACCGAAGGCGCGGTCGAAAAATTTCCGGTTTGGGATGTTTTCAAAGAATTACCTGTAACTCGGTCAATTCTTCATGGATTTGGATGAGACCATGCTAGATAATTTGGGCTAATTCATACGGACTTAGTGATAGAGGGAAATCTGCGAAAATATTTCATATTAGATGATGTAGGATTTTGGGCCACTTTCGAGATAAATGCGGTCTAGCGAGGTCCAGGCATGTTCAAACAATGTGGTGTTTTGCAACAGACGGCCTGCATAGATTTAGAAACATGTCATAGATTCAGAACTGTGAATAATTCAGTCTGTAATGCTTGCAGTCAGGTCGGGATAATGGGCATCCCAGTGGGATCTGAAATATTACGAGGATTGAATCAAACACGAGATGTTATGTACTTTTGACCCTGTGACATGTTTGAGAATGTCAAAAAGTTTTCCCTAGCTAAAATTCAGACCAGTAGGACATGAATTGGGCATGCCAGATCAGATTCATCGCCAAAAAGCCTCAAAATGCCAGATCATCCAATATGACATATTTTCACAAGATCCTTTCTATCAATAATTCCGTATGAATTCGCCCGAATTATCTAGCATGGTCTCATCCAAATCCATGAAAACTGACCGAGTTACGGGTAATTATTTGAAAATGTCCCAAACCAAAATTTTTTCGACTGCGCCTTCGGTACTGGCAACGGCTGTAATTCACATTTTGAACCACATGCCTTGAAATGCCATTTTGAATCACATGCTCCGTAATGCCATTTTGAACCCTGTGCCTCACTATCGAATGTTTTAATTCAGCCGAGAGCAGGAGGGATAAGGGAGCACTAGACATATTTAAGGTTTGAATGGATCCCGCAAGATATTCGCATTTTGAACTCCATGCCCCGGAATACCATTTTGAATCACATGCTTTGTAATGCTATTTTGAACACTATTGAATGGTTTAATTCGCACTTTGAACCACATGCCCCGAAATGCCATTTGAATCACATGCTTTGTAATGGCATTTTGAACACTATTGAATGGTTTAATTCGCATTTTGAACCACATGACTTGAAATGGCATTTTGAATCACATGCTTCATAATGCCATTTTGAACACTATTGAATGGTTTAATTCGCATTTTGAACCACATGCCCCGAAATGCCATTTTGAATCACATGCTTTGTAATGCCATTTTGAACCCTGTGCCTCACTATCGAATGGTTAATTCAGCCGAGAGAAGGGCAGTATTCTTGGACCACTATGGAGCCGGCCCAGGATGTTTTTCAACAAGGCTTAGGTTGAAAAAACCACTTCAACCTACAGCATGTGTTTTTGTAGGTTGATTTGCTTCAACCTATTTTCTAGGTCGAAAGTCAACCTATACCTTTCAACCTATATATGAGTTAAATTCCGCCAGGTCCGAGCCAGCTCCGAATCAACCTGTCCCCAGTTCATCCTACTTAGGTTGATTTTAGCTTTTCTTGTCCAGCGCTTCGATTCTGTGATTCTATGCATACAACAAGCTGCCGGAGGTTCCTTTATGCAACTCGCTCCATAAATACGTAGTATTCGAATATTATGCAAGGTCATCACCCGCCCACAACGCTCGTGCCAGACCGCCACTACGATCAACAATTGCCCACGCACCCGAGGTGTCCTCGACACGGCCAACTAGTGCCTGTACACTTGTGATGTCGATAACATCCAAGGCCCCGGACCCCGAATAAAAATGGATATCAATCCCTCGCAACCGCCGATCCTCGGGTTCCATATCGCTTGTGCGGACAGCGGTGAGAATGAATATTGTCGGTCCCCATAGCTGGGCACGCGTCTGGGATGAACACGGTAGACGTGCTCCAACCGTCCGTAAAATGTCTTCCCCTACTCTGTTTACAGAGAAGGGTTCTGTGGGGCTGAAATGCTAATCCGTCTGTCAGCAATACAAGCGAGGTTTTTCCGAGATCGCTCACATGCTGATATCATGACAAATATTGGAATCCGAGATCATTCACGTGCTGATATTTGTCATGCAGATGACACCAACTTAAAAGACCAGTTGCTGTCGCTGGCACGTAACAAATGATGTAACGAATGAGGTCAACTTCTAAAACACTCCACTTTTGCTCCACAGTGTCGACGACTCTTTCACTTTTACCCTCATCTCAATGCACCTGCCCCAAACTAGTATCATGAAAAATGAGCAGCCTCTGGTCTTCCCAGAGACTATACAGCACTCGCTGAACCACATGGCATCCGCCAATAATAGTCTGGCACCCGCCAGCCAAAATCATCTGGCAACTGCCACTGAAAGTTTTTACAATGCTTGTGATCCATTGTGGCTGGAATTTTCACCTACTCATTTACGAGCCTTAATATCAACATTATCTGTGAATAATCTTCGGCTTGCATCGAGTAAATTAGTCAGCCCTCTGTTAGCGGGCAGATCCCCCAAGGAGTTCCAGATTCAAACTATACTTACTCATTTTGAGAGGCTGCGCTTGGAGTACTATTGCTTTACAGATGACCATAAATTACTTTGGGGGGCTCCTGAAGTGTCAGCATTCAATTTCTTCTCAAACTCACTAACAGAGACTGTAATGCGACGACTGATGGTTCCACCTTGTCCATTTTTTGAAGTTGCAGATGCTCTTGAAGATGATCTCCTTGTTCCTGGTGGTGCAAGTCAGTATTATAACAAAAGTATATTGAAAACGGTGGTGAAGACATTGCATCCATCGCGTCAACCACCAACAACACTTCGTTCATTTCAGGACTTTTCAAATTTTGTAATTCAGAGTATTTGTGAGCGTATCCGACACTTGGCTCAACCTGATTTAGATGTTAGGTCATATATTCAATGCTTTGATCCTAGCTACAAACCAATAGCTCACCAAACAAAAGAGATCTAATCGTATCATGTTTACGATGTGAATATAGTTCAGAGCTTGTCACATATTTATTTACTGACCCAAATCAACGATATAAAATGCAGAAGAGCCAGCAATTGAAAATGCATATTGATGATTCATTCCATGCTCGTCAAGAGTTCTGGTCTGATGTTGAAAATCATTGGCCCACTGTTCCGACTCTGCAGACTAACTTGAAATGTATGCAGAATTATTTTAATGGCTCGCAATGGTCTTACAGCTCAGTGTGCAGTGTGTGTTCTCGCAAGCGCAATTGTTCAGTTTTCTTAACCGAAACAGTCAGCCCATCCCAAGAGGATTCAAAGATAACAATGGAACATCTTGAGATACTGCGGTGCCAAGACAGACGAATCCGATCCAACTTTGAATTCTCTGATAATGAAGACCTAAATGGCCTGATGCTCACCCCCTGAAGGAATCAATCTTGATGGATCTCTCGAAGTTTGTGGTGACTGTCTTTCTAAGCTCCAACAGTCAGAGATTCCGAAATTTGCATTAAAAAATGACCTTTACCGTGGGCAAGTCCCTGATGAATTTTCTGACCTGACTTGGATTGAAGAGATGGTGTGCTGTGTTTATCGGACAACTGCCCATGTTATTCGATTGTTCAACTCTGACAACGACAAACAACCAAAGGTTTTCCATGGCAATGTGTGTGCTCATGAAATGAACATTGTTAACACCGCAACTGAACTTCCGCGCACACCCCAAGATATTAATGGCAGTATCTCAGTGGTATTCATTGGACCCGATAAGTTCAAGGCTGATGCTATACATAAACTTTTCAGAATTCGGCGTGACAAGGTCTGGACATTTCTTCGTTGGTTGAAGTTTACAGCCCAGAATCCATTATATGTAGATATCCCGTTGTCTGAGGACAACTTGTTTCAATATGAGGAGACAACATCAATATTACCTGGCATCAATGAGCGGATAATCCATGATGATCAGAGCAACTCTCGACAAGTATTTGAAGAGGAGTCTGCAGGTGTTGATAACCACCCTGCTGCTGACTTGAAAAATGCTGAGGATGGAGAGCCTGTTTTTTTCTTGGAGCACATGGGAGTGTCTGACCCTGAGTGCGATGGCATTAGTGGTAATATAGCAACAGCCTCCGCTTTGCGGAACATGTTCATTCAGAAGGAGCCTAACCAACCTGATCTTGTTCTCCATCACAGCAGGCAGGCCGTACCAGAATACCACAACCCCTCTCTTTTTCCGGGGATGTATCCAACTCTTTTTCCATATGGAATTGGTGGTTTTGAAGTGAAACGATCTGTGAAGGTTTCATTTGAAGCTCAAGCCGACTATTTACTCGATGTCTGTCATCGCAATGTTCGCTACCACCATTCATTCATTTTTGTGGTATTTAATATGCTACAACGCCGTAAGGCTCATCTAAGTACATTTATGCTGGTCCAACAAGATCGTTTTGACAGTTTGGCTCGTCGACTGTATACCTTGGACCATTCCACCGTCTTAGAAGTAGCTAAACAACTTGAAGATGGGAAGCAGATATTGAAAACTTCGGAGGAGGAACACAAGGTATTTGAGCTTCTGAAGGAGGTCAAAGCTATCTCCGCAAAAATTCCTGGGTCAAGTGCATCCAAACTCTCGTCGCGAAATAAGATTCGAGGCTATATGGGTTTGTTTGGTATGCCTGTGATATTCTTCACATGCAACCCGAATGCCGTTCATAGTCCTATGTTTCAAGTCATATTTGGCGATGAGCATGTCGATCTCAAGGCTAGATTCCCATTTCTTGTAGAATATAACGAGAGAGCACAGCGGCTTGCGAAAGATCCGGTTGCAGCAGCGGACTTTTTCGAGTTTTCTATTAACTGCATATTCAAGTACCTCTTTGGTTGGGATTTCAATACCCAAGAAAGCTTGGCTGAAGGTGGGATCTTGGGACATTTGAAGGCCTGGTATGATGTAAACGAGCTCACGGAATGCGGTGGACTTCATGCTCACATTTTGATCTGGTTACGTGGTGCACTCAATCCATCACAAATGCATCAGCGACTGGCTTCGGATGCAGATTTCGAAAAACGAGTGTGTTCCTTCTTTGAGACCATCGTGTGGCATCATTTGCCCGAGATCGAGAGTACGCCACCTGCACCCAATTTTGAGCCTAGATCTGAACGTTTCGAACCACCACCCATATTACTGGATGAACTGCCAGATTGGTTTAAATTGTTTGAGAATAACCCAGAAAAATATTCAACCACTCCCATTGTAGATCAACCTTCAACTGGTTTTTCCTCTGCATTTTTCGAATGGTGGTCTCAGTTCCTGAGTGAACTGGTTCATTTGGGCAATAAGCTACAGAAGCATGTTTGCAGGCCCGTATGTCACAAGTATGGCCATACTGATGACTGTCGTTTTTTATTTCCTCATGAGCTTATTGAAAACTCGTCCTTCGATGCAGAGACCAATTCTTTTATGTTGCGTTGTTTGCAGCCTTTTATCAACTGGTACAATCCATACATCCTTGTTTGTGGAAGACACAACCACGATCTTAAATGCATACTTTCTGGAAAAGCGGCAAAAGCAGCAATGTTTTATATCTCAGATTATATCACAAAGTTTGATGAGAAAACATATCATGTCTTGTCTCTCCTGTCGCAAGCTGTAGTAGCAAACAAAAACACTTTGGATGGTAATGTAGGGCCGCTTGCCGCAACAAAGAGCCTCCTCCACAAATGCCTTTCCCAACTAACCAGGCAACAACAAATTCATGCTCAACAGGCTGCATGGTATATCCGCGGTCACGGCGATGCAGTAATGTCGCATGAAGTTGTCCCTATGATGTCAGGTGCATTGCTTGCTACTGTTAAAAAAATGTATCCCTCACATATTGTAAGTGATTCTGCAAATATTGAGAGTGAATACGAGGATTCCGAGGAGGATGATGACTTTGAACCAACGTTGAAGATCCCAGCAGCAGAATATCCTGTGCGAGTGATTGTCACACCTCTTGGTGAAGTTGTACATTCCTCCCAGATTGCTGATTACCTTTATCGTGACCCGGAATTATCTAAAGTATCATTTTATGAGTTCATCCATCGGTTTTCAATAGAACGGTGCACAAAAAGCTCTCGCATAGGTGCATTCAAAAGATTTGAGCTTAAACCCCCACATCGCAAAGCTGGCAAGTACCAAATCGCTGAGAGAATCAATTATGAGACCGGACCGGCTCACAAACTGCGCATTCCACAAGTTATTGGAGCATCTATTCCACGGAAAACATCATTGCTCTATCCCATGTTTGCCCTAGCTCATTTTAAACCTTTTTCTGTCAATCAGCCGTTACTTGCGGAGGGAGAATCATTTGATGAACTCTTTGCTCGGTTTGAATTCAGCACATTCAATGCTCGTATTCTTGAAAATTGGGAGGCTCTTCACGAGTGCGAGGATGAGAGGGATGCAGAACGCATGAAAAAACAACTGTCTGCCCAAAAGGCAGCCAAAGCACTGACTCGTTCCATGAAAACAATTGATTCCACTGATTTGCTTGAAATTGATGAAACATCAAGTGCAGAAAATACAGGTCAGACCATAGATCCCAAGGTTCAGTCTCTGCTGCAGTCGCTTGTTGTCTCGGAGTGGCTTCATCCCAAGTCTGATCAAGATATTGCTCGCACGCAGGTCACTAAACAGTCCTTTTCATCTTCAACAATCAAGGACTTAAAAAAACAACTGAAAGAAAGTGGTGAATCGTTTCTTAGATCACAAAGAACTGCCGCTAAGGTTTCTGAAAATATGTTATCAGCTGCCTTTTGTTTTCAACCAAACAATAATGGTGAAGCTAAAACAGAGTCGCTGCATGACACTGAATCTCTCACAAGCACTACACCAGAGGCGGTGTTAGCTCAAGTTTCTGCAGAATGGGAATTGAATGAAAAACAAAACATTGCTTTTGAAATTATTGCTCGAAGCTATTTTGAGGTGCTTGAGGCACGAGCAAAAACATTCCGAAGGCAGATCAACCACAATTGCGAATGCTCATGTCAGGACCTGGAGGTGTTGGCAAGACTTATGTAGTCCGCGCAGTCCAGAAGGTAATGGAACTATATGGTGCTGCACATAAAATCAAATTCACAGCTCCTCTCGGGAGTTGTGCTGCATTGATCAAGGGATCCACCCTCCACAGTGCACTGAAGATTCAGGTTAAAAGGCAGAAGAAGAAAAGTTTGGACAAAGAAGAAGAAGAATATACTGTGAACTTGAGCATCCGGCAAAAGCAAGAGCTTGAAGAAGAATGGGCTGAAGTTGATATCCTTGTTGTCGATGAAGTCTCCCTTCTAGGAGCTGAACTAATGGCTGAGATCGACCAGCTGCTTCGATTTATCAAGGGGGATCCTCGCCCTTTTGGTGGAGTAATCTTGATTCTCTCTGGGGATTTTTATCAACTCCCTCCTGTGCAGCAAACACCCCTCTACATGCCAGTCATGCCATACTCACGAACAAAAAAATCGACGGAGCGGCAATATATGGCTAGGCTTGGGAGATTAGCCTGGAAGCAAGTCGACACAGTGATTGAATTAACTGAGCAGAACCGAATGCGTGGTGACTTGCCTTTCGCAACAGCAGTTCAGCGACTCCGTAAACGACAATGCACTGATGAAGATATCAAACTTTTCAACTCACGTGTAATGAAATCTGAAGCTTATCCTGATGGTATCTGTCTAGGACCTGATGATGAGAGATACTATTCTGCTAGCCTCATTGTCAGAACAAATCGAGAGCGTGAGGCTCTCAATGATGCAAAATCAAATGTGGAATGCATTGAGCGAGTGGTTTGCGCAGCTCGAGATCACATTGACGGCAAGGAGATAGATGACATGGGAGTTCGAAAATTTTTGTTGAGTCTAGATGTATCTCCATTCACAAGTAGTGGAGCACTACTTACCTGGGTTTACTTCAGTGTATCGCGGAATGCCCGTTATTCTCAGGCACCACAATCCATGTCCACCACTTGGTATTGCAAATGGCTCACAAGGTTCAGTTGCCGATTTTGCGATTGACGTTGACAACAACGGGCTGAATATACTGAAGTGGTCCTTGGTTCACTTTCCCCAATCTGATGTCAACCTGCCAGATCTACCAGAGAAACATGTACTTCTAACCCCAATTGATTATAGTTTCACAACAAAGATCCCTGGAATTTTGACTGAGAATGATGAGCCCAAACAGGTGCGTGTAAAAAGGCAACAGGCAGACTATGAAATAGGTTTTGCAGTCACTGGCCATTCTGCACAAGGCAAAACTCTACCAGTGGTCGTAACAGATCTCAACATCGGAGGCTCTGCAGCTTACGTATCAGCCTCACGCCCAACAACGAGAGACGGCCTAATTCTCCTCAAGGAAGTGGATAAAAATGCATTGAACAAACCGTTGCCCCCAGAATTGTTACTGGAGAGTAGACGACTGGAAGCTTTAGAGCACAACACAAGAGTGCACTTCAAGTTTTTGAATGAACCACTGGTGGAAGTGCCTGATGCAGAGCATAATTTGGGTTCTGAAGCAAATCTGCAGAATTTGCGGTTCAATGTATCCAACAATAAACGCAAGGCAGCAAACGACCCCAAAGAATCATCACTTAAACGGCAAAAGAATTCCAATAAACAAACTCCACAAGAAGACTATGAAGGACTCAATCCCCCACCTTCATTTGCTCTGCCGTCCTGGGACTCCGTGAATTACTCTTGTGCATATGATGCAATGATGAGTATTTTTCTGGTCATTTTCGATTCTTTGCCTGTTACAGGTGTTCAATACTTGATCAATGACTCCCATCTCACTGCATCATTACACGAATTATTTGCCAAAATTGACCGTAGATCAGTAAAGTCTTTTAACAATGTTCGAAACATAATGCGGGCTCACCTATCACAGGCAGATGTTCATCTTCCTCAATGGGGACCCAATATGTCTTCATTTGACCGAATAATTACGCTTTTGGTGAATGTTCATAACGTAACCCTTTATCAATCAGTAGGCTGTGCTTGCCATAAGCTGAGCAATACACATGTGACCCAATCAGAAGGTTTGAACAAGCACCTGGGTCAATTATATCACACAAGGTAAGCAATTTTTGGTGCGACATCTGTCTATGATGTGGAGGAAAATTTGGCAGGTGAATTGCTCCAAATACCATTGCATGGTGTTGTCGTCATATTTTCTGTTCGTGGCCGGCCTACTGGCTCTATGGGCTCGTGCCAATTTCCAATGATCCCAGCATCCAACATGAAAGATGTCAGGGCCCAACGCGACACGTGGCACCCGGCTCCATCGGGCCTCAGTTATTCGAAGCGAGACGTCACTTCGCGAACTGAAATTTTGACACAATCGTTCTGGTCGGCCATATTCTCGGAGCTTTCCAATTTTTTTTTGGTACACTCCCAGCAGCGCAACGCAACGTAGACGTGCAACACTAGCGATAGCGATTTTGTTCCTTCTGCATACATTTTATCCAAGGGCGGTCTTGCATCACTATGATCCTGCACTACGATAATCCCGAGGCTACTTACGCATCTGATGACTTCGGGTAAACTTATTATGTTCTCGTAGTGGCCGGTATGCTTTCGAATTTAGAAAAAAAATTGGGGTCCTTAGATTTATTCTCCCTTTGTTTGATACCAGCCAATGTAAAAGTAACTTGGCTCACGGCTTCGGACCTCCGTGATGAGCTGAGTCGCCTTTGACGACGATAGCACTCATAGTGGCTTACCACTCCCATTTCTTGAACCACAGCAATTCTGACTTGAAAAGTTCGTTGTTTGAGGATGTCCTGAAGATCTGTAATAGAGATGTTGCCTTCAAGTGCTCTTCGCTAGAGGGTTAATATGTCTACGTGGTGCGAACAGTTTACGACGCACGGACCATAAATGTATTCGAAGTGGCAGCGGAAGAGGCCCTCCTCGTCTCCATTCAGACAAATGGGCAGCTCGTCGCACAATCCTTCGATGACCGAACCCGGAGTTTGTGGAAGCGCGAACAATCCAGCAATGACTGTAGAACGTCGCACAAATGCGGAGCGTCGCATCGCATGCGGATCCCGACGGCGCCGAGCTCCAGCCAGCGGTGTGCGCCCTGTCCACAGTTTCTTCTGTCGGCGACAACAGATCCTGCAGAGTGGACACAGTGCGCACACCTCGGCCATCGCCACCACCTTCCCTTGACCTTGTCGGGCTCGTCGCTGATGTCCCCTCGACTTCACCCCCTGCCGCCATTGTCGACACCGATCCCTTTCTCCACAACCCATACACTGTGTCCGTCTGAAGCCATTCAAACTCCGCCATCTGTCAATCTTTACGCTAGCCTTATCCGTCAATTTCTGGCTTCATTCTGTAAGCGCGCGCCTATCTGCATAGCCCGCCAAATTATGAGTGCTTTGAGTGGCTTTTGCGGCAGTTATAAAGAGAGTGACTCCGTCTGGAGCTTTCAAACTCCGCCATCTGTCAATCTTTACGCTAGCCTTATCCGTCGATTTCTGGCTTCATTCTGTAAGCGCGCGCCTATCTGCACAGCCCGCCAAATTATGGGTGCTCTGAGTGGCTTTTGCGGCAGTTACCTGCTTTCTACCCCCTCGGGCCTCAGGTTACTTGGCCTACAGAACACCCGTACTCACTTTTTGGCACTCCAAGTCTAGACAAAGCAGTGAATGGCCGAATCAACTCCAGGGTCCGACATTGAAGAAACCGAAGTGGAACGGCGTCGTCGCCTCCAACGTGAGGCTCAACGGCAACGCCGCAGTCGCGAGCACAGTACTGACCTTGACGGACGACGGAAACAAGACGCCGGTGCTCGCAGAATTGCACGTTCTCTTTTATCAGCCGACAGAGCTGCCCAAATTCGCCACGGAAACACGGAAGCAAGAGCCCAGCAGCGGACTCAGCTCCATGGTATGCACTCCTCGAATACTCAGTGGTGGGATCGCGTAGCCATTCTCAACAAGTCAGAAACCGCGCAACCGCTAGGGCTGACTTGGAATCGGAAATGTAGGATATGCGGGGTCACGGTGCGTCATTAATTCCCTGATTCATCTTCAATATTCTGGCCCTCACTGGCGAAAGAATACACGATCAGTGTTTTATCTGTGGGCCAAAGGGGGTTCATTATCAAGCACCCCTTCCCCCGTATCCACAGGAGTGGGACGATTTCATCAATAATTGTAAAACAGCTGCCATTTCTCGGAAGCTCAACAATCTTTTCTCGCTGACTGCGATTGGTGTTTACGACGGCGATTTTATGAAATTCCCAGATGGCGTTGCAGCAGTAACTCTAGCAGGAGGTCGTACATATCACCGGCTGCTCCCTGCTCATGAAGGTCAGCATGCGATCCGATGGTTCATCCATGATCCTTGGGCTATTTTCATGAAGGGAGCTGAATTTGACATCCCAAACTCCTGGATTCACAACACATTGGCAGGCCTGGAGCAGGTGAATCCGTTCATAGCTGAGCTGGAAAATCTCAACATCTATGACGATGACGATGACATAGCTCTTCACATTGAACACGCAGACAGCATCACGACGAATGAAATCGCAGCTATTGTTTCCTTAGCTCCAGCTTCTCCGCCATCTCGCCGCAAGTTGGTTATCAAACGGAAAGGCCATGATGGCCCTGTGTTTCTGGATCTTCTATCACCCTTGGTGGAACCATTGCACTATTTGCTGCTGCTCCCTCATGGAACCTTGGGATGGTCACCAAGTCGTCTGACCTCGGATGGGAAAAAATTTAGCCAGGCACGTTGGTACCGAACTCGATTCTTCACGAACGCCGAACAAATGTCCAAGTTCTCACGATTGACCGGTTAGAACTTCAACACTTTTCATTTCCTTTGCTGATTGCTACCAGGAGAATACTTGGTAGACGCTTGGAGCGCAGTCGAAGAGGCTCGACTGACATACCTACGCCACAATCAACACTCGGACCCAGACGAGGCAGAATACATTGGAACTGGCGACGAAGAACCTGTTGAAGATGTTCGCCTACCTTCCACATTTGTCCATTCACCGGCATGGTCTTCAGCCAATATTTCTGACTGTCTGGCTCTTCGCAAGGCTCTAGTTCCAGTAACTCTCTTCATCACTTTCACAACCAATCCACGTTGGCCTGAGATCACTTCCCAGTTGCAGCCCGGTCAATATGCAAATGACCGTCCCGATCTCATCGTCCGTGTGTTCCAGCAATATCTATCGGCACTCATGAAGGACATAAGAGATCTATTTGGGCCCATTCTCTATTATATCCGTGTTACAGAATTTCAGCAGCGAGGTCTCCCACATGAACACATAGCTGTTGCACTGAAGAATGTTCCAAAATCTCGGTTTTGAGCATAATTGAGCGAGTTTTTTTTTTGTCTTACTGCCACAGGGTGAGTAGACAATATGATGTGCTCAAAAGGCCTTACGCCTATGTTCAGCTCGCACGTAAAATCAAAAACATGCCAAAAAAGGAAATTTCAGACTAAATCCGTATTCATATGCAAGGAAACAACGATTATGAGTGTCTACTACGTTTAACAGAGCGTGTATAGTAAACTGGAGAGGATGAGCGCCGTTTCTGGCCCTTCGGAGATGCTGTGGGTGATGGGGTTCTCGTCGGCATGTCAATGTCCGAGTCGCTCTCATCCGAGCTGTGCCGCCGCGTGGCTTGCGCTCCTCCACGACCACGACCGCGACCAGGACCGCAACCACGACCAGTTGAAACTCGCCCACGTCCACGTGCATCCCCACGCCCACGCCCACGTCCACGCCCGCGGGTGTGCTCTGCATCACGCCGATCTCGCTCAAGACGCAGTCTATCCAGCTCTGCCTGATCCAGAATCAAAGATTCAACTGGGACGCGACGTCGATCACCCTTCTTCTTATGGCGGCTATCCTTCGTGCCCTGCAGCTCGCGAATCCTCCCACCTTGTAGAGCTGTACGGGTGCGATATTGGACAATCTCGGAGAGACCTGCCGAGAGCGCATCGAGGCAACGCGTTGGAGTGGCGGGCGGCGAGTCGAGAACATTCTTGATGTCTGCGAGGACCTCGTTTGTGCGCTGCTTCCGGGCGGGTGACGACGGATCATCAGGGAGATCGGGAATTGGCGAGGAAGCAGTGCGTAGTGGTGTGCCCCCATTGGCTTGCTGCTGCCGCCATTGAGTCAGGAAATCGAACCTCTCGGGGTTTAGGGGATAGATTCCGGCGCGTTCAAATCCTTTGACAATGTGACGACTGGATCCGGTCGACTGCGGGAACGGATCATCGTCCCAACTACGTCGGAAAACTACGACATGGCGGCGACTATTGATGCCGAGCATGAAGCCCTTCTCGTCGTAATTAAAGAGGCGGTCAGGAGTGATGTTATATGGCTCAGAATAGAGTCGTTCAAACTGAGAGTGTAAGTCAGACAAAGACGGGAATAGAAACAATGACGCACATTCTTGAAAGCCCTGTCAAATCGAACGGGATCCTTCTCTGCATCGGAACGCTTGAGATCTTTGCGTTCGCTCAGCTGTGTCTTGAGCTGAGGGAAGCGGCGTCGGAATTTCTTGTACCAGGAGCGCGTAATAACCTCGTTGGAGCCGCGCTCATTGAGAACGTCCTGTGCGCGCGCCATTATGAAGTCACGGTCAAAGTGGAGTCCCCAGCTATCCAGCTCTTTGAGCAATTTCACTAGCTCTAACTCTTCCGGGGTGAGTAGCTTCTTCTGGCTCTCGTGCCCGTCGCGTCTGCTCTTCCTTCCGTGGTCACGGTGCCAAAGAGACGTCAGCTTCACACCGTGTCTCCGCGCAGCTTCGTCATAACTTTCTTTTCCCACGTGAATCTCAGTTCTGGCGTTCTCGTACGCCTGTTCACGCATTTTTTCGGCCCGCTGGGCTCGTTGGGCTTTGGTCCCAGGAGGACGGCCGGGTGGGTTGCCGGTGGGAGCCATGTAGTGTGTTGTTGGGTGGTAGGAAGCAAGATCAATGATGTGTTACCATCACATCACCGATTTTTCGGATCGGGGTCCTCCACCGAAACGAGTGACGAAAACGATGAGCACATGCTCCACACACAATGGCCGAAAAAATCTGAAAATATTTGTACATACACTAGGAGGTAATGGTATTGCATCCGCAAAGTTTCGATCCCAAATGTTCCTACTGTCATTGAGAAATACGGAACAAGTTAATTTTTTTCGGATCCGGGTTTCAACTCTGTATATTGATGCACTATCATTCGGGCGAAATATGGAAAAGACTGGAAAATCGATTTTTTAAACTTGGGCTGTGATTTTTCTGGGTACAAACTGAAACGGCCAGATACCTCGTATATTAAGCAGATGCCTCGTATTAGTATGCACCTGTTTGGTTTTCGCACGCCACCGCTTCTTTCCGCTTTACCATTCTCTCGGCTTCGCCTCAAGGCTTTTTCTTTCAGTTATTTTGATTTATTTTCTCAGCATCGCAGTTTAACTTTCGGAAAGCCTTCGATGGGCTGTGTGCTAACCATTTTCGCGCCCATTATTCACGCGGTCAAAGCCCGCTCAAAAGCGCTTTGCCATTCCATACTGCTCCATTTCTTCCCCACCATGATCTCATTTCCCCGTGCAGGAGATCCTTCAGGCTCTGCGCAACGATTCCGCAACATCGACTACCCGGCCGTTTCGGCCCCTAAATCTTCCCTAGTCGTGAACGGCACGTGGTTTTTCAGCCTAGGTCTAACCCTCATCAGCGCACTCGCCGCCGTACTCGCCAAGGGTTGGCTTGCACAGTATACCCCCGCCACCCCTGGATTGCGCTCTAAGGATGCTTGTGAACGTCACCTGCGCAGGCTGCGCTACCTGAGATCACGTGAATGGCGTCTGGCAATGATTGTCGCTGGAATCCCGCTCCTCATTCAGATCGCCCTCCTTCTATTTGCTGTGGGCCTGGTTGTCTTCACTGCCAGCGATGATTCTGGTATCAGCATTACCCTTTCTGTCATGACTGCACTCACCACTTGCCTATATTTCCTCGGCACCGTCTTGCCTTGGTTTTCCCCTGCCTGTCCCTTCCAGACAACTATGTCCGACATTATTCCCGGCGTTGCGGCGAACCGTCGATATGCAGACTCTCCAGAAAAACAGCCTCCCGCGCTGCGGCAACCGCTTTCAGCGCTACAGAGGGCTCATCTGCAATGGCGTAAACTGACCGAGTTCCTGAAAAAAACCCACCACAAACCGGACCGCCGCCAGATGGAAGCGGACGTCCTGGCATGGATGCTTACTAGCTCAACAGATGAGAAGGCTATCGAAGAGGCCGTCAGGGCCGTAGCAGGAGCTAATCCGACTGATGACTACCTTCGGGATGCCCTTTGTGAATCCAGCGCAACCGAAACTCTGTGCCAAAGGTTCAGTCGACAATTCAAAATTGCACCCGGAATGGTCATGAGTGCGGATGATGCGCCACATGCAGAACCCTATCTTTACGCATTGCTGCGAATCGTGGTGCCCTCCCGCACAGCTAGGGACGGCAGCGACTCAAATTCAGGTAAAATACGAACTGTGTACCAACTATTGATGCAGCCTGGGCAGCCGTTGCACCGATGGGACCATTTCGTGGAGTACTTGCAGCCTTTGGCCTGTGCCCTAAGAATTAGGCTTCTTCTGGCTGCCGACGAGGATGACCATACAGAGCAGTTGGAACAGAGAACACGCACCTTGATCAACATGACGGAGAGGGGTTTCATACCCCACGTTCGACGGATACTGGTCAGCGCTGCACTGGAAGGATTGCGTCTTGGGCAGATCCGGATGCGGAGGACGTGCGGGATAATTTTATGCAAGCAATTTCAAATCCGTGAGTGTGCGCAGTAACACAGCGACTATTGAGCGATAATTCCATTCCAGCGGATTCGCGTAATGTGCTAGGAAGGGGTAAGCGTACAGGTTTTCCGACATCTACGAGTGCCAGAAATTGACGTAGATGCATGACAGAGCCAACGGTGTCAGAGACAATGATGGCATTGAAGGGGGCATTGAGTGAGGCTAATCCGCAGTTGCAACAAATCTTCATTAAGGGGATGATGAAGTTAGCGAACTTCGGTAAGAGGGCGAAGCCGACGATGTGACTCCGCTGATGCGCGTTTCAGACGAGTTCCGGCCGGCCATCGTGGATTCTCTTCCGAAGATCGTCGCGCTCCTGACGGACAACGACAGCGACATCCGCAGGACGGGTGCTGACGCGTTGGCAAAACTGTCGGAGAAAGGTGAAAAAAGACAAAACTCCGCAATTTGGGTCCGCTGATGCGCGTTTCAGACGAGTTCCGGCCAGCCATCGTGGATTCTCTTCCGAAGATCGTCGCGCTCCTGACGGACAACGACAGCTTTGTCCGCTGGGCGGGTGCTGATGCGTTGGCAAAACTGTCGGAGAAAGGTAAAAAAAGACAAAACTCTGCAATGTTCCAGTGTGGCTCCGCTAACGAGAGTCGAAGCTGATATTTCAAGTTCTCCTGCCCTCCATGGGATACAACGTATTCTCCCGATGTTACTTCAAGAGGCGACCCCTATAGCATCTTCTTGCGCACACCTTTTTGCCCGTCTTGTTACCCAAGGCGAGTTGCCATCCTCGTATGCTACCCTCCGATTTACTTCCCGCTCAGGCCATTTCCGCGACATGATTGTTGACATACTCGCCTTATGTCTGGACTCTCTTTATTCCCACAATCCGACAAACGGTGCGGCCATCATCGGAGTTTTGGGGCAATATGGTGCGTCGCTACATCTCTTCTGCACTGTTGCCGACCTGTCATCAGCCACATTCGGTCCTATGGTTCACGAATCACGGGCTATATACTCATTCACGCAGCATTTTCTGACAAACTTCTCGGTGGAGCAGACCAACTTTCTGGTTCACCAGATGGAAGTTTATGGGATTCTTAAAACACTGTAGTCGATTCTTTTCATTGTTACCGCCCTCCGGGCATAGTAGAGAATAACCGTGTTGCCGTCATCTCCCCTCCCATCATCGCCTTATAGTCGTTAACCTCTCCAAGCCGTACTCGCCGCGAGCCGCAGCACAGCGGCGAGGACGTGGCGCAAATTGTTACAGATTAACCGTTGCGCCATGGCGTCCTCCTCGCACTCACACCGTGCATTCCGATGACCACGCACCCGGCTTAGACACAGGCCTGTGCGATGTCGCCCATCACGACCCACAGCGCGGGATTGCAGGGTGTGTTTTGCCGCCTACTGCAGCGCGCACGTGTACTAGGTGCATGCACTGGCAGTTTCAACACATCTGCAAGGGTCCCGCTTGTTGCTGAGCGCAAAGATGGGCGTCAGACCCACTCGATGCAGACGCGCCCCCTATGCGCTGGCAGCCCGTGGCTGCACCAGTACAACTGCAAGCGCAGATGGTGGGGACGTCGCCGACCCATCCACATTCGAGCTACGACTCATTCCGTTCGGGCTGCGTCCAGGCGAGGGACGGATTGATGTCGGGGTGGCGAGTTCCTGGAACACAGGGGCGGCAGCGGCAGCGCGTGGTCCTGCGCTGCGGAGCACTGTGTGCGTATGGGTGTCGTTACAGTTGTCCATCGGGCATGTGCAGTGAGGGTGGCCAGAACAAAAGAAAGCGAAAGGAAATTCTCGCAGATATCCGTAAAAATGAGCAATAAACTAGAACGGAGAAAGTAGAAGACGCAATCTAAGTGCCCCATAGGCATCCCGCCATATTCACACCTTTTTCTGTGCTCCACAGTAGCCCGTAAAGTGTGTATTTGTCTGCTTGCTGCGCATTGACTGGCGTTGAATTCGGCGACATTGATAGCCGAAATGAGTCATAAATTGCTTTCAAAGCTTGGTAAGACGGAACACGACAAGGATAGTGCAATTATCGAGTGATTCTCTGGGTCTCACAGGGCCTTGGAGAGCACAGAGCGGAATAGACCAGATTCTAACTGCAGCTGATTTGAAAGTGACCGAGGGTGTATCTGGCGGCTGAAACGTAGCGAGAGTACTGAAGATTCGTTGAGAGAGACGATCGGAAGGGAATGCGGCGAGGCTATAGACCCGGGTCGTGTGGTGGGAAGAAAGGAATAGACCGTGTCACACTGTGACCAGCGCGACTTGCCTTATTGGGCCAACATTAGGCAACAAAAAGGCGCGTCGTTTGACACTCTGAGGAACTTTGAAACAAATTCGATAATGCAAATAGTTTTAAATTTGCGGGAAGAATGAGCTTGAGCAAAGGAACTCTCAAAAATGAGGTAGTCAAAAATCACGAAACATATTTTTCGGGCTCTTCTTCGATCCTTGAACGTGTCTGACATGCCAAACAAAGGTCAAAAAGTTCCTAGCGTCATACCGTGTCGTTCTAATGCCATTGAGACCCCAGTAGCATTTTTTTTCACAGAGCTTATTGTAAAATAGTCTGGTTTTGGAATTCGAGCCGCACAACTACACTGGGTAATTTGCTTAAAAAAGGTACGTCTCTGAGCTGATATATAATGCATATCTCTAAGTTACAGTCCGAGATATATCACGACATGTCTCTAATCAGAGTCTTTTGATATATCATATCTACTATATGCACTGGCAAAACCAATATTTTGACCCTCGCGCTCCTTTTCTCTTCGCCTTCGCTCTTTCGCTCCCTCTCGCCATTATAACGTCGCGCTGACATCCCCTTCCGTCGTGCCCGTCCTCTCCACGCTGCATTGCAGGAGCGCCGTGGGGTGGGGAACGAGTCGAAAGTTAGTTCCCTTAGACTCGCAGTAGAGCTCGCGTTAACCATCTTAACAGATACTGTATTGATTGGATATCGAACACGTCAATATCCTCACGTGTCGAAAAATGAAAGAAGGAATCACCACTCGACAGCCAAACGCAGGGATTTGATTCTGAGGTCAGATTCAGCCAAGAATGATGTAAGAACAACTGAATGTGGATGGGGATGAACTATTTTACAAAAAAATATCTCGTTATCGCAAAATCACGTGTGAATGCGGAACCGTCGACCAAGGGGAAATCGGGATTCGAAAAAAGGATACAGTATAGTGGATAGAAGCCAGGGAAAAATACAAAATAGGGACTAGTCTAAGGGCTAACAGTAAAATGCACGTTAGGAGTGTCCAGAGGAGGACAAAGTGAGAAGAAGGTCGCCCAAACGGTGAAAGGATTCGAATTCCGGGTTGATCCAGCTTGATCCCCATGGCCGATCAATCAATTCGCTTAACGGCATCAAAGTCCGAGATTCAGAGATCAATCACCTCAGGACCCCTGTTTCAAATTTATCCCTTGGCATCCTAGCCCCTGTGCTGGATAAAAATTTGGGATTTTGGCCTTGAAACCTAGGTCCTGACTGGACAAAAATGAGTCAAAAACAAGGTGTTTCTGGCTGGAGGGGTGCTCGGTTTATTACACGGCTTTTTCTTGCACAAATCTTGTCGAATGTGTTTTTCTTTCAATAGATACCTCCCCTAACCTAACCAACCAACCCTAACCCCTAACCCCTAACTCCTAACCACTAACCTCTAACCACTACTATTGTGTCAGGTCATGCTTTTCAGAATGCAGTTTTATTGTGTCAGGTCATGCTTTTCAAAATGGCAGCCATTTGAACGCACCTCTGTTGTGTCAGGTCATGCTTTTCAGAATGCAGCTCTATTGCACCAGGTCATGCTTTTCAAAATGCCAGCCCTTTGAATGCACCTCTATTGCAGCAGGTCATGCTTTTCAAAATGGCAGCCATTTGAAATTGAATGCATCTCTATTGTGTCTGGTCATGCTTTTGAAAATGCCAGCCATTTGAATGCAGCTCTATTGTGCCAGGTCATGCTTTTCAAAATGGCAGCCATTTGAATGCAGCTCTGTTGCACCAGGTCATGCTTTTCAAAATGGCAGCCATTTGAATGCAGCTCTATTGCACCAGGTCATGCTTTTCAAGATGCCTGTCATTTGAATGCACCTCCACTGCGCCAGGTCACTCTTCTCAAAATGCCAGGCCTTTGAATGCACCTATATTGTGTCAGGTCATGCTTTTCAAAATGCCAGCCATTTGAATGCACCTCTATTGCGCCAGGTCACACTTTTCAAAATGCCAGCCATTTGAATGCACCTCCATTGCGCCAGGTCACACTTTTCAAAATGCCAGCCATTTGAATGTGCCTCCATTGCGCCAGGTCACACTTTTCAAAATGCCAGCCCTTTGAATGCACCTATATTGCATCATGCTTTCAAAATGCCAGCCATTTGAATGCAGCTCTATTAGCCTGTTTGTGCTGCAGCCATTGGAGCCACCCAATGGCTCCCAGAATGACGTGTTTGACATGAGCTCCACAGAATTTCCCATGGTTAGCGGCATCAAATTGACGCTAACACCCCCCTCTGCAATAATCATGGGAGAGTTGGACCATATCGCTGGCTGGGCCAAAATTGTTAGCCATTGGATGGCTCCAATGGCTGCAGCACAAACTCTCTATTGTGTCAGGTCATGCTTTTCAAAATGCCTGCCATTTGAATGCGCCTCTATTGCATTGGGTCATGCTTTTCAAAATGGCAGCCATTTGGAATTGAATGCATCTCTATTGCGTCAGGTCATGCTTTTCAAAATGCCTGCCATTTGAATGCGCCTCCATTGCACCAGGTCACCCTTTTCAAAATGGCAGCCCTTTGAATGCACCTCTATTGCGTCAGGTCATGCTTTTCAAAATGCCAGCCATTTGAATGCACACTGCCTATGCACACCGCTTATCATCCCTGGCTATATCATCTCTGATTTCGACTTCGCCGAAATCAATGCCTGCCTCGCTGCCTACCGGACTCTGATTCTCTTGTGCTGGTGGCATGTCCTCCACACATGGCAGCAACATTTCCATATCAGGTCTATAGTGGTATATGATGGTCTACAAAGCACTGCGTTCCGGCCCCGAGTAGACGGACCCCCGTCTATCTTTACCTGTAAATAGAGCCTTCTTGGCAATGGTGTATACTGGTGTAGGCCCGGAAGAGGAATCAACGATGTCCTGGGATTCGGATTCGCGGTCATTATCGTCATTATCGTCATGGGAAGCCGTTGGGTCGTCTGCAGAATCATTGATTGAGCTGAGAGCTCCACAAGGTAGCCGGGAATGGCCCATTCAGGTAGGAGGTCTGAGGCAAACTTGTCAATCGTCTCGTGGGGCATCAGTCAGGTAGAAATTTGTTGGATACACTCCTTGCTTGATTCAGCGTAATCCAGTTTGACGCAATCGATGTGCAAGCGCTCAGAGAGTGCCGTGTTATATCCGGCTACGGTCTCCAGAGCGCGAATCATAGCGATAGTGTTGCATGGAGTGGACTTGGGGGATAGTAAAATGGTAGCGGACGCTGTCCGTTAGGAAAACATCCTTGTTGGCAAGGTGCCTCCAGGCGTCCTCGAGCTTGGCCAGCGAAGCGTTGGTGTGCGTTTCGAAATGTGCATAATAAATTACCCTCTTTATAAAATTACGCATGTCTGAAGCTCTTTAAACTCCGCTGATTCCACCGTTTGGCATCTTGATGTCGAGCTCCCGAACTTGATCCACACGCTCTGGAAGAGACGGCTGGTCGTTCCGGCCGCATGCCGCCTTGCGCCGCATTGCGCCGCTCACGGCGGCTTGCCGTCATCTGATGCAATCTGACACTGACGTGTGAAATTCTCTCACCCGCGAGGCAAGTTGCGCAACAAAGGGCTTCAAAGAGCTATGGCAATATGCCCACAACAACCTGAATCTGTATCCTGTCGAAGGGGTATGTATCTCTATAACTATATTGCGGTGGAAAAGTTGATGTTATTTCAGGCCAAACACCCTCCCGCGGACGTCGCTCTGAAGAGCAATGAGCATTGACATTGGCCCTCACACAATTTTTTATCATAGGACTTACCCTGTTGAGGTGCAAGCCGCTCATCCATTCCTCTGGTCCTTTTACATTGGCCATGCTGGAAAGGGACGGGGCTCAATTATCACGGACTGCGCGCAGGAAAATGTGGTCTTTAGTATTCAAAGTGGACGAGGAAAGTGGCAGAATATCTCCACGCTGGCCGTTCTCCCTCGGACGACGATCCGGGTCTCGTATCTAGACAGTCGCGGTGCTGCTACTCAGGAGGAGCTCGTATTCCCTTCCGACCCCCGCGAAGCCCCAATCACCTCTCATCATCTACAGTACAGTTGAGTACGTCGTGTGGAATATCTTCGGGAGAGGCCTCAGGGCTATTCCATATGACGGATATTCCAGAGGATAAATTCCAAATAAAATCAATTGAAAAACAATATTTTTTGAGCTGGCAACTATTTCTACTTGAAGAAAGATGTTATGCTTGGTCTGAACTTTGCTCTCTTCGCCCTCCTGAGCCATAGCTTGCGCGGAATTCTCGGAGAGCCCGGCCCAGTGGCAAGGCCATCTCTAAGTCCGGGCGATGTTGAACAATCTGTTGTAGCAACTCAGCGCCCGCCATTGCATCCTTGGACTTGAATTTGAACTCGGATTCCTCCGCCGGCTCTTCCTCCACATCGTCCTGTACCTCGCCCCGCTTGATGAGTTCAATGATCTCCTTTGTTGACGTCGTTCCATCGGCTTGGTCACCGAAATGAAGGAATTCCGAATCCTGATCTTCTTGCTCAATCTCGGGATCAAGCAGCTCGTCAAGCGAAACGGCCTCGCCTCGCAGACAATTCTGCTCACGCATTCTCTGGAGGACTTCCGTGAGTGCGCTCTCGGCCTCCTTGAGGTGGCGGTCACTGGCAATTGGAGATGGGAGGGTGGATGAGATGGCTGAAAAGTCTGGCATCAGTGCGCGCACTGCCTGCTCAGCCCGGACTGGGTTTTCTTCCGAGTTCATGACAGCGTTGAGGCCGGCGGACCATTCGTTTGGAACGTAGCCGGGGCCTAACAGAGCTGCGAGACGCTTCTCAGCTTGTGGGAGAGACATGTCTGAAACGGCAAATTCCAGAACGATGTCCCATCCTGCGCGAAGCTTCGAGATCGTGTCTGTTTCGGTGGGGTGCGAGGCTTCCATGTCAATGTCGACATCGTTCTCGGGCTCCTTGCCGTCCAACTCGTCGCTCTGGGGCTCCTCGCTGTCTGATTCGTCGGAATCAGGGCAATCGGAGTCGACAAAAATGTCCTCCCATTCATCGGTGTCTTTGGGACAAATCTGCGTATGGCGCCAGCAATTCGCGATGGTGAGTTGAGTGACCTCGTCCCATACTTCCTTCAGGAATTTCATAGCGCTGAGGATGTCGATTTTGAAAGGATTGGGATCCTCCTCCTCGTACAGATCGAGGGCTCGTATCGACAGCGAGCGACGATAATGGGCCTTGAGACACCGGATGATCCCGGCGTCGCATGGCTGAACGAACGAGGTGAGATTTGGTGCGAAGAACATGACTTCGATATTCTTTGGCTTGTAAGCGACCTTGTGGCCAGAGAAATTGTCGATGGTGAGGACAATGTGGCGTTTCTGACGGATCATCTTGCGGTCCAGTTTACGCAGCCACCTGAAAACGGTTCGTCAATCCTTTAATCAGACGGGCTGTGAAACGACTCACTCATCAAAGAGAACACTGGTCATCCAAGCCTTCTTGTTGGCACAATAATAAATGGCAGGTCGCATACGCGCAGGATCTTTGCGCGCTTGAATACCCGGGGCTTCAGGAAACGGCCAATGAACATCAAGTCTTCTTTCTCGCTGCCTGTCGAGTTGCATGCGACAAGAACAGAGATGCGGAACTTGTCCCCCTTCTCGCCACTGATGGGGCCAGAGCAGAGTGTGCGATCGGGTGGCGCAGATGGAAAGAAGCTGGTTTCGTCGGCGTTCCATCGGTCCTCGGGCGCAAACTTGGCCAATTTCTTCATGCGCTTCTTCTCGACTTCGACAGCTTTCAAATCGACGGAGCCGGCTTCCCCGTGTCGCTTGCGCTGGCGGAGATTATTTCTGGGGTTCCCGTGAGTTCAGCAGATGGAAACATAGGAAAGCGAACTTACGCTTTCTTGAATGAGTCAAGCCACCCGGTTCCTGTCAGGCGCCGCTCCTCAGGGATGTTTAATGCGTCTTCAAATCGTTTCCTCTTCTCGACGAGCATAGGTCCAGTCACAGTTCGCTTTTTCTGCTCCATGTCACGGGCCCAGAGGCCCAAGGCTCTGTCAACTTCGGGACAGGTGACGACGCGCGCACGCTTCATTGAAAGCGCGTTCCGATCCTCAGCAACAAGGTTTCGGATCTCATCCTTTCGTTTGAGTTTTTTTGACAACGCAGATTGAGTAAATCGCAGTTTGCCACCGTCCTGGTCAGGGCGGGCGGCAAAGTAAGCAACAACCTCGGTCTGTGAGCGCGGGGGGTCCGTGTCCTCTCGGTAGTCAAAGACCTGAACCCAGTCGTGGTACGTCAAGTCCTGGTGGCGTTCATCCTTGCTGAAGCGAGCAGCTGTGCGAGGCTTTTGTCCTGGTTTTGGGCCAGGTTTGGCCTGTGGCTTCGTCGGTTTCGGCGGATTCTTGTCCCTTGCACGGACAGTTCGAGATTTCTGAGACTCAGTTATGGCCATGGTGGTGGAAGTGAGAGATAGATTCAATCATGGACACAAACAATCCAATGAGTCAGCAATTTCCTCCTTTTGGTAAGAACACAATGACGGACAATGCAGACTTCAAAATCCAGCTCTTGTGCCACCCGCACAATGGAATACTGACCCTCAAACCCTATTCCATATTCCACATTACGGGGAGGTGGAATATTCGGTTATCCCGACTCGGGAGAGGCTCAAAACCCATTCCATATGACGGATATTCCACATGATATTATTCCTCATGACATACTCAACTGTAGTAGTATCGTGTCTCTTCTGCGGGAGATTTTCTCTATCACATCTCATCAGCTATCCTTCATGACAACAATTCAACTGTTTGCAGTTTGCATTTTGGCTACTGTAATCCAATAAATTGGGATTTGAGTTGGGACTTTTGCCATACTATTCCGTTCGGGCTGAGGGTTGCTCTCAGGAGCCCCGACCGCTTCTCGAACTCGGCCAACATCCACCCCGTCAACTTTCGCGGGCAAACGGAAGAGCGAATCAGCGAGACACACGTGAAGCTGTATAGACACCGCTTTCAGCCTCAGCTGCACCGCTTGTGCACCGCTTTTAGGACAGAAAAAAATTGCAGGCCTCACGAGGGGTGATGGCGCGAAAAAAAGCGGGGAGACAGTATTGACAGGAATTCATCTTTCTTTCACAGAAAAAAAAAGCAGCCCTCGAATGACAGATATTCGCTCAAAGCGCATCAAATTCGCAGCTACGTAGGTAGGTAGGTAGCAATACACGGCACGGTCCAACTCATGAACGCCGGTTCCCAGGAATTATCCGGTGTACACGCACTATACATCATCGTCCCTCGACTTTTCTGTACTCCTCTATCCGAACTCACGGACGCAGCCTTTCAACTCGCCGTCGTAGAACTAGACAAATACAAAAAAGCAATTAAAAAATAGTCAACACATTAACTCGGGGTTAACCACCACTCCATTGAAACACGGGAAGAACGTAAAGTCACTCCTGAATATCAAACAATAAACGGCAACTGTTGAGCAGCTCTGCGGCCAATAGATGGGTTCAGAGGTGGAAGTCTCATTGTCTGGGTTTCAACCAATTTTCAACCATCATAGGAGTATGCCGCATCTAGGAACTGAAGTAACCGTGGCAGTTTTTTCGTCCGGTTTTTACGATGACCATGTAACAAAAAGAGCATTTTAATGAGCCAAATTCATCGTGCTGCCATTCGAACAAATGACTTGATAAGGGACCGTAAATGTGGACGAGTTCGAGTCCGAATGTGGACTGAGCGCAAGCGCACTCCCGCAGACGGCTATGACTGGTCGGTCCTAGCCGACTGGGATGCGTCGACCGGGATCGCACGGGATATGTTTGGGATCGAAGCAGAGCCTGAGACGAATGCATCTGCTGACGATATGCGTCACCTTGCTAACGATATATTCTTCTCCCCGATTGTAGATCACCTGTTGGGTTTATCCGGCGGCACCACGATTTCTGAACGTCGACACGCGACACATGCGCGAACGGGTTCATGATCAGCGAAGGCAAGCTCTGGCGAGTTACTGACGCCGCCGCACGGCGGGTCGCACGAACACGATGCGTTCCAACTGCAAAGGGTTTCGACATCGCGATGCAGGTTCACATCAGGAACGGCCACTTCGGGGTCGATAATACAAAGCTGAAGATCACAGATGAGTACTTCTGGCCGGGTATGGACACTGACTGCCGTAAAGTAGTGCTGGAATGTTCAAAATGCAAGAGCTTTGGGCCAACGACGATCAACTCCCTTCTACAACCGATCCGGCGCACTCAGCCGTTCTCACTGATCGCCGGCGACTACCTCTCCTTACCACTCGGAAAAGGCGCATTCAAGAATGTCGGCCTATACGTTGACGTGTTCTCGCACTTTGTGTGGGTCTCAAAGCTGAAAGTAGCGGGCAGCGCGGCAACAACCATCAACACACTCGACTTTATTGTACAGAACTACGCTGCCCCGGACACCTTCATGGCGGATGGAGGGAAACATTTCCTCAATAAGAAGGTGGATGCCTACTGCGACGCCCATGGAATCAAGCATATCACGACACCGTCTCACTCCCCATGGGTGAACGGCCTCATCGAGGGGAGTAACAAAATCTTGCTTCCCATATTGAGGCGTTTGTGCGCACCTGATCACGACTCCGACAGCGGCGATGTTAACCAGAAGATTTGCCCGAGAACTGGCCAACACACCTCAACCAGGCGATCCAGCAGATGAACGACAGGATTCTTATTCATCTTAACGCGACACCCTGGGAGCTTCTCTTCGGGCGTACCTTCCGGCCAGATAATACGAGCCCAACCGTGACGGACGTTAATCTGACAACGCTCGCTGACGGGGTACGGTAAAAATGACGCGGAGTGACGCGGACCGGCGCGCACTGACGCGGCACTGACGCGGCGGTGGCTGTGTCATTGACGCGGCATTGACGCGCTGCCCATAACTTTTCAACTAATGCTCTTAGGACACTAAATGGAATTGGGGGGATGTTTTCTAGCACTTTAGGCTACCCTGGTCCAACCCCCCTAGGGCCTAATTTTTCAAGGGACTTAATTGGCCCTAGGGGGGTGATTTTTGGCAGTGTGGACCATGCCTATGGTCTGGCCCACTGTTTTCAGCAAAATTGGTCTGGGCTGGCCCAGATGGATTCTCTATGGGACAGCCCACCCGCCACAGGCGGGCCCGAAAATTTCTGTTCTTCGTTGCTCACCTTTTGGTTCAAATGGCGGGCATTTGAAAAGCCTGACCTGACGCAATAGAGTGCATTTAAATGGCTGGCATTTTGAAAAGCATGACCCGAAGCAATAGAGGTGCCCTTAAAATGGCAGGCATTTTGAAAAGCATGACCTGATGCAGTAGAGGTGCATTCAAATGGCTGGCATTTTGAAAAGCATGACCTGACACAATAGAGATGTATTCAAATCGTGGGCATTTTGAAAAGCATGACCTGACACAATAGAATTCAATTTCAAATGGCTGGCATTTTGAAAAGCATGACCTGATGCAATAGAGTGGGTACTGGCACTCAGTGCGACGAAAATGTATGTTTGTATGTATTTGGTCCTCCTGCCAAACCCTTGAATCCGATGGCAAACCTAATATAGATGTATAGGACAGCCGAAAATGCATTGTTTACCTGTGTTTGCAGGGCATTCAAATCCACCTGAAGTGCTCCCTTATCCCTGCTGAACCCAGCTGAAATACATTATAATGTACCAGCTGGTCGGTTCCATAGTCACAGGGTTCAAAATGGCATTGTGGGGCATGGGGTTCGAAATAGGTCCCTTGTCCGCTTTCGTCAATGTTTGGTGGACCCGGCACTCGTAGCTCTTGTAGCTTGGGAGGATATTATATAGTACCTATAGTTCACATAGCTCTGGGTAGGAACTAAATCTGACCACATAGCATGGCATGGCAACAATATAATACTACGTCGTTGAGTTCAACATTCACCATCCAGGATGGTTTGGCCTATGTATACCAAAAGGGCGATGTTGCCTCTCAGCATGTCATAGCCATATGGTACATGTCTCATATTTTTCTCAACATTCTAATTTAACTACATGCGCTGTTTCTTGCGACTCCGGCCGCCTGCACCTGCATTTGTGCGACATTCGTCATCGCAGAACCAGGGAACTCTGGGGGCTTTAGTTAAGCCAATGCAGCAGAGGTGAAACTAGAAAAATTGTGAGCAAGAGCCATTGTTCGATCATACGACACTTTGAACCACAAGCCTGAATAGGTAGTACCGTGTCAAAAAGAAGTGCGTAGTACATACATATACCCTGGGAAGCACTTACCTCCACAAGATCTGCCATTGCGGCGCCCAAGTGCCGCCGCGGCAAAGAGGTGCCGCCGCGGCAAAGAGGTGACATGGCGGAGTGATTGGCAACTCTGTTGTTGTGATCATCATGATCTGGTGATGTGTTTCTTGCTTGCGACATAAATCGGCCAAAAAAAAATCACCAAAACTTGTCCCAAAAAAAACCATTTTTTTTTCGACCCCTTTGAACGTGTTTTTTGAGAGAATCCGCAGCTTTTTCCAAAAAGTGAAATAAGCCATCCGCGACCCCCCACCCCCACCCCCTACCCGGTGTCTCGGCATTCTCCGGCGGGTACCCCTTGGACTACGGAGACGTTCCTCAGTTTTTCATCTTGACGTACCCAACTGAGGCCTAGGTTCGTCTCCGAGTCTTTTACTCTTCTGTATCTCACTTACATTTGTACCTGGCTTTACTTCTAACAGGTACAAAATGTACAGTTGTTCACCTTGATGGGCTCAACTGAGCTTTACTTCTAACACTAATTGTCTCGAAATATTAGAGATTGTGCCGATGCCGTCGCTCGGCCGCATTTTCTTTTATTTCACTACCTTGGCTATATACTTCACATCCTGGCCACCCGTGTACGCACCAGGACCAGAATTACGTGGAATATCCCTACATCGAAGATGCCATCTATTCTGCCGACACTGAAAACCCGTGCTTCCAACATCTTCTCTCTGAAGTTTCCCGTGGGTGTCTCTATGGATAATATAACGGACACAAAACGCAGAACGAGCTTCAATGTACAGAACGCCTGGAATCCAGAATCCAGCTACTTCTAATACATTGTTGAATGCGCCCGAGGAATACAAATGGAGATCGTACAGTAAAATGTCCGTGGTGGTACGTATAGTGCCCGTGGTAGTATGTAGAGTGCGTGTGTCGTGGGCAGAGTGCCCGTGTGGAGTAGGTAGAGTGTGCGTGGTTATATGTCGAGTGCCCGTGCAGTAGGTAGAATGCCCGTTTAGTAGGTAAGATCCCCGTGGGAGTGTGTAGAGTGCCCGTGAAGTACGTAGAATGGCCGTGAAATACGTAGAATGCCCATGTTGTATACTGCATTGGTCCATGATACACTTACATTTCCCCGAGCGCAACAAGATACAGAACGCCAGCCTTTTCTCTCACCCGTCCGAGACCAGCTCCAACGACGTAGCTTTTCCGCGTATATGATGTTTTGAGGGTTCTTATGTTTAATCTGGGACAGAAGGATCAGCTGGGGTCGCGCAGCGAAATGAAATGGACACCTCGGAATGGAACACGCCACGAACAACACTCCTTTCACCACACCACACCAGGTAATAGCCGAGTTTCCCAAAGATTTGGAGCGCCATCCGTGCTCGAGAAAATGTGGGAGTTGAATTCGGGAAGCATTGGGAAGTTCCCAAATAGCTTTGAGTAAAGAGAAGGCCAGAAGTACGTCCTGTCTGTCGTTCGGATTCAAGAGGTTCGTTCAAAGAAATCATTCCGGCCGAGGTGCTCCTTGGTAATGGCAGCGGTAATCCGAAAACCGCGAATTTTTATACCGGCATCGCGCATGACGCGGGGCGGGGTCTGAGTCGATATAGTGAATTCTTAGCGCGAGCGCATGTAAAAGTGACCAAAAAGCTCAACCTACACCTTGAATAAGTCTTGGGTGCTTTAAGAGCCGTTTTGAGGCACGCGGTCCCCAGTTGCCGCTGAAAAATTTGGAACTTCATTCACCTTCATGCGCACAAAGTATTTGACTCGACTGCTTGAGTTGGAACCCACGCTATGACCTACGGAGCAATATTTGATGCCATGCCCTCCTCTGATGAATGCTGATGGCGATTCAAGGTTGTGTTGGCTTGGAGATAGTCTGTTAGTTACCACTATATAAAAGTGGAATCGTGCGAAATGGCAGTGCACGTAGAAATGGTGGTCGGATCCAGCTGGCGTCAGGGTTTTCGGATTGCGCAGTCCTACAGAGCCAATTGTTATCTCATTCTTAGTCAATGTGCAGGAGATACACCTGCTATCATTCAACTTTGTTGTGGGGAGAAAATCCATATATTCTGAGTAAGTTTTAATTTTTTGTATCCAGCTGTGTGGCATTAATTCTTTACTATGAGGTATTGCATATTAAATCTGAGGCTCATCCACCCTGTCTCCTTGCGTTGCTCACAAACAAACATATCGTGAAAATTGGCCACCAGATCCGACAGTCCATGCGAAGTATAAGCACTGCATGGTCTATTCCCAGTCTATCTGCTACAGACTCAAGCAGTGTCATGATCTCGCTCATATTGCAAAGATTAAAGGTGCTGTCTCAGATGCTACAAGCTCACTCCCAATTCTTGCTGGCACTGTTCTCAAGAAATCAATTTCTGATCTTATTGAGCTGTCAAGTTTGGACTGGTCCGGTGAGACACAGGAGGACAAGGTCAAGAAGCTTGAACAGGAGGTCGACTGTGTTTCACAGATATACAAGCACTTAATGAAGATGGATTCAGTTGGTCTTCCTCTTCAACCAGCCCAGATTTGTACATGTCAGCCTGTGATGCTAGTGATTGGCAAGTACCTCTTGCAGAGGGTGAACTTGTTGCTCATGATGGGTCCTGGCCATCTCCATTGGATGGTGTACAGATGAAAGTCACCAGTGCCTATGCAGTTATTAGGTTGACAAAACTCCTTGTTCCTGGCCACTCTATAGCCAAGCATTCACAAACTCTTCAATGGTTACTAGACCATGGTGGACATGCTATTGTCCAAATTCGCACTCTTCGAAGCCGCGCTCTGATAGCACCTCATCCATCGGACAATGATACATCTCTTGGCACTCCAGCGTCTATGAACCCACCAACTCAATTTCCATCCCGCTCATCGCAATCATTACCACCTCCGGATATGTTGCCTAGTCAAGAAATCTCTAATGATGATGCTGGGTCCGACAATGACTCAGAGGCATCCAACCCAGAAGATATGGTATGTCCCACCTGATAATACCATGGTAACCCACTAACTTTAGAGGAGTTTAGGGCCCTAACCCCTGTAAAGTTAGTGGCATTTCTAGGTGTTTGCCTTACCACTGATATACCATTGGTACCACTAGGTTACCATTGATGTTTCAGGTGGTGAACTTAGAAAAAAATTAGGTTTTGGCTTACACTACATTGCATCTAGTGGTATGTTTAAAGTAGTCAGTAACTGTTTGTGATACATTAGTGTACCACTGGTACCACTGATATATTTTGATATAGGATTGAAGTAGTCAGTGACAAAAGTGACACTAGTACTAACCTAGTACACAAGTCAGTAAAGTTTGTGATCAGTTTAGTTACCACTCTACCACAACAACCAGTTTAAGAGAGTCAGTAAATTTTGTGATCGGTTTAGGTACCACCTTACCACAGCAACCAACTTAAGAGAGTCAGTAATTTTGGTGATCTGTTTGGGTACCATCGTACCACTGCAACCTGGTTTATAGAGTCAGAAACATACCATTCTACCACAGCAAGTGTGTTCAGTAGTCAGTAATTTTTGTCTCCTTAACTGTACTGCAGTACCACACCGAACGTAAATTGAAATGACTTAGCAGAATTTGTGGGCATTCAATACCACCATACCACAGCAATCTCTGCCCACTTTATCAGTGGTATTGCTGTACCATTGATTACCACTGATGTCTCTTTCTGCATGACTTAGCAGTATTTGTGGAAAGTCTTCCTAATCGGGCCTTTGGTGGAACACCTTCCCAATGAAGAAACGAAGAATGTACCACTAGTACCACAGACCCTCCGCAGGTGCGTACCAGTGGTACCAGTGGTTATGATCAAGAACACACTTACCCCCCCCTTCTGTCACACTGACCAAGGTGGCCAAACTTTCTCTTCAGGAGGTTGTTGTATGTATTCCAACATGCTCCTGAAAATATCCCCAGTAAGAACTGGTAATAGGGATGTTCTGCGGGGTATAACTTGGTTTGAATCCAGAAGAGAACTACATCCAGCTTATCCGACAAAGGACAAGCTTTGAATTTAGCCTCAGTAGATTGTGTCCATTGTCTATTGTGTTTTCCTCTGATGAATTACTGTTGTACTGCTGATAATTACCATTGTACCATTCTTTGGCCATGATGATACACTCAGTTGCATATGGTTACATAACTACCTCAAATTCAATATCAACTGTACCACTGCTATGATATCTGCCAGTGGTAGTGATCACGAACACGCTTTTGGTAGTTCTTTTCCATCCCCCCGTTGCTCAGAGTGATGAAGGCGGCCAGTCCTTTTTTTTTATGGGGTCATTGTATGTATCACAACATGGTCCTGAAATACTATGCCTGACAAAAATCTGTGGGGCGAGTATGAATTGTCTGCCTGCCAAAACAATGTCGCGAACACGCTCGTACCATAGATACCAGTGAATTTCTGATCGCGAACACGTCTTTTCAACTTTATTTTGGCAAGCCCGACTTGTCCGAGTCTCCTACGCAGCTGTCTTTTTTCTACAAAGTACTCCTTGTGAACTGCTCCTATGGGGCAAGAGGTCAGGCCTTCGAAAAATGTGCCGCCTTTGCAATAAAAAGTCACTGCGTTCAGACCCTCCCTGACTGGCCTCTTCCACTCGCTGGAGTTTGGCCTCACCATCGACCCACGCTTCTACAATATTCGGGCACGCGCCGAGTAGTCGATCAAGGTCGCCTGCCGAGATGGACCCGTCTGGGCAATACTCGCCATGTATTTCCAGTCGAAGGAGGAATGGAAAGGAGTGCCATGTAGTTCATGCCAAGAACTATGTAGACGGGTTTAGACGTCAATGAGATGACAATGCAAACAGAGTATAGAAATTTGATTACCGTAGGCGTTCAGGGTAAAAGATGCGGTCGTCAACGATGTGCATTCTCTGAGCACGAAGTAGTATTCCGAGAAATGGTCGATCATGACCAGGATCTTGAGCGTCGTGAGATTACTCCAGGGAAATTCAAATCCGCTTAGGCCAACATGAATTGGGTCATTGTTTGCGCGGATAGTGAGCGAACGGAGCTTTGGAGCCACCACGACCACGCGGCGCCCGGCGAAGAGAGTGACGTTGATGTCGAGTGTTTGAGCCCGGTATGAGCATTCGACCACGAATTCATCGAACCGGGCAAGAAAGTCGCGCCACTCAGGCTCTCCTACATCCTGCTCGCCAGGAACCGGCAACACCACGTCCAGCTCCAATGTCAATGGATGGTGACGGGCGCGGCAAAGCCACACTTTCGATGGGGCTAGGAGTCGTTCCAAAGTTTTGTGACGAAGAGTCACTTTAATATCGCTCCAGAGTTCGGCTGTGTCGAGTGCAACTGCACGCCAGTGGGAGCACACACCGCACAGAGCCAGAAGAATGGGCTGGGTGCCCGGCTCGGCTATCTCGTTCAAGTCAGAGACGCCTCCGCAGAATAGGAATATCCTCTGAAGCATCTCCACCGGGAGAGCACTGTGTGCAGCCACTGGACGACGACATATCTCCAGTGACAGCGGTAGCCCCCGGTGGCGCGTTTCCTTGAAGAACAGTGTCACTCGTGTGAAGACTTCGAATATGGCAAGAACTAGAAGGAACATTAGGTGGGCATCGAGCCGGAGGGAAACAGAGGACACGTACTTATTCCCACGCCCCCCGACTCCGGAGACCACCCGACCCGCAATGAGTATACAGACATTCTGCGCCAATTCACAAATCAGACTGCCAGTCTGGATAAGCCCGATGCCGAGAATAAGGACCCATTTTACGGGCAATATAGGTAGCCGTGGTCCACAAATCAGCAGGAAGACGGCCTGCGCAAGAATGAAGGACCACCCTGGGATGTGTTCCAGGCAAAGCCCAAGTAACCTTTGAAAGATCATCCACTGAAACCACACGGAAATGCAATCGCGTACACTGTGGAAAGGACGATTGCTAGCCTCTTGCCCATAACGATGTTAGATGGACGAGTTGGATTGAAGTTGGATGGGGCCATAAAAAAGAACAAATGTGCGTTAGCTTTAAAACGGAGCCGGCTAGCGAGCGTGCGGGAGATTGAGTGACTGATGAATGATTGATCCAAGGGTGTTTCTGGCTGGTCAAGCAGGACTCCGAATTATACCCTTCGCGGCCAGGTATGGCAGCACAATGTCGACACGTTAGCTGATAAACAGCGGTCCGACTCATTTCAGCCACATTGTGAGGGAGCTGGATACGGGGACTCTGAAATTATGACACGAGCTCGGCGCAAATGTTTGTCAAAACAGTCTGCATTTTATTCTATACAGTCGCAAACCCAGAAGCGAAACGCAACACGGAAGCGAAACACCGCCTTGTTTCGATACTTCGGGGCACACTATGACCTCAATATTTTGGAATATGAATCTCAATCATACATAGTCACATTGCGCAAAAGGAATTGGATCGAAACCTCCTCCCGGCCCTGCAATATCCAAGTCTTTCGGCAGCATCAATTTGCTGCTATTTGGCACAAATCAATATCTCCTCGAAATTCCATCTACCCATGAGCTGCCTAAGGTTATAAAGATCCGAAATGAAGCATATCCATGGTCCAGGCAGCCAATTTCTCCTACACCACCAACCCGTCCCGATTTGGAACTGACGTTGACATGTGAATTCGAAATGATGTTGCACACCTCAGTCATTTTGATGTCGGGCGCCGTGACCCGTGACCGAGACCAGAATTCATCGCGGCACAGGGGGTGCGTGATGCGTGACCGCAGAATTGGTTGAAATAGTACAATAGTATGTCGGTCCTTTGCTCTGATATTTTTTGGGCAGTAGATATGGATGTACTTTATAATCCTACCCCAAAGCTCAGCTCATTTATACCTTTCCGCTCGTTTATCACATAAGCTGAATCTTATTGTTTCTGCGGCTTTTGTTAGGGGGCTCGTGCAGAAACAATAAGATTCAGCTTATGTGATAAACGAGCGGAAAGGTGTACTTTCAGCTCGCCTTTCATAATAAGATGAATCTTATTGTTTCCAGTGGTTGTGAAATGATGTCGGAAAATGGTCCTTTCCGCTTGCCTTTTTGAGATTAGAAAACACGTAATTTCCTTCCACCTTTCCTATCACTTTGAAACTAACATTTTCCGTTACATTTTCCAACCTATAGGAAATATTACTAATTGGGGTGTGAATATTAATTATGGTTGTGACTGGCTAAACTAAGCTACTCATCAGCTGACCCAAGGCTAGTAGGACTGCAATTATTGGCATATGAGTAGCTGAACCCAGAGGCTATGCTTATGTAACACTGCTGCGGATGTCTGTCTCTTAGAGGACTTATAAGTAGATATCAAGGAGCTTGTATTTAAATGTGGAGTGTAGTTTTCACTCTTTTCAAACGTTGTGCTCTGCTTGCTACGGGTGCAGGTCGCTTGCTCCTCCCAGTGCTTCCAGCAACTGCGGGAGTCGACTGTATTCCAAGGTTCTAAAAAACGATTCATGAAGGCATGGGGAGAGACAATCGAGCAGCATACAGGCGCTTACAGAGGACCCTTCACTAAGTGTGGTTTCAGATGTGTCAAGACACTGTAATACATGATAAGATTATGGAATGAGGAATGAGGCGTTCACTTACCTGTTTGGTCGCTGCATCCTTGCGCTGTTGTTGGGGAAGCTTGCTGAGTGCGGTAAGCGGGAGAGGGATTAATTCAGTCTGACCACCGCTAGCCCCTCCCGTATTCACATTACCCTCTCCATTAGGAACGCGTATACACGATGCTGAAAGCAGTTCCTCCACCTCGCCCTCCGATACGTCAGAGGTGAGGCTTTCATCGCCCTGAGGGAGAAGCGGTTAGTGAAATCGAAGAGCCCGCTGCCCGCTTGGACACGGAAGACAAAGGGAAACACACTTCATTCTCTTCTACTACCTCCACCTCGACGTCCTCCTCCAGGTCAGCAGAAGTGCCGCAGAGAGGGCAGCTTCAAAGGCGAGCGTCAGCACAGGATGGGGAAGAGAAACAGGCGGCAGAAATGGTATAAGAGGGAGACGACCCCGCGTAGAAATGGCACACGCAGTGAGGCGAGGTGAGACTTTGTCGTTTCTCTTCATTCTCTGCGCGCAGGTCGTGTTGACGCGATCTGGGAGAGGATTCCGCCCGCCGCTCGTTTCGTAACCCGAGTCCGACGAAGTGAGTGCCCACCTAAACGCCGAATGCTGGTAGCGGATGCAGACACTTGTAGTGGAACATGTGCGAACATGGTGCGATGAAGAGCGCCTGGCGAATCGTGACGGGGAAGAGGCCTGTGTGCGGCAGAGAGTTAGCGGGCGGAGAGGGACGATGACAGCCATAAAACGCGCACAGATATAACAATCACATATACTCCTACCGCCCGGGCCTTCCCGCAGCCTTGCGCTTCCCCTCCCCATCGGCGCGCATTAGGTGTGGGCTCGCCTCCCGCTCGCGGCCGAGCTCGACGCGGATCTTGACGCTCTTGTAGATGCTCTCTGCGCCGCCTTGGTAGTCTACCCCCTGTGCAAACCAGAGAGTTGGTTTGTCAAGGGGGGGATGAAGTGAGACTATGGGTCGAAACGCAGGCAGACGAAGAGAGACAGGGATGGAGAGAATGGGCGGGAAGTGAGGGGGGAAAGGCGACAATAAGAGAAAGAAGAAAGATATGAAGACGAAGCAACGAAGGTCGAGCTCACCAACTGCAGAATATCGCCATCCTTAACCTGATGCGGCCTACTCTCCGTATTGGCAGGACTCAGCCTTACATGGTTGAGGAACGTCCCTGAGCTGCTTTTCGTGTCCCGGATGAAGAACCTGATTCCTCCTCCCTGTCGGCAATTCCCATTGCCAACCTGAACCCATATCTCGACGTGGACCCGACTAACAACTTTGCTGTTGAATGCAATCGTGTTCGGGGCGTCCCCAAGCCCGTTCCGATCTGGGAAGCGCCCGATACCGAGAGGCGAGTCGCCAGAGCGCAGATCACGCGTGATAGCGTGGAAGGGAAGTGGAGAGTCGAGGTACGGAACGAGACGGATGCGGTGCGCGACGCCACTTACCGTCGAGGCGTCCATAGTAGAAAGAGATGGTCGGGCAGTTGGGTCGGCAGGACGACAAGAACATATAGCATCACGTGGTCTTTCCCACCGCGTGATAGTATTAGTTACAAGACAGGTCGCCGCTTCGCTCCGGCAGATGGTGGAAGAAAAAAATTAAATTGCAGCTGTGTAGAGTCCATACTACAGAACAATGTTAACCCTGTACGGAAAGTGTCCCAGCCTGAGCATTGATTGGTCTGGTTGTCTGAACCTTAGATGAGCAATGTGCTTACACATGCAAATGATAGCAAGTGGAAGAGGCTCAGCGCCGATGGAAATGAATTACTGCACCGAAGAAAATTGGAAATCAAGGGGGAACAGTGTAAAGCACTGGGTGGTGTAGTGTACATTGACTGGATGGACTTGAATACCGTTTCATGGCCACGGCATGCCAAAGAAGGCGAGGTATATGCCCGCGTGACCCGGCAATAAATTGTCTGCGAGCATTAATGCGAACGATCGTCGATGAAGCCATCGTTGATGGGGTTGAATTCAAGGAAAAAAGAGAGCGAATACATTGACAACCAAGAGTTGCACAGTAATTCAAGGTCCGAAAAAAGGAAGGGCAGAAATAATTTCGGGCCAACGGGATGAGAGTGATCCAAAGCAACCAAGAAAGAAAAATATAAATAACTTCCGGCCGGCATAGATTGAAGAATATGGGATGAAAACATTGTTGTGCATTCTTCCAATGAGGCGGCTGTGAAAAGTAGAGCAGACCCAGGGAAGGGAAGAACATCCGGCAGTTGTTCGTTCCAGGACCTATTCCGAGCGAGCCACAATTTCCGGTCAACCAAGCCAGGGACGAATTGTTGAATCGGAGAGGAGTCCAGTGATTGATTAGGAGCAAACTGTTGAAGAAAGCCTGAAGAGTTTGAGTGAGGCTTGGGGACACAAAATTAAGGGAAGAGGGGGGGAAAGGCAGTATCGGGAAGCGGCTTGACATTGGCTTTTTATCTACGCCACGGGGATACGGCCACGGTGAGAGAAAGTGCGGCACAGTGAGATAACTAACCGCGGCGCAGTAAGAAATATGCTGCGAAAAAACTGCGCGATGGTCAGGTGAGGAAATGGCATGGCATGGTACCGGAATGGGCTTACACCACTAATGGGGCAGGCGGGCAGGATCCGCAGGACGAGAGGAGAGGGAAAGGCAATGGAGATACAGCTACATGGGGCAATTGCGCCGCCGTGCTAAAAAGAACGCGTAACAGTGTAGCCGGAAAAAGTTCGGGAGAAGCACAGGAGGCAGAGCGAAGAGCAGTCAAGCTATATGGAGAAAAAGAAGGTTAATTAATGTGAAGAAACTAAGAAACACCGGGGAATACGTGGCCTCTCGGCCGCATGACTAGAATCTGGGCAGCAGCGAATGCGATCCGCTGCGTCCTGTCAAGAAAAAGCTGCGCGCAGGTCAGCTGTTTGACGGCAAATGAAAAAGCAGTGTTGAAAAGCGGAGAGGGTCGTGGACAGAAGGGGTTAATTGAAGAGCAAGAACAGAGGAAGAACAAAAAGAGAAAGGCTACATGGGGATATGGCACAGCCGAGCGAGCAAAATCTTAAAGAACGGTTAATGGTTTGATCCGATGGTTGTGAACTGACAGTGATCCGAATCGTGGGTATGCAGTTTGCCGGAACCCGTAAGGCCAACGTAGGGCACAAATTGGACAAGATAAGCCTCCGCTTCGCTCCGGCAGGCAAGAATGCAAGATAAGTATATGCGAAGCGGCCGAGCAGCCGCTTGTACCTATGAGGATGGCCAACTTCCAAGGTATATACGCTCGGGTTTCATTTCCTCGAGTGTCTCGCACAGTTCTTGTCGGCCTGCATCAGTTTGCCGACCTGCAGAAACTTCATCAATTCTCAGTTGCCCCAGGCTGGAAACTCTTATGCCTCTTGGAGAATTTGAGCCGTACCACCATTCTTGCGGCGTTTACCAGCCTGCAGTTCCGTCTTACTCATAGTGATGTTCGGGTCGGGTCGGGCTTGAAAGCCCGGGCTTGGGTCGGGTCGGGGAGGGCCCGGGCTCAGCAAAAATCCTGAGCCCGACCCTACCAGTGGGCTCGGGCCCGGGTCGGGTCGGGCCCAGGGCTCGAGCCCGGGCCCATCAGTCAATTTTGATCCGCATTCGGCAACGATCGGCGTCCAACTCAACTCACGTTCAACTAATGAATCTATCCGAACCAGCTCGCAGAAAATTCTGTTTATTATCTCATAGCCAGTTTTCTGCTGGACGGTGCCAAAGACTCGAGTTGTGTTGTCAGCAGTGTCACGAATAAGTACTGCCTGAGATGATAATCAGCAGAAGCGGGACAGCGAGCCCGATGAACGTACCTGTGGCGCGCGACGGTTACCAGCAGTGGGCGGCATGATGGTGGTCACTGGTAGAAATTTGCCGATCCGTGTTTGTCTAGCGTCTGCCAAACAAACTGTGATTGCAACTGTGTCAGCAAGCACCAAAAGAGGAAATCCAAGTTCAATTCTATAAATCTCCGCCAGCCGGTCCCGGACCGACTGGGCCCGGGCTCAAGCCCAGGGTCGCGGGCCCTCTAAAATTCTGAGCCCGACCCTGAGCCCTACCTGGGCCCGACTTTGGGTCGGGCTCGGGTCGGGCTCAAAAGCCCGGGCTTGGGCTCGGGCTCGGGCTTGAGCCCTGACCCGGCACATCACTACTTACTCAAGCGGTCAAACACATCGAAAAGCAATTTAACTCCATCCATCGCGTCTACGGTATCGAAGGCTTGGATAGCGTGAGCACGGTCGATTCGACCCGGAGCTCCGTTTGTTCGGCCTTCACCAAAGGAGAAGCTGTAGTTGAGCTTGGACAACTCCTTCAAGGGGCAAGGCACCGACCTACATGCACAAATGGCTTATCCTGTTTTATTTGGTCTCGACTGTTCGTGACGAATAACTCGGAACCGATCTGATAAAATGCACCTCCTTCCTCTTGAATGGCCTCACAGTATTCCAAATATCCGCGGTCGTCGCCATCCTCTCCTCCTTCAAGATACTCGCAATTATGTGTTGGAATTAGAGTTAAGTACTACAATTTCTTCTCCACCAGAGGACCTATTGCCTTTTTTGAGCCTCACAGGAAAAAGGGAAAGACCTGAAACTTGATCCTTCTGGATCTCCGAACTCGACCTATTTCCCAATAACGTCGACCGTGGCTGCAACCCAATGGTTGTCGTTAATGTGGAATACGCCAGCAAATTCCGACCCGTCCTGGATAAGATGTCGTAATGACAACTGGCACAACCAATCTTGTGATGTCTCCCGGCCATCCCATGAACCGATTTGTGCCAGGTAAATTATGTTGTGGACTCGTAGTATCCTCTAGTATATGACGATAAAGATTTGTTCATTTTGGTCCACATGGTGCCGAGGAACAAATCCATTTCCGGTCACTTTTTGCAATAACGAGTAGGGGCTGCTTGCCAGGTTTTTATACCTTACTCCGCTCTCCTGGTGGAATTGCCATTAACAATGGCCTCATCATCAACCCTACGATGCTCGCGCGGTATTTGCTCCGCCTTCCCGGCCTCGACACCATGATTCTTCACCGTTTGTACTATGACTGAGATATTTTGCTCGTTAGGCTTCTCGGCGTGCTGCGGCGTCGTTCTTCTTCGAGTTGCTTGTCCTGGGTACCCGCGACTGTATTCAGCTAACACAGACCACGCCGTTTGAAAACATTGAAGTACGTGGCAAGGACAAGCTCTGGGACCGGCAGCAACCCTCGCCGGCCCCTTCCCGAGCTCCTTCTGCTATTGGGTCTGCGATGGATTGATTGATTGACCATGGGATTGTGAATGGATTCTATTTACGATTTAACGACAATTCATGGAGGATATATTTCATCTTCATAACCTACATCATATGTATTCATGTTGTGTTCTCGTAGTTGTAGTTGTAGCTTGAAATGTACTTCAAGGATTACTATCTGCCACTGGGTAGTGGGCCACCCCCAGGTAGTGGGCCACTTGAGGTATACAGCATCAGGGATTGAAATGGCGATGATTTTGATATTCAGGGATGGATGCCTGCCTAATTTCCTTCGGGACCAAGGGCAGAACAAGCCAGCCGTTTACAGTGATGTTCAAGTGACGCATCCTTGCAAGTGTGTCACTGGAACTGGCCTGCTTGGCTTTAACAGACTCGAATTAAGATGCGGGGATCATCTCCTTCGCGAAAGGTGGAACTTGTCGCATCACATAGAGTGTCGAGGAAACCACCATGGTTGAGCGCCGACTCCCTAGATAAAAATTTATAACCAGGGCAGACCATGGATGGCAGTTTCCACCTACAGCAATTGCTGATGTAAATCTTCCAGGCTCACCGTCTGGCCGATTGCACCTGAAGTAAGTATTATTGTAAGTATATAGCGCTCGAGTCGAGAAATTTCCCTATTCAAAATTTTCGTATTAGAAATTTCCGTATCAGCGCAACGGGGGAGCTTCTGAAGTTTTGGACTACTGAGGCCAATAAGAACATCACCGAAAAGTCTCAGCGCCTTACGAAGACTGGAAAAGTAGATGAGCTTCGACGGAAACTAACGGCACATCGTGGGATCGACCGGACTTTCGGACCGGATCTCGCGGTACCCATGGTTTCCCTGTCAATCGACGAAGGGATTCAGAAACGGCAACAGGTAAAAAGTCCCCCGATTTGTATCCAGTCATCACAGGATGGATGCGTAATGAAGAAAGACTTACAGTATAGTAGGGTTCCTTGGATACCTGCTTTGATGTTTTCGCTACGGCGTCCGCAACATGAAGAAATGAAGTCTGAATTTAAAATTTGTAGATACTGGACACTCAAGTGAGCTATGGAGCACAATCTCGCCAATTTGGCACGCGAATTGTAGCCACAGGCAAAAGAATGCCATCGACGACTGATCGGTCACACGGAGGGTTCCATGGATAGCGTGATGTCACACACAAATCATTCTTCTCGGCTCATATGGGTTGCCCTTGGGCGACTATTCCTCTGCGATTACTGTGATGGTGTAGCAAATGGTTAGATTTTGGCGTGGAAGCCGGGGGGCCGGAGACGGCTTGTCGACTGGATGAAGGCTGATGACCTGCGTCAAGAATGGTCTCACGTGCCCAGAAATATGTCACGCTTTAGGCAGGTGGACCTGTCAATCTTGGTCGGATCACCAGAATTTTCGCGAAGATGGCGGCCGTGAGTGTGAATATTCATTAGAAAAATTGGCGAGGTCGTTGGTGCCCGTATTAATGCACAAGCAATGAGAAGGAAAGTGATTTATGATGTCATCAGCCGTGAGCCCCTCCAAAGCACCTGCTGTTTAGGCACCAAGGCTTCACCGAGCCTGAAGTTTATTCCAGAGATGGGGCCAAAGTGCATAGTTCACCCTACGAAGAAAAATTGACCTTGGAAGGCACTGGGCAGCGCTGAAAAAAAAATTACCCAAGGATGTCTCACTATCCAAGGAACCCTACTATACTGTACCCTGCAATTTTATCTAGGCCTCATTTCAGAATGCATCTCTACATGTTTCAAACTCTTTATAAAATCATTGCGCTTTCACCCGATGTGGGTGCATGTGGCATCGTGTGACCCACGAATATCGATGATCGGCCCTCCTGAGGCATCCGGGAATAATAATAATATTTCTCCTGGGTACATAGGTGCAGGTAATGGTTTTCAGCTAGTGGAACACTGCGACCGTGGTTGTCTTCCAAAATCCCCGAAAAAAGCCAGAACCACCTGCAAACCTCCTTCTGAAACAAGATCTGAGTGAAATTTTATCCATGGTTTTTGCTACAGGACTCGGGGTATTGCTCTACCTCATCTGAACGAGTTTCTGACCATGCCGCATCAATTGCACAGCCACTGTGTTGACGCGGCAGACTAAGTTTTGTTCAGAATCGCGCTGGCTATCACCTCAGCGCGTTGGACTCAAGAACGGGAATTCAATGAGTGCCTAGGGCAAGTTGCGCACTGAGACACCCAACAGATGCTGTCGCTATTGGTTCAGCCGCCTTCAATGTTTTTTTATTACCACTAGAAGCTACAACCGGAGACCTTTATGGGACTCCCAACGCGTTCGCGTCATGTCTCACAATTCATGGTCGGTCTTGAGAAGACTAAAGCAAAATCGGGGGAAGTATCAAGCTCAATGGTAAATTCAAGCTGGTAATTCCGGGGAAAATCGATTTCTAAGGATTAAATTTGGCAACTTTTGTTTGAGACCACCTATCGAGAGAAACTGTCTATGTGGCTGGAACGTACTTTCAAATGAGACCCTATCCATATTTTAATCAACTCAAATTGCTTTTGATCTGAGTAAGTAATACACTGGACAAAGTGGCTAGTCTGGGCTCGCGTCGGGAAGAGATAAAAATATGCGCACAGCTGCAAAATTCAAAAAATATTTGACAACGTGGTTCGCCAGGGGTTAAATTTTCTGCACGCATGTTGATGGCTGCATTCACCTAGCCGGATCATGATTCTGCCAGAAAATGAACACTCATTCCACTTCTGCATCGGGGAGAGATAAATATGTGCACAGCCAGGACCAGGACATGAACGTCCGTGGCGGTGGTCGTCAGGTGCCCCATATCGCCAATACCATTCCAATGGTGTTATAACCCTCGACAAGCTCACCTCATTTGATGCTATGCGTCGTAGGGGCGGTGGACATGGAGAGCTGTGCCCTCCACCTCATGCGCATGTCCGGTCTCCGCACGTAGAAACGTAGAACAGTAAAAATGACGACTTTCCTTCGTGCAGCTGTCAAGAATAATCAGTCCGGGTTTGTTCAAGATCGATTGAGAGGAAGAGGGACAGGGTCGGGACAAGGTCATGGCCAACAGAAGTACGGAAAACGGACGAGAGAATGACTTGCCTGGGGTGACTGTGTGATGGCAGATGAGATGAAAAACTTGGAATGAATGAATCAGACATCTTATTCAGGAATAGAAACATGGCATTGAGATCTTCTTTGGGGTTAGCCCCTCAGATCCGTCTACATGTTGAAATTGGACAACAAAAATGAAGACAAGGATGACTTGCCTGGGGTAACTGATTGAATGTGGCAGGAAATTCCTGGTAATAAATCAAGGAAGATGGGCCCCAAGGTAGTCGGCCAGCGACAAGACGATCTACTCTAGAGGCTGTAAATGGCGCGAAAGGAATTAGAGAGCGCATAGAGAAGAAAGGTCCCAGAAGACAGAGGCCTCCGCCACGTGCCAGAGCAATGCAGACCAGGGGACATTGCACCCACGAACGAGAATATCACAGCCAGGGATTAAATTGGAACTGTGCACTCCCCCTGAGCGAGAATATCATAACCAGGGGTCAAATTGTAGCTGTGGACTCCCCACGAGCGAGAATATCACAGCCAGGGATTACAGCCTTTTGCGGAACTTAGGGTGCGGACTGTTTTTTTTTTTTTTTTTCAATGAGTTTTGCGTCGGATGGCTCTCCTGAGCCCAATTCTCAACCATTCTCCTTTAGAATATGCTCATTATGTTGGCATTGAAATTCCGGAGGGCATGGTCTCCTCGGATTTTCTGATGGCCAATCAAATTGCTTGATTGGGAAAATATCTGTGTTTTGAGAAACCCTGGAGCAGCTCAGTTGGATTACCTCTTGGAGGCGGCTGCACTGTTGATGATATGCTGGCTAAACAAAACATTCTGCAATATTGTTTTTTCTGTATTTGAGGAGGTGGATCTTAGATATCTGGCAAGAAACAAGTATAAAAGATGGAACAGTGAACACAATAACCACATAGTGAAGCACATGGTCACGGTCAAGCTTGTACTTCCTACACAGTGCGTGGCGTAGATAATATTTGGGCGATTGCAAGAGAGTGCGAGGGAAACCAAGGATTTCGGGTCAAAATTTAGATTCTCAATGACAGCGGACTTTATGTGAGGTGGGAAAGTGGCGGATAGGGCTTGGAACGGAGTGCCTTTCGTAAGCCGGATCCGCAGTTCATTCAATGTGCCCCAAGACGGACGAAAGGCGGGGAGGCCGTAGAGAGGCAAACCGGCGAATTTATGCAAAAAATGCATAATGCATAATGCATAATCACTGCATTCCGGGCCCCCATAGCCGCACTTACAGCTAGCTCTTGCTAGCGGTGGCTATCCTTAGGCTAGCTCTGGGCAGCTGTCTAACCATGGTCGCCTAGCGACGTGTATGGTGAGCTCTTGCTAGCCATTGGCAGCTGGCCCAGCCACAATCTGGGTAGCCAACCTTCCCCAAGAAAGCCACACTAATGCTAGCCTTGTCCAACACTGACCTCTCGGACTGATCTCAGACCACCAGGTATGCTTGTTACCGCTGGTACAGAGTTGAAACCCGGATCCGAAAAAAATAATGTTCTTCCGTATATCTCAACGGCAATGCAAGCACTCGTAAAACAAAATAGGTTGATACAATACAATGTCTTTTAAGTGTGTCAACAAATATTTGCAGATTTTTACGACGGGTGGTTACGGAACATGAGCCCGTTATTTTTGTCACTCATTTTGGTGGAGGGCCCCGATCCGAAAAATGGGGTCATGCACGGGAGTAGATTATACCCTTGGGACAATCTGAGACTATGAGGAGGGATAGGAAGTGCTGAAGCCCTCCCACATACAATTTCAGGTCTATATAAAATAGGGGGCGCTCACAATAATGATTCTCTTCTCAGGACTTCTGGCACAGCCACACATTTCTGCTTTTTGGTATATTTGCAATTTTCTGTGCTAGCCAACAATTGGTATTGGCTTTTTTGCTCAAGTGGGATTGTTCATGATCTCTATAAGGGTCTCACACAAAAGAATCGGGTTACCCACCTCAAAATTGTGCCTAGAATATCATATTTTTCGCTTCTGGGTCTTTTTCGAATCCGGGTTTCAACTCTGTATTCACTAAACGCAAATCCATCAGTCAACGGAGCTCTCTCCGCCGACGTATCACTGTCAGGCTCAGCCCTGGCTGCAACGATTGCTGCACTTATTTATTGCGGCATTCTCCCACACTGGCAACTCTGATGCCAAGCAAAGTACTGTACCTCCAATTTTTCAATCAGAAGTAGAGAGTGCAGTGGGAAACACCTAGTTCTGATATTCGCATTTTGAACCCCATGCCCTGGAATGGCATTTTGAATCACATGCTTCATAATGCCATTTTGAACACTACAAGCGGCTGCTCGGCCGCTTCGCGGCCTCGCATCCCCTTCCTCTGGTGTGAACTGGAAGTGTAACAGAGATGGATTGTGCCTGTAAAATCTAGTCAAAATAAGTTCAGTCCCTGAGTTTCAACATAAATTCAACTCAGGGACTGAGCATTCAAGACGACCCATTTTACTGGACTTGCCGAGGCTGTACACGTTGAGTGATGACGGGATTTTACGCGGCCGCGGCAGGCACGGCATGAGTGGAAACAGAGAGCCCGACGAAAAGGTTAGAGTTGATGGCGGAGTTTAAAAAGGCTTCGGACACCCGTAATTTTAAAAAGAGGGTGATTGAATGGTATAATTCGCATTTTGAACCAGTGTTCAAAATGGCATTACGAAGCATGTGATTCAAAATGCCATTTCGGGGCATGTGGTTCAAAATGCAAATTAAACCATTCAATAGTGTTCAAAATTGCATTACGAAGCATGTCATTCAAAATGGCATTTTGGGGCATGTGGTTCAAAATGCGAATTAAACCATTCAATAGTATTCAAAATGGCATTACAAAGCATGTGATTCAGAATGCCATTCCGGGGCATGGGGTTCAAAATGTGAATATCTTGCGGGATCCATTCAAACCTTAAATATGTCTAGTGCTCCCTTATCCCTCCTCCCGCTTGACGGTCACTCAGCCTTTTGCTGGCCAGTAAATTTTGGGGCTGTCGAGAGACTCCATAGCCCGACCCACTTCGCCTCGACTCCGCACACCCGAATTTCCGTGCGCGACTCAGATCGGGTCTTTCGCCCGTCATGACTTCGTACAGTGATCTCGGTGCGGTCTTCTTCATCGGCGTGCGGTTGCGAAGCCAGACGTACATGACGCCGAGGCCCCAAAACGACTTCGGGAGCCCGCTCGCGAGTAGGAGGGCGCGCATCTGCTCGGCGATGGAGCCGTTGAGGCTTTCGGCGGCGCCGTTGAGCTGCGGGGTGTCGTGCGGAGTCCGTGTATTAGCGGTGGAAGTGGGGAATCCGTCTGCATCGGCGCACGATGTGGTGGATCGGGTTGGAGGGGGGGAGAGTTACGAGGCGCGCGCCAGCGTTGAACGCGGAACGGTTGAGACGGATGTGGACGGGGAGGACGTCGTGCGCAGTGCGCCGGTGATGAGGCGGTGGCTTGCCTCTGCACCTTCCCGAGCGCTTTGGCAATCCATCTGAGCCCAGAGTCAGGAGTGCGGGTGGCTTACATCCCAGCTATGGTTAGCCCAATGGCACGTACGTCCTACTTGCATATTTGGTTCTATCTCACCCATTAGTCGACATAGTGCACGAGTCGGAACTGTGCAGGGGGGTACCGTGCATGTGCGGTACGTCATCATTCATCATCTCCATCCCTCACTGCCTTCTACGGAGCAAGCGTTTCACCGATGCAATGACTCACTCAGCCCGAGGCAGTCCATACACCCAGGCTGATGCAATATCCTCCCCACAGTATCATTTGCATTTGTTTGGATTTGTCATTTGAGCGCACCTGAGCCCTGGGGAGGTGTAAGCGATGTGCGACGTGTCGAAGGCCGAGTTTATGTCTGTTTGGGCACCCATTGGAAGTCGCGCTAACGATTCGACCAGCGCTTCGCAAAGGTGGGCCTCTGGGGCGCATTGTTCATCACGCGCGGCTCGAGGGCTGGCGGCTGCAACGCCATATGCGCGGACGAAGTAGGAAGGGCTGCAGGGCGCGCCGTTGTGGGAGAGGGTATGTAACGCGATGAGGACGCATGCGCATACGCAGCGAGAGGGGGGATGGGTGGGGGCGTAAGCGACGGCGTGGGCGGCGCCGAGCTCTGCGAGTGGGAACGCGAACGTGAAGGAAGGGAATGTGGGAACGTCGGGTTCGCCGGCGTTTCCAGCTCCATGCCGACATCCCCGTCTGCGGGGCCCGAACCGACTGGTAGGATTGGCGGAGGCACGCCAGGTAGTGCCGTAGCTGGAAGGGTACATTATCTCGCCTGCCACTGATTCTCAAGCGCAGCTTGCGGGGGAAGCGGAGGCCTCGAGTGTGGCGGAGGCATGAACGGTGGCGGGGGCGGCAGAGGGGCGCCGCCGCCGCCGTTAGGGGGATGGTGGTAAACCAGAGGGAAACGTTGGCTATCTCCCCAGCCAGTCGCCGTCAAATTCCGTGCCGAATTGAGTGCACTGTGGTGAAAAGACTGAAACCGCTTTTGATGCGAAGCCCGGCTCTTTGTGCCGAGGTTCATTTGCATTTGTTTGGAATTCTCATTTGAGCACATCTGAGCTCAGAAAAGAAATCTGAGGAGACACTTCGAACCCAAATTTGCCTAGAGGGAAACGTTGGCTATCTCCCCAGCCAGTCGCCGTCAAACTCCGTGCCGAATTGAGTGCACTGTGATGGAAAGACTGTGTGGCTTTGCATTACTCTGCATGAAAGAACCCTGGGTCCAGAAAAGATGGGTTTTTTGGCGGCATTATCAAGGATAGGACGTTGAATGAATGGAAATGAAATTAAACAAGCCCGAGAATTTCTGAATACGGAGTGAATCTGGAATTGCGGGGAATTCGAGTGGAAGAACGCTGAGAACGACAGAAATAGACGTGGTGGAGCCGTAGCCAAAGAGACAGAGATTCAACGACCAGGCACAAGGGAGCCAGGAAAACCGCCATGAACATTGCGGTGTCGCGCATGGCTGCGCGCCAAGCACGTAATCACCGATCGCTATGGCTACGTCTTCCGATGCAAACAACGCGTCGCGTCCACTTCTCTACCTATTTCATATTTCCCCTTGTTATTGGATACCACACATGGTACACATGTTTCACATTTTCTATTTCATTCCTGTAGTTACGGCTACATATGTATTTAGTCTGTACTGCTCCCACAATAAAAAAAAAGCTTTTGATCCCCCAGTTTTCAGCTCAGTTCTCATGCAGTCAGTTTAGTCCTTCGCCGCCGATGCTCGCCTCCGTCCTCTCCTACGTCTCGTCCCTCGTCGTCCTCGCCTCGCTCATCGTCCCCGTTGTCCCTCGTCGTACCACGAACTTCACGCTTCACGTTCCCCCGCTCATCGACTTCGATCCGCGCACGAGCACTGGACATGATTGTACCACATCCTACTTTCAGAGCTTTACGGCTTTTGGAGTGTTGAGCTTGGTTGTTATTTTATTAGCTCGCGCTCTCAGACACGCCGTATGCGCGTCATTTTGGAGCCCGCCACGAGGGGTTTCAATCATCGATTCAGGCCCGTTGCCTCCCACCACCAATCTTTCCACCACCGCCACTATCGAGTCGCCGCCAGCCAATGATCCACTTCCCACTCCCTCACCACATCCTAACGACCACATTTCGAACCACCCGCCACCGCCGTTGATGCCCGCACGCAACGATCGTATAGCCCCGTCTTCGATTCGCAGAAGCCTCGTGAATTGCGCAGATATTTTTTCCGACCTCGACTTTTTGTTTTCGTGCTCGCATATCACCGACGATGCCGAAAAGAAGTACCACGCCACCGAACAGTTCACCGCCGCCATCTTTCGTCTTTATCCCGAAGCCGATCCCGACCGCAGATATTTGCTCTCCGATCTCGAGACGCTTGCCGTCGAGCTTTCGCATACGCAGTTGCTCTCGCGCACCCGCTTCGCCGAATTCTACCGCAGCTTTTTCGTCATATCCACGTTCCTCGTCGCCCGCGACCGTCTGTCCACCGTCGAACAGAGCCGAATTTTCGTTCGTGCCATTCCGTCAAGTATTTGGCAACGCGCGCATCTACGCCTTCATATTAAATTCCCTCACGTACATCCACGAGATCCCTACCCTCTAAACGACCTCCGCGACGCCGTCCATTACGTCCTTCTCGATCCAGACTCGCATTCCCCCCCGCCTGCGACTTCCTCCACGTCCACGCCGGCGCTAGATCCCGTCGAGTCCTCCGCACCCGCAGATCCGTCCATTGCCGCGCTCGTCGATGCCGCGAATAAGCTCGTTGACCTTGTATCGTCCCAGCAGCAGTCGTGCCCCGTCGCTTCGCATTCCGACTCGCAGCCACCTCCGTCATCGCGGCCCGCGTCGTGCTCGTATTGTAACGATCCCGTGCACTTCATCGTACGCTGTCCTGTTGTCGCCGCCGATATTCGTTCCGGAATTTGCAGACGCAACGCCGAAGGGAAAGTCGTCCTCCCCTCTGGTTTGTATGTCCCACATCGTGTCGTTGGTCCCAATCTTCGCACACGCATCGTTTTGTGGCGCGCTGCCCATCCCGCACATCCCGGGACGCCTGTCATTCGTATACGTCAGCTCCCGCGCCGTCTACGTCGCACGCACCTATTCTACGACCCCGCGAGTCCCCCTCACATCCGACACGCTCTGCTCCCGCTCCCGCTCTCAGTTCGCTGTATACTGCACAAAGCCGGTTGGCCGAGCTTCAGTCTCAGCTCGATGTGCTTCGTTCCCGTGCACGCACCTTCGCAGTCACTCCGCAATCCGAGGATTCGAGATCTTCACCGTCCCAGCCCGTGTCGCATGCAGATTTGGCTTCGATTTATCATCAGCAGCAGACCAATGCTGAAAACGATGCTCACGAACTCCCTGCGCAGCCATCGCTCCCACCGCATCGCATCGTGCTCCCGCATCGCAGTTCGCGGCCGTGTTGGTGTTCGTGTGTAATCGTTCATTTTGATTGCATTCAAATCCTTGCTGGTGTGGCGCTCGGGGCAATGCGTTCAAGCTCTCCATAGTTTCAGCACCGCTCCGATATCATTACAGTACCTTGCTTGTGAAGGCCTCTCCACCCTCATAATTTGTCTCACCCGGCTTGACCCGCTGATCCTGAATTCACCGTCGTCCTTGACTTGAACACTAGGGCAACATTAGGTAAACCTTCTGTTTTGCCCAAGCAGCAGCGCGTGAGCTCCAAATCGCGCAAGCAGGAGCACGCAACGCCCACATTTCCGCGAACTTGTGAAAGCAATGTCTTGTCCGACGTAGTCGGAGCTCCCTAGTTCCTCTTATTTCCGTTCATCATCTTGTACTTTGTAGAAAAAGCTGTAGGTTAGTTTGATAGTTACTAGTTGAACAATCCCACCCCGTTTACTAGAGCCTTTGGTCTCAGAGACAGACTAGCATTTGGGAAATAAACAGATTGAATACAGAAAAGCGAGTGGCACCCGGGAACCCAGCACTAGCCTAGCTGATGAGAAGCGATGGGTGTTTCGCGAGGGTCGGCGGGGAATACGAGCTCCTCCTGGGTAATACCACCACTACTGTCGGGATATGAGACTCGGATCATCGACCGCGGGAGAACGACCAGTGTGGAGATATTCTCCCACATTCCCCGTCCACTCTGAATACTGAAGACAACGTTTTGTTGTGACCAGTCTGTGATAATCGAACCCCGTCCCTGTCCAGCACGGCCGATGTAAAAGGACCAGAGAAATGGGTGATCCGCTTGCACCTCGGCAGGGTAAGTCCTGTGATAAAAAATGGCGTGCGGGCCAATATCAATGGTCCTGAGAGCGACGCTAGCCGGAGGGAGCTTGGCCTGAAATGCACCATCAGCTTTGTGCGCCGCAATAGAGGCATAGCGCTACGTACTCCCTCCACGGGATACGTGTTCAACTTATTGTAGACGTCCTGCAATAAAGCGAGGCCAGCTTTTCGGCTGCCTTCACTCCGGATCATGTTGCTGAGGGCGACCTTCCGGGTCTCGTCATCGGCGTCGGGAAACACGCGAGCCAAGAGCTGCGCGACGGGGACGGTAGCCGGGGGCAGAGGCAGAGGAGCAATGGACTGAGGCAAGGTGTGAAGATGAGTTGTTGGGCCAGCTGCGATCTGAGAGAGACTGACCTGAGGGCGACGACGAGGTCCCTTCGGAACCGTTGACCTGTTGATGTTGGGAGGAGCTGGGGCCTGGGCGGGACGAACTCTGAGGGTCCTGGTTGACGGCATGTGGATGAATCGAGGACGTGCGTCAATCAGAACAAGCAGCAATAAACAACTCGTCACAATGTGACAACAATTCTCCTTCTTTTTATATGTAAACGGCCGATGCGTGCCGGTGGCCGGAGTCTGGGAAACTGTTGATTTTTGTGGATTCCGACAAGATTCCGATGTGTCTCGGGAGGAGAATATGTACGGGGGCTACTTGTGGAAAATTAAAAATCAAAAGCACAGAAACGCTCAGAACAACGGATGTACGTGCTCCGCCCAAAAAATCCCATAAATAGAGAAAAAAATCATGGCCGGGGTCAAAGATTTTCAGTGTGACGCGTGACCGCGTCAGTCAACATCTTGTAGTGATCTCACCCCTGGAATGGTGTGTGCTCTGTTGACATCTTGTAGTGGAAGTAAGGATAACCACCCTTGTCATACATACATGTTTGTCTTCGGTAAACTCATTCTTCACGTTGTGGACCACGCGAGTATAATAAGCCCCCCCCCCCTCCCTCCACCGAATTGAGTGTAATAGTGAATTGAACATAATAGTACGGTAAGTGAGCTGGATCTAGGTATTAGGCGAGATGTAGCTGCCCTCAGGCACTGGCGCCGATTCGGATGGCAAGCCTCCAGTCGCGTACGGCTGGTGACGCGGCTCTACCTTATTTTCGGGCCCCAGGGCCTCTCCGGCCGCCATTACTACTTACCATCGGCTTCGGTGCTGGAAATGTCCGAGCCCACTATATAAGGAGTGTGAATCCTCCCTTCAGAATTGCTTTCCATGCCCAGGTGGATATTTATAGGCTCTACCAGGTTTCTTACACCAGGACAGTGCCAGAACGACGTGTCCATCGGGCCTGGTCAACCTCATGCGCCAGTTGCCGGTGACAGGCGGCTGATCATCCAGCAGGACAATCTGCAATTGGGCATTGCATATGTGGAGGAGTGGATGCTGATGGGGGGTAACTGGGATTGGACTGTGAGGTTCATGCCCCCTGCGATTGTCCTGGTGGACAGATCTGTGAACGCTAATGTGCCCGTGGTGGTTGCAAATTTGGCCGCAGCAAGGATCACAAACCCCCGGGTACTGGGGAATGCACCTTCCGTCACGGGCTACCGTTTCATATGGGGGCACGACCTCGAGTTGACTGGTGGCGCATTCCGATATGTTCGACATGAGCGGAGGACGGCAGGTCAGCTGTACCAAGTGCCATTCAACCCGAGTGGACCGGGGGGTAGCAACTCTGAGGATCAGGTGGGGACGACAGGTGAACCAATGGCGAAAACGTAAGTGGATTTTGACACCGATCATCCTAGAAGTCGACATTCTTTTAAAGGTTGGGGGTGAAGACTGCTAGATTCAAATCCACATCCTAATTCTTCTTTGAGTATTGACAAGCATACGGCGTATCTGAGAGCGCGAGCTGATAAAATAACAACCAAGCTCAACACTCCAAAAGCGGTAAAGCTCTGAAAGTGTGCAATCATATCCAGTGCTCGGGCGCGGATCGAAGTCGATGAGTGGGGGAAGGTGAAGGTGCGTGAAGTTGGTGGTACGACGAGGGACAACGGAGACGATGAGCGAGGCGAGGACGACAAAGGACGAGACGTAGGCGAGGACGGAGGCGAGCATCGGCGATGGAGGACTAAACTGACTGCATGCGAAACTGAGCTGAAAACGGGGGATCGAAAGCTTTCTTTTTTTTTTTTTTTTGGGATCGAAAACTTTTATATTGTGAGAACAGTACAGGCTAAATACATAGCTGTAACTACAGGGATGAAATAGAAAATGTGAAACATGTGAACCATGTGTGGTATCCAGTAACAAGGGGAAATATGAAATATGGACGCGACACTAGTCTGTAGTTTACCGCGCCACTGATGTGTAGTGGCCTGCTTATTACCAATCATGAAAAGTTCCCATGCCCTTTACTTCTGCGCCACCACTGCTCTCTGCTTTCCCTCAGCTCTCTGGCCCTTCACAAGCATCAATGGCAGCTCGTTATCATCGGCGGGACTTCAAAGAGGTGTTGGATGTTACTCAAACTGTCAAGAGGCACTAGAAACTCTCAGCTAATGCTCCCCGTCGTGCATTCCAAGAAAAATGTCCTTTTGAGTGGTTTACTGTGGCAAAATCTGTGCTGTTCGTGTTGCAGGAAACTTGGCAAGTTGACTTTGAATCTTCCCATGGAACCTTCTCGCGGAACAAGTCTGATGTTGCTTGTCGCCAAGGCTTTGAAGCCTCCCAATGTCGGCTCCCTCCTCTTCTCTTCACACCGTCTTTCTCTTGACTGGAAGCTCCGTATATTCTACACTGCACATCGCCCATTCGATTCGTCTCAATTTTTGTCGAGGCCCCCGGCCTCACCGAGTCTGAAAACTCAACATTGTGGAGCTGGAGAAGGTGTCGGAGCAGCCGTTTGGAAAATTTTCCCATGGCGCTTGCCAAGATATTGGTTGTGTTGTAGCGCACATACCAGATACCAAGGGGATCGCACTAAGAAGATTAACAAAATCCACTCGTACGTGGTCACCTGTTTGGCTTTTGATGGCAACTGATCGGCAAACCCGGCGGCATCAAATCCATCATTTCTCGTATTAACATTGTCTCTGGCATTGCTCGAGCATGTGTGTCGTGCGAAGTGCTCAATATTCCACTCACTGTCTTTTATAACTGAATAAGTATATTCACAAGTCCTTATTTATATAACAAAACAGCCTTCTTAGATTTCATACGGATTTCATATCAGGGTTCTCAGCCAGGAAGGATGCTGCACCTTCTGATCCAGTAATTATAGCCTCCAAGCCATCCGGACACACCTTGACGCGATGAACGCGTCTGGACCAGCACCGGGACTTGAATTGATGGATTTGATGCCGCCGGTTTTGCCGATCAGTTGCCATCAAAAGCCAAACAGGTGACCACGTACGAGTGGATTTTATTAATCTTTTTAGTGCGATCCCCTTGGTATCTGGTATGTGCGCTACAACACAACCAATATCTTGGCAAGCGTCATGGGAAAATTTTCCAAACGGCTGCTCCGACACCTTCTCCAGCTCCACAATGTTGAGTTTTCAGACTCTGCTGGTACTTCCTCTCTTCGCAGGCACTTGAAGGGATATTTACAATGTTTGCGAAATGGTAAGAGAATGAAGAAGCAATTGGACTCTAGGCAAGCCACTAAATCAGAGAGGGAAGAAGAACAATTTACGAATACTTATGTAATAAGTGATCGTTCTTTTTATAAATCGAAAGCAGCTTTGACACCAGGTGCATTTACTTGTCCCTGTTTTCCAACAACAGAAATTAGTGGCTGTGTTGAAGGGTCTCTTAGTTGAAAAGACTACGATTTTGTGATCCATTTAGTGGCAGTGCCCGGCTCACGTAATATCTGTATGCGTGTGAGTTCGATTCCCGCTGTATTTTATATTTAGTGCAGGGATAAATTTGCAACGTGGTTTGTAGGAACACCTTTAAAGTTGCACAATCATTGGTCAATATACATTGTACATGAGATCAGGATGGCCAGGGCTCCGCATTGAGCACTCACCGAATGTCTTTGGAAGGACGCACTCGGACTCGGAAGTTGCCGTGATGGATAATCGGCATCGAGTTGACAAAGAATGTGGGCACAGTGGGACTGGGTTTACTCAAGGTGTGATTTTCTCGCCCAAAATTTACCATTGACCAGAATGGCTTTGGTCTGAGGTGCTACAAGGTCTTGGCTGAGCAATCCACACAGGGGTATTAACTGCTGGTTGAGTCTCGGCTTAATTTCGAATGGAATCGCGGGCCAGCCACCTGGAAATATGTATATGGGCTCTCTGGATGTATCCAACCATACTTACCTCATTTCTGGAATTTTCTGGTGCCTATGTGCTGAATGGTAAGCCAACTACATGAAATAATTGTTTGCTGAATACTGGCATGTTTCTGGGGTGCCTCATCCAAACAGATGCAGCCACACTTCCTTTGACATCTCCAATATGTGCCCAATAAAGATTGAAGGAAGTTAAATATATCGTTCGGGCGCAGTTCACTTCCCTTTCCCACACATCTGTTGTTCCATTCTTGTATGTGCTTCATTGATTCTGTCGTGCTGAAAAAATTCACTGGTATGTATTAGAAGCCCTTGAATGCGGCTTACATGGCCCCGTATTATTCCTACCGTCGTTGTTGGAATGCTTGCCTAACTCATGGTGATAAAATGTTGATGTCCTGTACAAGCATGCGCATCGTGGGAAGACTCTAACTTGACATGCATCCAGTGTTTTTTTACCCCGCGAGGACGATGACCATACTCCCGAGTGTACGCGCGATGTGGATTCGCCGATGTGAGCAGGCCAATTCAGAAAGTCTGCTCTGATGTTTCATTGGTGACCTCTATAGACTCAGTTACAGCCTCACAGAGGATCTGTAATTTTTCTGCTTCGAATGAGTAGCCATTTACATGACTGCAGGCTTCAGTATCGTTGTTCCATGCCATGCAAGTCCCAACGAAGGCTGTGCATCTTGTTTGGGCGTGCTTTGATCTCCGGCGTCAATTGCGGTTATTACTTGTACGTTTGGGATCGGGGCCATACCGTATACAGTACAGCCACTTACTGTGAGTGACCGCACGTAACTGTACCCGTAAAGCGAGGTTCGGGGCCTCTTCAGGGACGGAACGGCTGGTTTTACGACATTTTTACGGTCATTATGGCCGTACTTCCTGCAACTTAGATCGGCTCATCAACGCCGAGCGCAATGAGGGTGAGCAAGAAGTAAATTTATTCAGAGAAGAATTAAATAAGACGAGTTGAACTACTTGGCCTCTGCAACACAGAGGGCTTCCTCGAGGCTTTTGTGCTTCAGGGAAGGTGATGTTTGATCAACATCAACCCACGCTCCTATCTATTTTGTGATTGTGGTACTACCCGGCCTGGGTTCCGGTTTTCGACTCGACAATGATGCAAATCATTCGAATTACGGTATAATAATAACTTGTAGTATACCGCCAACGATTGACTGCCGATGAAGCCGAGCATCAAATGTTCGGGATTACCCGAAGTGTTGCGTACGTGTTGTATGCACAGCCTCACTGATGTAAGAACACTGGCATCCAGAGCGAACAAAGACGACAGCATCGGGGATGCCATTTACTGCTTGCTCATTGGGCACCACACTGGATCTCCAGCTGCATCTTTTATGCCTGCAGATCTTCTAGGGTTCTGGATCTTTCAGTTTGTTTTATCCTTCCAGATTGGCAAATATGTATGGTAAAATCACGATCGGGATGCCGAGTACAGCTTTATACGGTTGTGCTATGTACAATGACAGTGTGTAACTGTAAAGTCGGTACGAGAGGGCCTTACATCTGATTGCTTCACTTTCTCTTAGGCCTTCTCGGAATCGTGGTACTACCCGGGCCGGGTGCCGGTTTTTGACTCGACAAGGGGTTGACAACGGGGTAACTACCGCATCAGACGACCCCTTTCGGATCTTAACCAGCTACCACCACCATGCGAATCCTCTACCTACTCTGGACTGGCCTTTTCTCCTTTGGATTCCTCCTTGCTGCTCTCAAGAGACATGATACCCCGAGCTCGGGCATGTTGAGTGCCTCCTGTCTCGTTAACATGGGCGATGCCCTTGCAGGTGCTCCTGCTGCCAACGTCGTTGGTCGAATAGAAATGCATTTGTTAATGCCGAATAAAGACTCCACTGCCGACTTGGTCGGTCGAATAAATCTGCATTTTTTGATGCCGAATAAAAACTGTGATATCGGATGGCTTCATGCCGAAGCCTTTGCCGAGATAGCACTGTTTGCACAAAAATCTGAACGAATGTGGACTGCTGCAAAGCCATTGCTTTACTGGACTCACCTGGGTTTACTGAATATACAGTATTTTCTAGTCTTGATCTATAGCTCGGGCACGAGCTCTTCTCCCGGAACTAGGTGTGCCCGATTACACGGACAGCTCCGGCGCTATGTCATGCTGAAACACGATTATCGAGCCTTGCCGCTATATCATTTTCTGAGTGACTCGCAATTTAAGTTATGTGCCTGTGCAATCTGGCATTTTGCCCCCCTCAGATACATCATTGTTCGTGCGAAAGGAACTGTGCTCCTTGGGCTACTCCTATTCAGTTTATTTTCCCGTGCCTCCCGCATAGAGAAGATCAATTATTCATGCAAGCACTTCGGAGGTGGGACACAGTCTCGCTGGTTTGTCGCTGATATCATGCCCTATCATTTGGGCGACCCTACACCATGGTCAGACAACCGTGAGATGTTATATGTCGCCCACGGTTCTGCGGATGGACTTGTTGATCAATTCTCCAACGATCCGGACAAGATCCTATGCCGTGTACCGCTTCGAATGCTCGTTCCAAAGTTGACCAAGTCAAAATTGAAAGAAGTATCGTCGTTCCACGGTATTCCGATCCCCAAACGGCGCACCACCGACGAAATCAAGGACATTCTGTCTAATCATGTCTGTGATCATAAATGTGCCGAATCTGTGAGTGTGTTCAAAACGCTTCCAACGAACGCTGAGGTTCTTGAAAAGAGGCGAAAGCGAAAGCAGGTTCTACGAGATGATAAACGGGCTCAAAGGCGAGGCCGGATCAGTGATGCACTTCGATTTAAAAGGAAAGCAATCAAGGCCAAGAATTCTTTCAATGTTTCTAACCAGGCCGCAGAGGATTATGTGTTCCCTCCGGATCCTACCTCTGCAGCCAACGAGCATAGAATAATTTCGGAGATGTGCAAGGCTGTGAATCCTGCAAACTTTGTGGAGGCTGGTTGTGCCATCTGTGGACTGCTGCTTCCTTTCACCCAGCTCACACCGAAAGTCGAACTTGAGTTGAACTATGATGTGTTGAAAGTCCCTGGTGTGACTCGCAAAGAGCGGAAGTATAGTGATGACCCGATCGAAGAGGTTGAAGGGCCCATTATGGCGGAGGAATGTGATCATGTGTGTGCTGATTGCGAAGCTCGGTTGCTAAAAAATATCAAGCCCTTACAGAGTTTGGCCAATCACTTATGGGTGGGCAAGGTTCCATGGCAGCTCAAGGACTTATCCTACGCAGAAAAAATGCTGGTGGCCAAAGTTCGTCACAACAGATGTGTGATCCGTGTGGCGTCAGGCCGGGGCAAGTTGAGTGCCAACGCAATCATGTTCGCCAACCCTACAGTCAAAGTATACAACATTCTACCCCCGACAAAAGATGAACTCAGTGAAGTGTTAGCCTTTGTATTTCTCGGACCCACAAAACCCACAGACGATGAGTTTAAGCGAACACCAATGCTGGTACGTAGGGAGAGAGTCAAGACAGCACTTGATTGGTTGAAATTGAACCATTCCGATTATGCAACTCTCGAAATATCACTGGAAAATTTGACAGACCTCCCCGAAAATGGTATACCATGCGGTGTTGAATGGAAACAGACCGAAGATGGTGAGACTACAAAAGTACCAGAGCAATTGAGTGTACATGATGACGGTGAGGAGGAAGGAACCACTTCTGGTCCGTGTACATTTGCTGTGCATGGTCTCAGTGGGGAAGCGTATAACAACATGAAGATTGATGCACTTAAAGCCAAGGCATTGAACCATTTAGCAAATGGCGGTCAGGTACTGGGTGTCGGTCATGCTGAGAAGCCAGAGGAAACGTGGAATAATGTTCAGCTGTATCCACAGATGTTCCCGTGGCTCTTTCCCTATGGACTCGGTGGGATCGGACACCCGGCACACAAAAAACGGCTGAGTGAGGCCAAGCATAAGCACCACTTGCTTATGTATCATGACAAGAGGTTTCAAACTGATCTGTATTTTCCCATGGTTGCATTCAATGACCTGCAAATTAAATCAGGTGTTACAGGAAGCCATCTGCTTGCAAAGCGCAAAAACTTCGGAAATATTGTTGAGCGGCTTAGGGCTATCGAGCCTGCAGTTTTATCTGACCTTGCTCAGAGATTGGAGGCAGGTGATCATGTTGTGCCAGAAAACGAGGCAGAAAAGACTTGTTTTGATCTTCTGAAGGATTTGGACCACGTCGGAGGTCATGTTCAAGGTTCAATGACTTCCAAAAAATACATGAGAAATGAGGTGTGGTCACTTATCGCATTCAAAGGCGCACCTAGCTGGTTCATCACATTTTCGCCTGTGGATAATAGCCATCCGCTCTGTTTGTACTTTGCAGATGATAAAATCTACTTCACTCCTAAAATCCGCAATTCTGATGAACGGATGAGGCTAATTGCTCAGAACCCTGTTGCAGCTGCTAGATTCTTTGACCATATGACACGGGCATTCATAGAACATGTCCTTTGTGTTGATTCCAATGATCCCGGGCTTACGGGCACACTGATAGCTATTACGGTACCGTTGAGCAGCAAGGTCGTCTCACTTTACACATGCACATGCTGATATGGATCAAGGGAGCCTTGTCGCCACAAGAAATCAGACAGAAGATGGTTTCAGCAGATGGCGAGTTTCAGAAGGCAATGATTGCGTATCTAGAGGCAGCACATGTGGGCGAGTTTCTGACTGGAACCATGGCAGAAGTGAGAGCTAAAATGCCTTACCTACCCAAACAGCGCCAGGGGATCCATGACATAATTGATGTTGACTCTGCACCCTCGATGCCTGCAGGTTATACGGATCCGACCCAAACCGTCCCAGAAGCCCCGCCTCCTCTTTGTGATGACTGGGAAGACTGTGACAACATGGATTGCACTGACTGTGAAAGTTCATCGCAGTGGCGGGATCGATACAGAGAGGCAGTGGATGACTTGATGCTGCGTTCAAATGTTCATGATTGCAGACGTCCTTTGGCAGGGACTGACCTGTCGAAGCCGCTACAGCCTGGGGTGCGGATAAGACAAGAGGTCCGAGGATGTCTTCGCAAGGATGGGACTTGCCGATCTCGCTTCCCCCGCGACATATTCATGCAAACGAAGTAGATCCTGCTGATGGATATATTAACATGAGAAACGAGAGGCTATGATCTTCGAGACTAGCAGCCAAGGGAATGGGAACCGGTGAGCTGGAGCCGGTAGTCGACATCACTGAAGGCAGACGTCAATCCGAGTTAACGGGGAAGGAGTGGGACTCGGGAAGGTGAGAGGAGATGGCGGGGGGGAAACAAGAGGTGTTGCATGGGTCGCATCTCTTATGGGAGCACAGCTGAGACATCAACCGGGAAAATGATTGACTTGTCGCCGTCGTCCAGGCAGCCATGGATCTCGACCGCTTAATTTACGAGCGGTCGATCGCGTTTTGTTTTTCCATAGACTCGTCCACCTCGTCCACATACACCTTTTGCAAAATGCACAATTTTCCCATAGAACCCACCCACGAAACTTTGAGTTTCTTCACCGTTTACATGAGCCACCATATCAAGCCAGACTCAGTTGATTCATACCTCTCCGGCATTTACAACCAGCTCGTATTGGTCTGGTTTCTCAGGTCCGGGTTCGAACCCGGAACTTAGCGCAGACTAGAGAGAGACGCACTTGCCGTCCAATAGCAAGAGTGCCGAACTGTGCATCTTCATCTTCGTGACATCGTCCATGGTGTACTGTACTATTTTGACCAAATGTTCAGGTGACGGGTGACAGAGGGTCGTGAACTGAAGGCGGGCTGGGAGGGCCTGGTCGAATTCGGATAAGGTTAGACCTGACTTAGACAAACGAGCACAGCCAAATGCACCGTACATGTATTACTAGTAGGCATTTGTGTACAGTGTTTTGGCACTATCGCTCCTTTTACACACTTCGACATAGCTCTCTCACTTGCATTTCAAGTATTCTGGTATTTTGGGGCTAACTTCTTACATACTTTCTCTATGCTAGTTATAGAGATGAATTTTTTCGGTCTCGTATTCAGAGTGTATACATCAAAAATTTCCCAATTTGGAAGGAATGCGTCCTCTGCGCCTAGATTTGCTCCTTATGTTGAACCCCTTAGACTGTGGAATGTAGTACTGAGTGTCTGGAGCCGAGGAATGTTTGCCGTGGAGGATTATTTGTAGATTAGGAAGTAATGTAACACAAATGCGGACCAGAATGGCTCTTCATTGGGTTTAAATTCATGTTCTATGTCAACGGGTAATTAAGGTACAAGAAGTAGAATAATAATCCTCGTTTTTTCGCACACAGCCTCGACCTGAGTTGTGGGCATAAACATCAGGTTGCACGCACGGAGTAGATGCATCAAGAGTCGTTTCCGACTCGAGGCACCTCTAAAAAATATATATCCAGGCACCAGAAAAGGAGGCGAAGATGAGCTGAAGATACACCTGGTTGAAATGTTCAACTCCATACTGCTGAGTATTTTTCGTGGTGAATGTTCGGGCCCCGATCAACCCGAGTTCCTTTGAATTATCTACCCAAAGCAACAGCAGAGAAGGACACTGAATGCACGGTGTCAAGTGGCTTGCTCGGGGCAGGCGGATTACACAGTGGTGCAAGTTCCTGGCTTCAGGATGAGGGGAAGTGGAAGCACGCCACGAGGCCGGCGTTCACTCCTTCAAGGAGGTCGGTGATTGCGACTGGTGGGTCTACGGCAACGGTTGGAGGAATGGGTGGGCCCGTGCTGATGTAGGAAATAAACATAGAAACGTAGGACCCAGACCTCATCTGGATAAGCATAATAAGTACTAGTATCGCTCTCAGCAAGGATATGACTTTCCAGGAAACTGAGGGCAAGGATCTACCGTATACGGTACACACGGTGCGATTCCCTAGCCTTAGGACCATGCTATTGAGCTATTATTGCCCAGCGCCAAGAATCTGGACTGCAAGATCTATCCACTCAGTCGGAGTGCAGGACTGGTCCCACACTAGCTGTAGTGGTCTGAATGACCTAGATGTTTGATATGATGGACTTATTGGGATTCTGGAGGGCATAAAATACAGGAATAGTAAATAGCACCTATACTCTGAATCAATAGTCCCTAGGGACATTGAGTCGATATTCTTCTACCTGCCAAAGTGTATGGTATATTTGAAGGACAAGTCACATTGACTCGGGCTATATATTCAGAGTATAGGTGCTATTTACTATTCCGGTATTTTAGGCCTCCAGAACCCCCATAAGTCCATCATATAAAAAATCTAGGTCATTCAGACCACTACAGCTAGTGTGGGACTAGTCCTGCACTCCGACAGCCAAAAACAGCTAAATCCGACAATTAAATTGTCTCAAGGTGCTTTGAAAAAATCCCCCGCGGTGATGCCCTCCGGAATTCTTGTGCGAATCGAATAAGCCCACGGAAAATGGGTGAGAATTGAGCTCACAATTGCTGATCTGGTGAAAACTGACAAAAAAGAAAAAGAAAAAAGGGCCGTGCCCTAAGTTCCGCAAAGAGCTATAAAGAGTCCTATTTCTACCACATAACTTACATACTATAGAGCATACTCTTGAATGTAGTGTTTCTTCAAGCTAAACCTCCAGTAAAATCTGTGTCCTTCGACCTTTCTTAAGTGTCCAAAAGACCTGTAATTCGTCCGACCTTGTCTAGACTCTTACAGCCGTTTTCAGAAATGAATACGGGTTTTGATGCAATGGTGGAGCTTCATTTTTGCTTACCTTTGTTTGACAGTGGGGCTTTCTTCCGCTCCACTTCTGTCATAGCTGTTCCACATGTCTCCACGACGCGACTACGACGACCACTCATGGCCAGGGGCACTAAGAAATACATCCTTGAGGACAGAAACTAGTCATTCATCTATACAACAACCGCCATCGAAAACAAGCTGACATGTAGAAGTAATTGAAGAAGAGACAGAGACGAAGAAACTGAATCGTGTGTCTAAATTTATGAGACTTTTGTGGAGTCACAACACCGCGTATCGCACTATGACGCAAAAAGTGGAGCGGAACGCTGCGGGAGAGAGACCCACCATCAAACAAAGGCAAGCAAAAACGAAGCTCCAACACTGCATCAAAACCCGTATTCTTTTCTGAAAACAGCTGTAACCAGGGGAAAGAGATTAGAATTTGGTTAGTAGTTATGGTTTTGGTGCTTATTCCTATTGGATTAAGTATCTACTACATTCTGCTTGTTGGGTTCTAGCCTACTGGTACTTAAGTCGTAGACGCCAATAAAGCCCCAGGAGTTTTGCTTAAACAATCCCGGTTGAGACACTAATCCTGGATTAAATCAGTGATGAATTAATCCGATCGGATGGATTAAACAGAGATTAATCCTGGGTGAATATTTTCCAGATAGGCCACTTCAAGGGCAAACTTCCTATGGCATTGATCAATTTTTTATCCACGGGTCAAATCATCAAGGCTGGACGTGCCATTAAACAGGACCTGTCACGTCTTGAGAAAGAGACAAATCATGGTCCATTTTGTGGGGCAGTGGATCTTGCAAGAATGGCTAAGGACTCTAGGGTTATTTCAGATGCTCGAATGGGATTGGCAGATCTTTGTGCACGTATTCTTGGCAAAAGATAAGAGAAAGAACCAGCAGACAAGACCAAAGAACCTATCCGGGTCAGCAGCAACTGGAACAAGGATGAATTGTCTTCCGAGCAAATTAAATATGCTGCCCTCGATGCTTTAGCCTCCCTGTACATATATGATCGCCTTGCCAAAGCCGAAGTCCCTGGGAAAATATCTGAAAGTGATCTTGCTGGAACTCTAGTTTCTGTGCATCATACCGATGGTCAATTGATAGCAAAAGGGAGGATTTCTATGTCATCCTCACCAATTCCAGGTGCTCCATCAGTCACAAAAACTCGTGTTCGAATCACAGTCTCTGAAGTATGTGTACCAGCTGCCCTTGTGCCATTACACAATAAAAAAGCACTTGAAACATTTGGTCCCATTCCATTTGATATTATATATGCACGCACAGGGGTTTTTAGACGAATCCCAGAGCAATCTGAAGACCAAGCACAGGATGATCATTCCAGTGCCAGAGATTCAAGACAGAAAAATCCTCCATCTCAAGCAACACATGAGGCCGAGCTAAAGGAACTATTGCATTTTTTTCAAGAAGGATCAGATGATGTTGCAGATGTTGCATCAAGCTGGATGAATGAAATAGACAGTGCACCCCCTGAGTCTGATTCAAGTGGGTCGGACGTTGTCCAAGATGATCAGGCTGCATTGGAAACAGCATTTGACCTTCTCAACGCTCCTGAATTTTCTACTTGGTCCTTGGAAATCAGGAGTCGTGTTATCATGGATGTGTGGCATGCAATGGCCCGTGTGAAAGTTTCTAGAGAGCATGGAATGCGTCGTTTATTTGGGATTGCATTGCGAGATGCTATTTTCATTTCCAGTGAGGAAGACAAAGCCCGGATTGAGGCATACTTGAAAACCCAGAACTCATCTTGGGAACATCAAATTCGATTCAATGCCCGCTGGCTTTGGCGTCTTTGCAGACGGACCGTACCACCTCCAGACAAACTTTTTGATGCTGTGAACGAAGTTTTCCAGTTGTATGGTCCTCAGAAGGAAGACCAACCTTCCATTGTTTAACGCTCAAGCTTGGCATGATGCAAAAAATGTGCTTAAAGCAATCAAGTTGGGCTTATTGTCAGATCCTCCTGGTGTTCAGCTTTATTTTCAGATGTACATTGAGCAAAAGACAAACCTTCCAATTCTGCGCTGTGGTCGTGGTACCAACAATCCTCAAGGTGCTATACATAAAAACCTCAAAGATCGAATGCCAAAGTCTGGGACATCAATCCGACATGCTGCTGCTCGTATCAAGGACTATGTCTTTATTCACAATCTTGTTGTTGGAACTGTCAATCGCAGTGGGAAAATGTATCAGGGCCATTACAATGTTGAGGTTCTGAATCGGCTGCAGATTTCATTAGAATCTGCAAGGCATTTAGTTCCTAATGCTCCCATTCTTCGAGGCTGGATCAATGGTGACTTATACATCCAGGGAGGTGAAACAGTTGGGATCTTGGCACTTCCAGAAAAAACCAGAAACATGGCAGGGATTCTTGCTCACAATCCTTCAACTGATTCTGAATTCAAACATGCGTATCTTGCTACACAACAAGGAACCAAGTATGGTGTGACGGCTGTCCATTCTGTTGAAGAGAAAATGCACTTCACAAAAATGATGCAAACATTCCCTGGTTTCTGTCTTCCCAACCTTGCACTTAATTTCAAAGATGGTGCTCGAACATGGAACAGTGAGGCAAATGGTCAAACCATTTTTTACAAGGTGTGTTCAATAGATCAATATTTATTCCCCTTCTGACTGAACATGATAGCTTGAAAGCCATTTACAGTCATATCACTCAAAATGGCTCCGTTCTGCAAATGAGAAAAATACAATCTCACAGATTTTGCCCAAAGCAAAGGCACTGTTTATTGCATGGCAGGCAAAGCACACTGTTTGCCTGAATGTCGCCACAATGAGGGTCCTGCTGGAGAGCAAGCATCCTGTCGGATAAGGAATGTGGGGCAGCGATGCGGAAGTGTGATGGGATGCAACTATGCAGGACATTCGCAATGATGCATGTCCATATGGTGGAACCACTGTGGTATTTGGTGGTGATTTTCAGCAAATCCTTCCTGTAGTGGTGAAAGGTTCAAGGGAGCAGATTGTCAGTGTATGTCTTCAGCGGTCACATCTGGAGGAACACTGCCATCAGCCACTGCGTACATGGTGCTTCATTGAACAGTACGAGCATTCCATGCTTCATTGAACACTCTGGGTATTCCATGCCCAACTCATTCCAGAGACATTCAGCTGAAAGACGGCGTCTCCCCTTCCCTTCCAAGTCTCTGCTGCGGTGGTCATAGTTGGCATCGCGATAATGTGATAGGTACGGTGTTGAACCCTTTCTCCACATCCTTTTAATTGTTCCAGCTTCCATGTCCTTGGATGCTGAAGCCTCTTCCCCCGTGCAACTATCTACGTCACGCCACGTTAGATGTCCATTACGGGCGAGCCGCGCAGCATTCTAGGGGTTTCAAGAATGGATCAAGCGCCTTGGATCCTCTTTTAAATCCATTCTACGGTTCCGGGCTACAATCCAGTAGTATGAATCGCTGCATTCGGCGCTGTTGCTGTCGAGAATGTGGGCAATCTTTCTTGTGGGCCCAATTTGCACAAATAACGGCAAAGCGAAACACTCGGAATTCGCTCGATTGGCCCTTGTCCTGGAAGTTGTGGATTGGTGACCCTGATAATTGTGAACTTAATCTCTGGAAACACTCCAGTGAGACTCCATATATCTTTCTGGGCTTGTAAACCACCAGTCCAGGATGCCGACAAACATGAGCCAAATAATGGGGCAAATAAAACTGTACCGCGCGGCCGCAATACGGCCGTTTTTGTTGATTCCTTCGGCTAGAAAGACTTTTGGAAGGGGAAGATCCTGCTGACAAAAATTTGGGCCCATTGAGACCCCTGAAGGTAGTGAACAGGGCGCTGTTTGGGACCATAAGTAATCTGGACCCTTTCCCGCCGAACCCGGCATAAATACACTATGAAGCACGGGATGAACTGTTCAATTGTGAAGCACGGGACACCAATTGCTCCCTTGTCCCGGCCGACCCCGGCAGAAATACCCGTCAGAAGACTTGCTCCGACTCTCCAGCCTGCATCCACTGCCAGTAAAAGCCCGGCTAAAGGTTCTGCTTCTTCTGCTAGCAAGTCGCCCGTCAAAGTTTGTCGTTCTTTTCAGTACTGTGGTGTGTTGTTGAACCGGGTGTTTAAGGTGGGGAAAACCCAAACCAAGAGGACCGCCAAGTCAGTCGCGCCGGCCGCGGACAAAAAGAAGCGTAAGAGAAGGCACAAGGAGACCTACAATTCTTATATCTACAAGGGTGCGCATCTCATCACTATGGATGGGTCCTTGCCGATGGCGCGTTGGAGTGCTCAAACAGGTCCACCCTGACACCGGCATCTCGACCACCACTTCGGTTGATGTTCAGGGTGTTGACGGCAGCTGGACAAAAGAGGTTAAATGAAATGGACGAGCGCTGGTCAGCGCTAATCAGGCGGAGTTTAAAAGCTTCAGACGGACAGAATGCTTAATTTTATAAATAGAGAGATATGGTAGAGTCAGTGGGCCATTATTCACCAATAGATCATCACCATGTGTGTGGCAACCTACTACCATTGTCAGAAAATGGGCCTTCCAATAGCATATCATGGTCTTGAACCTTGTCTTGGAGAATGTTGTTGGTACAATGGACCAGAATAATTTCGACTGCCGGTATGGCCAAAATCATATCATTACCACAGATACCATGGCTGACGGCATATTTTTTCAGCTGGTCGTCAACATGTCCCCTGCACATGCCGTTGCATATTGATCTCCTAAACACCCTCTTAAAGGGCCCTTTGCTATAATTTCAAGCTTACAAGCCCAATAGGAGACATTCAGGGATTGATTCCTATCCAAGTTGGTCGCGAACACATCTTCAGCATATCAGCTCAAGGGAGTCCCAAGTCGGACTTATTAGCTCAAGAAGGAGATCCTACATTCCAAGGAAAGTGTATGAGACCAGTGATACTTGGTATGCTCCTTTAATAATTTAACCAATACCTTTTACCATGGATACCACCAACTTGTACCACAGGTCAACAGTTATTTCCGAACGATTGCCAACACGTAGCAAGTAAACTTTGGCTCCCCTTTGCCACCATCTACAGTGGTGCTCGTATGTTCTGCACGCAGCAGTTTGGGCCCACTTCTGGGTCGATTGTGTTCAAATAAATTGGTGCCATCAATGTTGAGTGATTTCAAGCTCGTATGCGCAATTAAAACCATACAGTATCTGTTTGGATTGCCCGGAATAAAATAATTTGGTGTATTCTGAAAATTCGACTTTGTGGAATCACGTGCTATCAGAAAATGGTCATCATAGCATGAAAGTACTTGAAAAATGAATGATACTCACATTTTATTTCATTGGAATCCATTGGGATTTGGGCTCGCAATGCCCGTTGCAAGTTGGCCATTTTGACCTTTTTTTGTCACTTTTCACTGATTTTCACCCAAAATGGCCAACTTGGGGCAGCCATTGTGAGCCCAAATCCCGATGGATTCCAATGAAATAAAAGGTGAGTATCATTCATTTTTCAAGTACTTTCATGCTATGATGACCATTTTCGGATAGCACGTGATTCCACAAAGTCGAATTTTCAGAATACACCAAATTATTTTATTCCGGGCAATCCAAACAGATACTGTATGGTTTTAATTGCGCATACGAGCTTGAAATCACTCAACATTGATGGCACCAATTTATTTGAACACAATCGACCCAGAAGTGGGCCCAAACTGCTGCGTGCAGAACATACGAGCACCACTGTATACTTAGTGGCTCCCCAATTTGTGGAGGGAAGTTGTGGTATAGATCTAATTGCCTAGAGAATTTCTGGGCCTTTACCTTTTCTCAAAGAAAATAGGGAATTCATTTTTGGATCAAAAATCCATCGCCAACACGGAGCCGGATTTATCCGAACACATCGGGTCCGAATGTCCGACCAACGTCGAGCACTCTAATACCAAGACCCCACTGCAGTTAAGACACCCAGTATTTTTCTACACATGCTTTAATAGCTCACAAGCAACATATTTCAAATCTACAGCCCCTCAATAAAAATACAAAATGTAAGAAATGTTTTTATTCTGAGCAGCACAATTGCTTCGAGACATCTCACAATTTTGATCAGGCAACCACTCCCATCGTGAGCGTGACCCCGCCAAAAGAAGCAACGCAACGGCCCTATCGTGACCGTGACCATTTCTCCCGTGCAGGGTGGTACAGTACCCTGCGGAGCGCACCGTTACATCCGCCCTCCAGGCCGACGCAAACGGCGGTCTCAGCCCATGTTCTGGTCCCCTTCTCCAGATCCACCTGCCTGTTTCTGTTTCTTCGCAGCGACGTCGGCGGCGGCATCGTCAAGTGCCTTGCGCTTGCGAGCGAATGCCTCCTTCGCTTCCTTCGTGTGAACATCAGGAGCGTCAGTAACATTGTTCTTCTTGTTCTGACGCTGCTTGTAATAACGAACTTCGCGTTGTTGGTCGAGTTTAGTGAGGCGCTCGGCGTTATCGAAGTAAGCCTGCGATACCGCAACCTCGCCCACAGCGAGGTAGCGATCAGTGATCTCGTGTTCGAGGACACCGAATGAACTCGGGTCGGCCACGGTAAAAGCATCGTCCCAGACGATGGTATTGGTCAGTTCGTCGACGTAGGCCCAGCCGAAGCCAGAGTCATCGTGTTGATTCATGTTCTGCGCGAAGTTGGCGTAGTACGTGGGAACGAGGCCCGGAAGGCCGTAGCCGGTGACGTGCGCGACGTTGTAGAGTGAGTACAAACGAATCATGTGGGCCTCGATGAGTTCAGACCCGAGTTCGAGACTAGCCACATAGGCCATAAATGGCTTGAGAGCCAGTATAATAAATTGATTTCATCAACTCCTTGGCCGATGGCGGAGCGACGCCTACTGTCTTGAGCCTGTCTGCTCAGCTTCATGTGGCTGTTGCTCCTCCTGCAGTCTCTTGAGCCGCTGGCTCTCCGGTGCATTCTCGTGGCTCGAGCGCGGTCCATTACGGTCCAAGCGAGAGAGCTCTGGCGACCAATCGATTCCGATTGTCCCCAAGCACTCTCTCCCTCTCCTTCCAGCCGAGCACGGCATAGTGCTAAAAAAGTCTCAAATGTGAGAAAATTCCCAGCCGGCAGAAACGGCAGATGCATGCACCTCGTGGTTACACACCTTCGAATCAGCGGTTTATGGTGACATCTCAGGCCTCGACGTCCCTAAGACCCGAGTTTGGGCCTGAAAACGTTGCAGTGACCAAAAATGTATGTGACATTTCTTTCGGTCAGTTAGTGTAGATCGGTTGAATTGGGCACGGTGAAAGTGCCGCTTTGCCGTTGCCGCTACTGCAAATTGCCGCTGCTACCGTAAGATTGCCGCTATATGAATTTTGCTGCTGCCGCAGGATTGCCACACTGCCGCTGCGTCACATTTTCAACCCTGCGGCACTTTCCCCGCCAACTAGAAATTTTGTAGCTTGAGATCTTCGGGTGAACATGTATCCCTGACTTTCTAGTATCGGGTTCCGGCAACCGATCAGTGTGAATTACCTTCGAAATTGAGATAGGTGAAAAATAGTCCTTGAGGCGGACACCGTCAATTCAGTTTATTGTTGCAGTAGCGCCCGAGCGGTCACAGCTTCTTATCCAATGGAGTATCAGAGCATGTACTTCACCTTATATGGGAGAAAAATTGCAGGAAGCACTTAGCAACACATGCAGAAAGGCAAGATTGTTGATGTTTGGTTTGATTACAGTTGCCGCACTGGGGACCTAAAGTCCGCCGTTTTCTTGGTCTATGTGGCACCATGCACATCTGGATTCGGTATTATTCAAAATTGGTAAAACCTCTTTCAGAACTATATCACGTCGGAAAAGAATTCGATTGGAACGCCCGGAGGCAAGAAGGTTTTACTGGCATCACGGAACTCGTCACCTCTGCTGAGGCTTTACGATCAATAGATTACACTTCCGCGGCACCTGTGATACCATCCGTAGACTCAAGCTTTGAGGGCGACTGGCATGGTGCTCTCTCAAATAGACCCGGAAGGACGTCGAAGACCAGCCAGATATGGATCAATACCAATGAGCGAACGGGAGTCTCGCTATTCTCAGCCGAAACTCGAACTATTTGGGCTGTATCGAGCCATGCGCAAATGGAGACTATACATCATAGGGGTGAAAAATTTGCTAGATGGATTCAGAGAATTTTGCTCTTCTATTTTCAACTTATCCATGTCCTTGGAGCTCGCTTCCATGCTCCGGATGCCGCTCTTCGACTAGTTGCGTATGCTCTACCGTCTAATGGGATATTTTGTCCATTGCGGAGGCCTCTCAATGAAATTAAATTTATACATTCATTCCTGCGGATGTGTCGTCGTGCGCAACACATTCAAACGGCCATTGATTCGTGGGGATAGCAGCTGCCTCACCTCACCGACGCGTACCTTACTTAAAGTCAAAAAGGACGGGCTCATGGACTGTGAAGCAAGCTTGGCAGGATGGGAGATTGAAGTAATTGGACACAATGGTACGCTACAGCAACGTTGGCCCAGTGCAACCCAACGGCTGTTAGAGCTCCCAAAGCTAGGGATGAGTGGCCTCACTGCGTGTTCAGCGTAGCGTTGCTTGAGTTGGTCGCCAGGCTGAGTGGTGCCACAAGCTGTATCGGCGGCCGTATGCGACCGACAATTGAAATGCAGGCGACTTCAGCCTATCTGTCGACGCGCTTCTCCATTCTCGCGCGTTGGATCACAGAGTTAAAGGAATGAGATACAGCTCTGGGCTAGACAGCCTACCTGATTGCGCGTTCCCTTTACTCTGTGTGGGTATGTGACTTGAATGAGAATCAGCTGTCGCCTGATCAGAACCTGGACGACATTATGCTTGCATCAAGCTGTATCGGCGGCCATATTCGACCGACAATTGGAACGCGGGCGACTTCAACCTATCTGTCGACGCCCTTCTCCGTTCTCACGCGTTGAATCGCCGAGTTAGAGGAATGAGATACAGCTGTGGATTAGACAACCTACCTGATTGCGCGTTCCCTTGTACTCTGTGTGGAGATGTGACTTGAATGTGAATCAGCTGTCGTCTGATCAGAACCCGGACGATGTTATGCTCGCATCTCGACCATTCGACCGACAATTTAAACGCGGGCGACTTCGGCTATCTGTCGACGCGCTACTCCTGTCTCGCACGTTGAATCACCGAGTTAGAGGAACAGCTCTGGGTTTGACAACCTACCTGATTGCGCGTTTCCTCTACTCCGTGTGGATATGTGACTTGACCCTTGCCACGATTGCGGGCGTAGGTCATTGCTGGCCGGTTAGAGTCTCGTTTTAATGCGACTTTATTTATTTATCTTTTTTTTTTGCGCCGATAGCGGTCGTTATGTTTTATTAGGCGGCCATATTATTTGAACGACGCCAATCTGACCCCGTCTTCCTTGTCTAAACACTACCCGACACGCATGTAGAGGAATCTTGTCCTTGATTTAGTGGATGTAGATATGTTTTTCAGACTCAAAGCCATGACGGCTAACTGACGTATGTATAGGGCTGTGCGCCGTGTCCGTTGCGCCGGTTCGACGGACTCCGGCGACGTTTGCTGACGGGAGCTTCTTGAAAAAGGAGCAGATCCCAATGCTCCAGGTGCGAGCCTTGCGATCCCGAGAATGTATCACTGACATGGGGCCTGCAGCCAGCGAGTGCGGGACAGCACTCCAAGCAGCGTCATACCGTGGACATCTGAAAATCGTCATGCGGCTTCTCGAGAAGGGAGCGGACCCGAATGCTGAAGGTGCGGTTTCCCTTTGATCCTGTGACGTCTGCTGACATGACACCCGCAGGTGGTGAGTACGGGACAGCACTGCAAGCAGCATCGTACCACGGACACCTGCAAATCGCCTTGCTCCTTCTCGACAATGGAGCGGACCCAAATGCTCAAGGTGCAATTTCCTTTTGATCCCCTGATGTCCACTGACATGGAACCCACAGGTGGTGGATATGGGACAGCACTCCAAGGAGCATCGATCCGGGGACAGCTTGAAATTGTTAAGCTGCTTCTCAAGAGGGGAGCGGACCCGAATGCTGAAGGTGCTGTTTTCTTCTCATATCATGATATCTGCTTACATGGTAGCTACAGGTGGTGAGTATGGGACGGCACTACAAGTAGCGTTGAACTGTGAAAATCTGGAAATCGTCATGCTACTTCTGAAGAAAGGAGCGGACCCGAATGTTCAGGGTGCGAGTATTAGGATCCCGGGGATGTACGACTCATATAGTACCCGCAGGTGGCGAGTATGGGACGGCAGTCCATGCAGCGTTGGTGAAGGGATATCTGGAAGTCGTTATGCTGCTTCTTGAGAAGGGGGGAGACCCGAATGTTCAAGGTGGGAATTTGTGATCCCGAGGATGTGCGACTGACATGGCACCTGCAGGTGGTCAGTATGGGACGGCACTTCAGGCAGCGTCGGTCCGTGGCAATCTAGATGTTGTTATGCAGCTTCTCGCGAAGGAAGCGGACCCGAATACTCAAGGTGCGATTTCCTTTTGGTCCCGTTGATGTACGCTGACATGGTACCTATAGGCGGCAGATATGGGACGGCACTCCAAGCGGCGTCGTATCAGGGACACCTGCAAATCGCCATACTGCTTCTTGATAACGGAGCAAACCCGAATGCTCAAGGTACAGTTTTCCTTCCGATCCCATGATGTTTGCTGACATGGTATCCGCAGGTGGTGAGTATGGGACAGCACTTCAAGCAGCGTCGTACCGGGGACATCTGGAAATCATCATGCTGCTCCTCGAAAAGGGAGCGGACCCGAATGCTCAAGGTGCGGCCTCCATTGATCCCCTGATATCCGCTGACATGGTACCTGCAGGCGGTGCGAAAGGGACGGCACTCCGAGCAGCGTCAGTCCAGGGATCTCTTGAAGTTGTCACACTGCTTCTTGAGAAGGGAGCAGACCCAAATGTTCCAGGTGCAGTCTCCTCTGGATCCCGTGATGCCCACTGACATGGTACCTTCAGGTGGTGAGTATGGGACAGCACTCCAAGCAGCGTCATTCCGCGGACGTTTGAACATTGTCACACTGCTCCTTGAAAAAAGAGCAGACCCGAATGCTGAAGGAGCGGTTTCCCTTTGATCCTGATGATGTCCACTGACATGGTATCTGCAGGCGGCAAGTACGGGACGGCACTCCAAGCAGCGTCGTACCGGGGAGATCTAAAAATTGTGGGACTGCTCCTTGACAATGGAGCGGACCCCAATGCTCCAGGTGAGAGCTTTCCAGTCCTAAGGATGTACCACTGACATGGTACCTGCAGGCGGCGCGTACGAGATGGGACTCTACACGTCGCTCATGGCGGGCAGTCTGGAAAGTCTCACATTACCATCGCCTCTTGAATGGGAAGCGTACCCGAATGCGCAAGGTGTATGTTTTGCGATCCCCAGGAAGTGCCACTGAAGTGGTACCTACAGCCGGCAAGACTGGGACGGCACTCCAAGCAGCGTCGTACAAGGGACACCTGCAAATCGTCATACTGCTTCTCGATAATGGAGCAGACCCGAATGCTCAAGGTACAATTTTCCTTCCGATCCCCGGATGTCTGCTGACATGGTACGGGCAGGTGGTGAGTATGGGACAGCACTCCAAGCAGCGTCATACCGTGGACATCTGGAAATTGCCATGCGGCTTCTCAAGAAGGGGGCAGACCCAAATGCTCAAGGTGCACCTTTTTTTCCATTTCCGATGATGTCCGCTGACATGGTACCTGCAGGCGGAAAGTGCGGGACGTGGGGATCCCGAGTGTGCATTATTTTTTAACAAATCTGAATAGATACAAGCGCTCGCCGGCGCTTCGCGCCGGCTCCCACTTCTGCCGGAATGATAGATTAAAAGCGGAGTTTAAAAAGCTTCGGACAGACGGACAGGCTTAATTTTATAAATAGGGAGACTTTCGACACATCCTCGACACTGTATCCGCCCCGCCATTTTATACAAAATGGGTCAAGCTGCCCGCAATAGACGATCCTGTTCCCTCTCATATCCTCAACAACCCCAAATGGTTTTCCGTTCTTCGAGAATGCCATCGGTGCCATGGATGGCACGCACATAAATTGCTGTCCTTCCGCAGCAGACCGTGCTGCCAGCCGCAATCGAAAAGGAGGAATCAGCATGAACACAATATGCAGCTGCTCATTCTCTATGCAATTCCAGCACATTACAAGCGGATGGGAGGGGTCTGCGGCCGATTCAGCGATTTACAATGACGCTCGACTTGTAGATCTCACCATTCCCGAAGGAAAGTATTATCTTGCGGATGCGGGTTTTGGAATCTGTGATGCCTTGCTTGTGCCATACCGGGCTGTTCGCTACCATCTCGCAGAATGGGGGCGCGCGGGACTTCGGTGAGTCATCAAACTAAAGTAATTTCCCGTACTCATGTCTTGTCAGACCTGCCAATCGGGAAGAACTCTTCAATTTGCGTCATGCCTCAGCACGAATGTCATTGAGCGCATCTTCGGAGTTGTCAAGCGGCGCTGGGTATTGGGGGCTCCTCGGGTGACGTTCGGAGCTAGAATGACAGCAGCCTCGGTCCACACGGCTGCAGGAAAGTTGCCGCCGTCCCCTGCCTTCGCCTTGACCTCTGGGAGCAAGAGGTGGTCCAGCAAGGCATGGCCTTCGGCAGGGAGCCAATCAGCCTTCAACGGGCCGCCGGAGGTCGCTGTAGTGGCGGTAGAGTCGGATGCAGAGTTCCCGGCAGCGCTGCGGCGCTTTCCCTGGGCCATAGGCGCGTCAAAGGCTGAAGTACGCGCCGTCGATGAGCGTGTGAAGCGCAAAAACTCACGTCAACTCACATCCAGTCACGAAATCAGGCCACAATCAAACTACTCAAAAAGGCAACACAATCACAATCACAATCGGATTGTGCATCCGAACAGGCTCTTATAGGCCCCCGGTCACTTGGGGTAAGGTCGGTCCGGATTTTTCCCGAAATTTGGGCAGATTTACTCTATGAAAATGGGACCTCGGGCCTCTGATTTACTCTATTACGGACCGACTTTTTTTATTTTTCGCCTAGAGCCTCCTAGAGCTACTTTTTCGTCTTTTTGCCGCTCCCGCTTCCTCTCGCCGCCTTTACCCGCCTGTTTCCGAGCCGCCTGCAACGCTGAGGGCTTCTTAGGCGCCGCCGTGAGCTTTTTTGCCCCTGCCGCCGGCTTTGTCTGCGGCGCTGTCTTCCTCTTTTTCTTTGGTGCACCTCGCGGAGCTTTTGTTTTCCTCTTTCTGCCACCGTCTTCTGGTTCCTGATAATCATCCTCCTCTTCTGAAGAGTCGTCTTCTTCATCGGTTTCGAGTTCCAGCACGCGGCGGTATTCTTTTCCTGAAAGAACATGCCAACGGTCCCACCCATTGTCGCCTGCTGACAGCTTGAACAAACTTCAGTATTTTCGCTCAAGGGCGACAATGATGCACCGTGAAGATGATACACCAGCTCGGAAATTGGTGCATGGGTGAACAGTGCGAGATCGCAGTCGTCAGCGCTCTCTGAGGGAGAAATATGTTGAAAGAAATTGCGTCTGAAAGAACACTAATAGTCAAAGCAAGTGTTAGAGCAACAATAACATGTAGTGTAGCAAATTATTCACCTGTTCATACACGTCGAGACTCAAGTAACTGAGTCCATCGACGGTTTCCGCATCTGTAAAGCTGTCGTGCTTGCCGGACACCGAACCGTAGCGATAAATTCCCCTAACCAAACCCAGATAAATGCGCAAAGCGCTTCGCATGATAACGAGGCTGTGATCAACACGGAGCAAATTGAGCTTGGTAACACCTCGAACTTTAATTTGAGGAACTGCAAGCAAGGTGAGATTGGAATCAGATTGAAAATCGAGAGAACTCACTAGCAATGTCGCCGAGGGCCACATTAATTTGGCAACCAATCTTCCATTCCTGTGGATTCCCAGACGCAACCCAGCGACGGTATCTGCCTTTTTGGAAGGCCGTCTCGGTACGCAGAACCTCGCTCTGCTCCACAGCTTCTTTCAGTTGATGCGCAGCGTGATTGAGTGAGAATTTGCCGTCCAGATATCGGCCATTTGTCTCCGGTTTGCGGTCCGCCTCTGAATGAACCCGGGTCGTTGCACCGTGCCTCGTCCGCTGGCCGACCAGAATCTGCCGTGAAATAGGCTCGGCGGCAACGAGGAATGTCGGGATGGGTTGAATTTTCGGAGCAGGAGGAGGAGCGGGGTTCAGCAAGTCCGCAATCCGCATCCGACCCGAAACTGTCTGTTTCGTCATTGGTTCAGCTTCCAGCCGCTCATCAAGGGCTGCAAGTTCAGCCTCGTCTGCCGCTGCCATTTCAGCCAAGAGGTCCTCGGTAATGACATGGTGTGCTGCATGGGCCATCGCTTCTTGCGGAGATAGAGATGAGCCAGGGGGGAGATCGTTGACGGGAACTGGTGGAGGCGATGCTGGGCGAGGGACGCGAACGGTCTCGGAAGCAAAGGCTTTGGCATCGAGTCCATGTGGGGTACTTTCCAGAGCTTCCTCCTCCCCTTCCTCCTCCGAGTCCTCAGCGGATTCATCCTCAGGCGCACCATTCGGTGTTCGGAAGTGAGGATGGAGGTCCTCAGGCCGCAGTGGAAGCACTGGAATCTGCATTTTAGCGAATTGTGTCGCAAGCGCAGCGGCCTCGTTCCAGGCCGTCTGGCAAGCTCGGTCAATATCGGCACGGGATGGAATATTCTTGAGCGCGTCAATCTCCTCGGGTTTCATTCGCACGTCAACGAAATCAAATATATACCCATTATTCGAGTCCTTCTCTGTCTTCGTACTGTATTGGCCAGAAGCGAGGATGCGTTGGCGAATCAAGATGTGCTTGTACATCTCGATGAATTGGCCAAAGGAAAAATCCGTGATGAAGGAGCGCGCAATGCCAAAGAAATGCTCCCGGGAATGAGTTCCGTGCTGCCAAGGCATGAAGGGAATATTCGGATAAAATTCGAGGTGTGCGAGGGTGAGTAGAATAAATTGATCACATAGTCGCATCAGGATGTGGAAAGATGGAGTTGCCAAAAAGCTGGTAGATGTCTGGAACAAATCGGGAAAGCGGTTCTGAGCTTTGACAATATTGGACCGCCATATCGTGAGGAAATGGTGTGCACGAAAGACGCAAACGACGCGCTCGAGGTGCGGCATGTCACGTTTCATCCACGCATCAAATAGCTCTCCTGAAATTGAATCATTTATTATTTTGCGTCCCAAGAAACGTAGAGAACACACCAAAAACAAAGGCCAAGATGAACAGACCTTCTAGCGAGGGATGTTTGAGATTTCCGCTCGCATCAACAAGGAAACTGAAGATGTATGGAGCAAAAAGACGTCGGGCTGCTCCGTCGTCCTGCTTGTCTGGGTTGAACAAATCTTTGATCAACAGTGGTGCTTTGATGATGGTGAGGAAGAACATCAAGACGGCGTGGCAGAGGTAGACGAAACCGAGGGTCAGGAAATGAGTTCCGTATAAGAAATTATTCCTGGCGGTTTTCCGGGCATGATCTGGGTCTGTGGTACATATGTAAGGACCAGTGTCCGGGTAGACAGGGCAGCTGAGAAACACGCCGAATTTATGAGAGGCGCTCCGCGGTTTTCGCGTTCATCAGGAGTCGTTGTGCTTTGGTCTCAGATGATGCACCATCAGCGCTGCTTGCGAGGAGTTTGATACCCGCCTTGCCACAAAGGCTGCGAAATTCCAACTGGATATCGCGGAGCTCTTCAGCTTTCACTTTTCCCTTGGTGGCTTGGAATCTGACTGGGAAAACAGGCATACCCGGCAAAGGAATCTATTTGCGGCGGCCAACTTCCATCAACTATGAACCTTTCCAAAGTGCAGGACGACGTACTTTCATTCCGATAACATGTACTTGTGTTGCTATCGCTTTCTTTGCTTCAATCTCCAAAATAATTCTCGATTGCTCTTCGGAGCTCGTGAAGAGAACATTGCGGATGGGAAGCGTTGATCCAACGACGTGAGCAGAGTTCTTCTCACTGAACTCAGTTGATGTCGTGAGAAGAGGTCGTAACTTCAAGGTTGTGTCAAAAAACTTCGATGGGATTAAAAAAGAGTTTGAGATACCTTGGTAGCGTCTCCACCGCAGATCCAGGGCCCATCGTAGTTCATCAATTTTGCGAAGTCCAGAGCCGCGAAAAGGTTCTCGGGGCAAAGATCGGGGCTGATGAGTCTCACTGCCGACTTCGCCACACGACGGCTGAATGGAACGGTTAGAAGGTCGACAAGCCTTATTATTATTGCTGCTGTTTACCGCATCTGACGTTGAGAAATTCCTCCAGTCATTCCAGCCATTAAATTGTACTGGGAGCCGGATCGAGGGCCATAGGAACGCATTAGTTTGCAATACTTGGAGAAGGCTTCATCGTAGCGAATTCCGTGTATTGCCTTGCCCGTTGGATCTTTTTTTTCGTGTGACCTTGTCCGAGAGCTGCCCCGCGATCGCAATGAAAGTTTCCTGGTCGTCGAGATCTCCGCGCAGTGACTGTTGATAGAGGCTGAGAAACACTCCCGCAGGCCCGTATTTCGCCTTTGAAGACAAAATCTTCATCACCGCTGGCGTGCCGAGATTCGCTTTTGCAGTTACTGCTGCATGCTCGCTCCGAACGAGTGGTGTAAAAGCAAGGCGCTTTTTGATCCGTTTGGTAAAATCGTCTAGCGGCAATTGAGCCAGCGCTAGGGCTCTACGAACACCACGTTTGAGCCCCTCGCTGCACCCAATCGCTATGCACGCCGAACATGTACCGTCCCGATTAGCTGTAACCCTGTGGCACCCTTTCGCAAAAATGGAACCACTGTTTGAGTGGATAATCCATCGTGCAGCGAGTTGAAGACTCTGATGGAGTCTTCTCTTCTCGTACTCGGTCCACCTGTTGCGCTCGGGAAATGTATTTGTTGTTTGCGGTATCCCGTGTAGCGCGAGATCGACGGCTGTGGTTAGCTGGCAGGCTTCCCGGACGACCTTCTCAGAAAGAATTTCATCGACAGGTTCAGCGGGTTCGGTGTCACTGGCGTAGGAGGAGGCAGCATCCTCGGAAACGCCGTTACGAGACCACATCTTGTAAGGGAATAACTGGGGTGCAAAGCGCAGCCAGGCTGTAGCGCCGACGCCCCCGAGGGACGAGTCACCCATTTGGTAGGCATATTCACGATAACCGTCACCATGCAAACCTTGACATTCAACTTCTTCCGGTAAATCAATTCGCAGATGGAGAGAGTGGGGTTTGGCGGCTCCTTGGAAGTAACTAATATCCAATCGCTGGTCCTATCTCAAACCGTGAGAAAGGAATCCTGAAGCTTTAGGCGAATGAACATGCCCCTGGCAGAACTTGATGGTTAACAACGTTACTTATACAGACTAACTTAGCCTTACAAAACTTACTTTACTTTACTTGTGGCAGACAAGTAAAGTAAAGTACGACAAAGTTACTTGTAAGTAACTTAAGTAACTTGTAAGTAACTTGCAAGTAACTTAAGTAACTTCAAGTTACATGTGTACTAGGTACCCCAGGATCTATTTCAGCTTTGTGAGGTCGTGCCAAGTGCCAATTCACGCTCTCGCGACTATAGCTTGACGAACTTGGCGGGATTTGATGCCATCTGATGGCATAAGTTACTTTGTCTGATCGCATTGATCTAACTTGGCGGGCCAAGTTACTTGCAAGTAATTTGAAGTAACTTGAAGTAACTGGAAGCAATTTGAAGTTACTCATAGTAATTTGATTTACTTATGTGCATTGAGCTAAGAAGGTGTGAAAGCCAGGATGGCAATAGTCTTACGCCCTTGCATGTGACAGCGCCGATTACGCAAGTTTGTTTTCCTGCCACCAAACTGTCTGCATACTTCTGGCAATGTTTAGCGCACTGCGGAACTTTTTCTTCCCTCCAGATCGTATCCCAGACCCCCCACCCCTTCAGCGTCCTCGGAAATACCCCCGCACCACAGACTTACAACACCAGAATAATCCTTTGCACAATAATATCCGGGAAGATGGAAGCTCGAACACCTCCCGGGATTGGCCGCACTACCTTCCACACTATTTGCAGCCTCTATCCCAGTCTCAGCTCCCCTACTAACCGGTGCCCTTCAAAACTCAGTCAAACTTTAATATGTATTACAACACCATGCCACAGCCTCGTACGAAGGACTTCTGTCTGGAATTGAAAATACATTCTGATATCTATTAACAGCAAACTGGAACATGAATCCAATGGGATATTTTCCATTTGCCGGTGCCATTCCACCAAATAATTGGCACTCAAACCTGCCACCGCTCCATCCAGGCTTTCGATCTGTACCTCAGCCAATTTTTGCGCCGCCACCTTATCCTCCTCCTGGTTATTCTGGATTTATTCAGGGCACCTCTTCTGTTGCACCTGCTGCCCCGAATATAGAGGGTTCCTACGTGGCCTCTGAATCCCGTAGCATTGCCAAACTTCAGACACTTCACGGTAACAAAGTTTCTGAGTACATTTTACAGTTCTAATGAAGCTCTAGACCATTCAGAGTCTTCTTCATTCGATTGGCCCACGGTACACGTGCGCCGCGAAGTCGTTAAAGGTGAGGAGGACCATAAATGGAAACACAACAAGTGGGTGTGGCGGTCCAATGGCACTGTTCAGCACGAGGGTCATGCAGCAGAACAGTGAATATGCCTTGGTGTGTTCCGATGCGAAGGTTGCGGGCGATTTACGCGCCCCAAAACCCAGGCTGCTTCCCGCCAGAAACAGCTGGAAAATGGGTGTGCACATCCCGCACTTGCTCTCTTGAGGCACCTCTGGTCCACGACAGATGTGAGGCGCGTTCATCGCATTACAAGGTTGAACGCGGTGGAGAAACCATCCTTGTTTGGGAGCATTTTGGCGACCATTACACGCACGAACGCCCCCAAACTTGGGCGGCCAGGTTAGCAGTAAGTCACTTTAAGTAATGGTAAGTAACTTCAAGTAACTTCAAGGGACGGTAAGTAGAAGTTTTTAGCCGTAGACATCAGCTATGCAGTAGACAGCGCAGCGTACTTTCATGTAACAGCACGTGCCCCTTATGTGTTTGCAATAGAACATCCATGTTCCTGGACAAACATAAGTTATTTGACTTCCGCGTTACCTCAAGATCGAAGCGGGCGATACCTCCAGGTAAGTCCGCGATGGCGCCGACACATTCGTCATCAATTCATCAATTTGGCCAGCATAGAACACTTTACTGACGGCTGTAAAACACATTATACAGACCGTATGTTGATGGTTCATAAGTACAAGTGACTAACTGGCCATCACCGCCACCGTAACCGTAACGATGCTCCTGGGATTTCTTACGGTTACGGTATGGGTATGGATACCCATACCCGAACTACGTATATACAGGTACGGTGCCGCAAAAGATATCATTGAACTTGGGGTAAACAACAATAAAAGCATTTATAGACACTGTGGCAGAGTGAAAATGATACTTGCTAAGGTTTAGGGTACTCTACAGGTGCTAGGAAACATCTACTGTAGTCCTTGGATGGTCTTGTCAGAACCGTACAAGTTAGCTGTCAACAAGTTAGTTTCGCCAAGCGTGGGAAAAGTAAAGTAAAGTAAAGTAAAGTTAGCCCCGCCAAGACAAAGGGGCGATCAAAGTTAAAGTTAGCCGTCACAAGTTACTTTTTTCACTCTCGTGGTCCCGCAGGCTTTTGGGGGGCAAAGAAGTTGTAAATTCCACCCTATTGAAAAGCCTCAGTGACGGACAAACACGTGAACACTCAATACCTTGAGTGAATTACTCGGCTTTGTTGTGGTCGTCTTGGGCTTCGTACCGGGTTTCACCTTCGTAATGAGCTCGCATACTTTCTGGTGTGAATACCAGTTCGCTAGAGTATATGACTTCTTGGATTCCAGCTTGACGACCTTGCTTGGAGTACACCGACAGTAAACCTCATGCTCGTTACCCTTCAACGACCCGTCTGGACTTTTCACGGTATGGGGGTCGTCCATCAGCGTCTGGCGGCGCTCTTCTACTGATGTTTTCTTGGCGTGGGGCTTGGTTTCTTTGGTTCGTTTGGATCGCGCACGTTCCCTGCTCAACGAAGTCAATCAAGACCATACAATATTGCGTAAAATGAGGTACTTCTCGTTTTCGGAATCGCCATCCTCATCCGAGGACTGGTGCACCGGGATCGTGCATTTTCTCTTGGGGATCTTCGCATCCGGTACAGTGGGCAGCTCGCAATTGGGTGCATCTGATGCGGTAATGGCCTCGCCCAAGGAATGTCGAGAAGGATCGTTTAGAGCTAATGTGGTGGGAGCGGTATCGGAGGGAGATGTTGACGATGACGGGGAATTCAGAATATCGTTGATATATATAAATGAACGATCAACAAAATAAGTCTCGGCGGAGACATCGGCTGCAAGGTCATCTGTAAAAATCTCATCCATTTCGTCGATTTGTGGGAACGCCGGGTCAACGGGCTACAATGAACTCAGTAAAATAGTATTAATTGAACGAAGAACGTAAAGAGTCAATACCAGCCCTAGCCATGAATTTTTTAAACCACTGGATGCGAGCAGCACCGCATTCCTGCAGCTTCAACTTTGGTGTGTTGAATAATTCCCTCTATATCGTATTTGCCGTGTATATTCCGCAATGGATGTAATCGGTTTGGACCGAATGCTGAAGGATATCACCCAAATTCGTAAATTGTCCGACAAAGTGGTGCGCAAGCCATTGAGTTAAATATCCGATGAATGTCTTGGGGTTCCCGGTGCGAATGTAGGAATCACCTGAATGGCCTGAGTATGATTTCCAGAAACATTCGAGAAACATACCAAAGCCAAACGTTCGGTGCTCGAAATTGATGATGAAAGCCATCCAATGGTTCCCGTTGTAGTGGATAGGGAATAGCATTCGAGTCTTTCCGCTCTTGACTTCGGCAAGAATTTCTGCTAAGTATCTTTTGGGCTGCGTACCGTGAACACCAAGCTGAGTGATGTAAAACTGGAACAAAAACGGACGGATGATGGTGGACGACGCCAGAGATTGATCCTCCGAGACGCGTGCTTTAATATCGCGCATCATCTCGTCGATTATTCCATCGGAAAGCCACTCGTCACTAATGAGGCGCGTCCAATCCAATTGACCTTCGAGTGCGCCGCTGTGTCTAGTATTCCACGAGGTGTAGTCCAAGATAAATTTCTCCGAGTCGGGTAGCCAATAGTGACTCTCGCGCCATTTGCCTGGGCGAGTTTAATGGTCAGGATTTCGTGAAAAAATGTGACAGTCCAGAGAGGAAGATGCCGGGTTCGGTTGGTATGATCAACAATAGATTCGAAACCATTGAGCCATGCCTGGGGATGATCCGCTGGCAGCTGGAGTATGAACTCGAGTGGGGGGATGGACCTGAGAAGCCAAACCACATCTTCTCGGCAATCGGGTGGCTGCAGGCTAAACCAGGAGGAGGTCCGCTTGAGGCACGGCTCATCAACGGCCAAAACAGATGATGCAAGTTGAACCGCGAGAAATTCAGTGACCGGCATGTCGACCATGGGAAGTCAATGCTTCACCAAAGACGGCAGTGTGCGCGAAGCCGTACAAGCCGTCGAGACATTTGCCGGGACGTCTCGATAGATCTTGCCCACGCCAATCCATTGAGAAGGATCAAAAGCCGATTCGGAGTCGCTGTCGGCCAGATCTATCATTAGGAGATGCAAGCCAATTGTCGCCGCAGACGAAAAATTTTACGTGTTATTGTGGTCTAGTTGGCTACGGCAGCCTTGTGTCTGTTTGCCATGGGAAGGGCGATCGTGATGGAAACTCAAAATGAAAAGTTTGAGGGCGCTGGCGATGGTCAACCTGCCAAAAAAATTCTGGGCTCTTGCTGATTTACTCTATCGCGGACCGACCTATGACGCTCAGGACCAGATTTACTCTATTTTACGGACCGAAAAATCGAAAATTTCTCCGCAGATTTACTCTATTCCGGACCGAGCTTACCCCAAATGACCGGGGGCCTGCTCTTATATGTTATCACACTAAAAATAAATTTGACATGGACAATCAATTGCACTGGACATTCGAATCCTTTCGATGGTGTATGCTTCCCGGTTGGCCTTCGTTTCTCATGAGAATGAAATTCACAAGGATTGCATGATTTCGGGGTATCCGAGTCGACCATCTTTCCACTGTGGAATCGTGTTCTTGACGATTTGGATGATGGTGTGGACTCCCTCGGGGTCTCTCCAGCGAAAACGGGGTGCCATTGCAAGCCGGTGCAGGCCAGAGAGATTGAGAACGGGAGAGCAATGGCGGCGCGGATGTAAAGCCGTGGGAACAGATTCAAACTCCGACGATTAGTAATAAGGTCGGCGACCAATTACCCGGCGCGCGGTAAACTACAGACTAGGGCTTCCCATGCTCTCCACCTTAAGCAAGCCTGATCTCAGTGCTTCGGACGCTATCTTTCTAATTCATTCTATACGAGCATTGCTCTCGTGATCTATGACATCCTACATGAGATCCGACCGCTGCATTGATCAAAGAGGGAAGATCGTATCAACGAGAAGGAGCCAGAGTAGGGGACCGGCGCTTGCCGCCGCTACCGATGTTCACTGGGACGTTGAATGTTGAGAGTCACTCCATTATAAGATTGACACAATCCTTGACATTTAAGGTGGGGCTCACTCATATCCAACTCACCCCACATGAGCGTGACTACCGTGACGAAACTTCCAAATTGGGCAGCCTGAAATTACGGGCTCTTGAATGTAAAGTTCCTGGACACAAGAATGTAAAATGAAAACCACGTAAATCCCCTATCCATGTCGCGGTGGATCCTCCCAGCGCCATAATCTTGATACTGCATCTCATCTCAGGTAGCGAGACTTACGTCTTTCCAGGCGACGCGTTTGGCTCCGAATGGGTCATCTGCGCCACGTATGGTTACCCTACTTCGACGCCGTCAACGCAATCATCTTCTGTGCGTTCTTCTTCCTTCCTTCTTACACTGATCATCACAACGTTAACTAATTGAAATCTGCAGTCGCTCGTGAGCCGAGCTTCCGCTTGCCCTCTCCAGCGACGCCCCGAAGTATACATACGAGACTGCATGTGGTAAATAGTCAATGGATCTTGTTCTGTGTCAAATTCGTACGGGGTTCCCCGACGTGTTCCACCCCAATACAGCTCAATTCCTACACTATGGAGGTATTCTGAGATTTGAGCATTTTTTTTTTTTCAGGACCCAAAGTTTTTTTCTCAAATTGAATAATGTGATGTTTGGTGTATCATAACGGGCAGCTCGGCTCCATTCTTGTAACGCTCGTTTTGCGTGCAATACTCGACCGATTCAGCTGGAAATAGTCGCGTTCGGACCGAATTTGCAGCCGCTTTCCACTGGTACCCATCTTCCGTCGGAGTTAACCTGCTTGAAAACATTAATTTTTGCTTGGGCTGGAATAAGTGGGGTTTATGCATTATTTCTCCTAACGCACAACGCATGGTGATGCCCACAGGGCCATTATGCATTATCACGAGCAAATTTGAGGATTTTTTGAGCCAGATGAAATTCAGGCAACCAAAGTTGACCTTTGGGATGAAACTCATTGCACAATGTACTATTTGGGCCTCTCCCAGGTGGTATCATGAATATATGGTCTCTCAACACTTTGATTTTTCGGTCTACATGGTCTACTATTCCCACCGACTCTTATAGAGCACGGTCTCCACTGTTGCCTCATTCAATTCGCCAATGGCGGCCAGGCGTTGTAGGATTATGCTGGCGTGATCCATGGTACGTCGACAATCAGACTCGTCCGTCCGTGAATCTGTACTGCTCTGGTACGTGCCCGTACTGCCGTCCCCTCTCATGTGCCAACACCTCGTCTTCTTTACCTTCTTTATTGCACCTCCAAATCCGTTCCTAGTCGCAATGTTGCAAAATTCTATATTAGAAATTTTCTAGCAGGCCGAAATAAAGTTAATTGCACGGGGAAAAGGACCTTTGGCCAAGTTTGGCCGGAATTATTGTGGCATGAATGAGTCATGCAGCAAGGAAACCTTCCGGTCGGCAATCGGCACGACTCCGGAATTGCGCGCGGAGTCGGAGCAAACATTTGTCCGATGTGTACGACAGATATCGAACCCCGGATCTCGGCCAAGGAGGCCCGGAAAGATATATAGGGAGGCCAAGGAGGCCTCAATTACAGTGGCGTCTCACATTGCACAGGCGTTTCACATTGTGCATGCACTTTCCGCCCCCTCCTCATGAGCTTGTCACCAGGACCCCGGCTCTTGATGACGCACATCAATCCGTCGACACTCTTGGCATGCTTGTGAGATGGGGAGAGTTCATCCTCTCGGGATCTGTCCTCAGTAGTGCACTTATCTCATAAATTTCAAGAATATTTTACTGACCATTCTCACCCTAGATTTGTTCACTGCAAAGTGTCACACATTGTGCATGCACTTTGCACCCCCTCCTCATGAGCTTGTCACCAGGACCCCGGCTCTTGATGACGCACATCAATCCGTCGACACTCTTGGCAAGCTTTTGAGACGGGGACGGTTCGTCCTCACGAGATCTGTCCTCAGTAGTGCGCTTATCTCATAAATTTCAAGAATATTTTACTGACCATTCTCACCCTAGATTTGTTCACTGCACAGCGTCACACATTGTGCATGCACTTTGTGCCCCATCCTCATGAGGTTGTCACCAGGACCCCGGCTCTTGATGACGTACATCAATACGTCGACACTCTTGGCATGCTTTTGAGACAGGGACGGTTCGTCCTCGCGGGGGAATTCAATAGTCCTGGCCATTGCGGTCATTTCCGTCCACTTAGCTTGTGCTCTGGGCCATTATTGGGTGAGGTGGGGGGTAATCAGTGGGACACATTTTGAGAGACAGGCAACACCGCCGCAAGTATGTGTTCTCTTTTTCCATCCTCACTTCCTGTCAGTTCATTTCCAATCAGATGCACCATGTCCAAGTCGAGATCTCGAAACTCAACCCGATTGGATGCGAGACATCACTCATAGTCGACCGAGACTTTTCCTGGCGGATTGCCCGTCACGGAAGCCGTGGAACCCTGTTTCAGACGGTGAAAGGGAGAAATGGAAAAACATACTACGACAAAAAGACGGTAGGCAATACAACCCCCCCCCCCCTCCTGGCATTTTGAAGCACGTGAGGGGCTTGCATTTTGAGCAAGAAAAAAAAATTATACGGTACAGACCATGGATCTTGAGCAATACTCTGGCATTTTGAAGTACATGAAAGGCTTGCATTTTGAGTGGCGTGACTGAATGCAAATTGAATTGTTTTGGAGCGTGCTCACTGGAATTGAATAGCCCTGGCCATTGCGGTCATTTCCATCCACTTAGCTTGTGCTCCGGACTATTATTGGGCAAGTTAGAGGGCAATCAGTGGGACACATTTTGAGGCACGTGAAAGACTTGCATTTTGAGCAGCGTGACTGAATGCAAATTGAATTGTTAGGTCTAAAACCAAGTTTAGTTGGCGAAAGAAAATTGAAAATGGATAAACGTACCTTGACAAACCCCTTCCCTGCCGTCACTACTGTCTCCACTTCAAATGGGCTAGTCACCTCCCCACCCTTATTTATGATCCCCTTTGACCGCCCTGTGATATACAAATATCTAGTCTCTGTTACAGACCAGAAACGGATGACGTTCAAGATGTATCCATATATGGTCTGTTAGCAATCACGACCCCATCAGGAAGACACGGACTGATTTTCAAACACCGTGTTGCGGCGTGTACACCTCAATAATAAATCCAGAAATATTTGAGGACATAGGAAACTCGGAAGGAGTGGAGGCTCTCCCTTACAGCTAAGTAGCCCATCCAGTGCCCACGATGATACAGTATGTGATCAACTTGCAGAGGCAAAATTTTTGATCAAATTTCAGGCCGATCTCATATTGAGATATCGGCTGTGTGGATCGCCTGACCTTCGCAGCCAAAATGATTGAATGGCGCTTCTATATACGTATGAATATTTTCTGATTTGTTGAGGTCCCACCAGCTGTGACTGTGGTATGAAGGAAGGAACGGCTGTCGGCACAGCCACCATATTGGGTAATCAGTCGGTGCCTTCCCAAAGGGGTCGTGATTGCTATAAGACTAACAAATATCCATCCTTGTCTAGGTCCCCCATGTCCCCAGAATCAAACCACCCCTCGCTCGTGAATGCCGAAGTGTCCAGCGGTACAGTGGAATCGGGACTGGTCTCATAGCCTGCAAAGGTGGGGAGACCGCGGACGCAGATGGCACCAGTGGCGCCGGCGGGGAGCGGAGGTTTTCACAGTCACGTGGCCTGCCGGTGACTTCCTTAATTGGGACAAGCGGTCGCCGGCGCTTCGCGCCGGCTCCCACTTGCTCAGTTTATTTGTTTGTGACTTTTTTGTAGAGCAATCTAAGAAAGTTGTTTTGAAATGCTCTGCAATCTGCAGAGTGAGAAATGTGGGTAAAGCTGAAGTAAACGGTGATTCTGATTGCGACTCTAATGATTATTACATGCGAAGCCGAGGAGGGCAAACAGTTTATAAAGTAAATAAATTGCCCCCCAAAAAATGACCCGCAGAAAGCGCCATTTCATTTAATGAGCTAGTCATCAAGCGTTCGCAGCTCGGCATGCGAGCAGGGCTGAATATATTGATTGCTTTCGTGCATGCCGGCCGGATGAAGCCCATGCCGATTTGATCCTATACTTTCACCCGGGAAATCACGTGAGGTCACATGATTTTCACGTGCTCTCGGAACCCCGAGGCGCCGCCGCTGCGAGCGTTAGCGAGCGGCAGTGCGGCGCCGGAGGGGGACTCTGGCGTGTCTGTATGGAACTGGGTCCAAGCCGTGTCTGACCGCCCGTGGCGAAGACACGGGTGCCTAATCTTGTAGCCGTGCAGTGGTCATGCGGCGCAATTTAACCATACGGAGATATGGCTTCGGACGGACAGAAAGCTCAATTTTATAAAAAGGGTGATGAATTGAGTAGTTCGCGCTCCTTGGAGCTCATAAGTGTTAGAATCAAATACTTTATGTTGCTTGTGTATATCAGCAACCAGGTCCGTCTGTTAGGTCCCTGAGCTCACATATTTCACAACGTAGGGATGTTCCAGCGTCGGGCACCCAACTCAAAAGTTGCGGATTGTTTGCAACACTGTTCCACCTGCCAAAACCTAAGAAACCAAGAGTTTCGGCAAAGATTGATCATTTCGGAACAGGAGGCGTTCGAAAAGGTGAAATACCATCGGCAGCGGACAAACAAAAATTTCCGCACACTCTTTCCGCAGGCGTCTCTCGGAACAATTGACTTTCTGTTGAAAGCGTTGGTAAGCAATGCACACCCTCGAAATGAGCATAATTAGCTCACGAGACGACTTAGATGTTCAATCCAAGGAAACGATTTACTGTGGAAGAAGCTCTGCAACATCCGTACCTTGCGGAATATGTTAGTTGCCCTGCCGCGTCCGACGAATAATCGCGTGACATTTGGCTCCCCTCAGCACGATCCTGGCGATGAACCCGTCGTCGCACCCCCGGATCCCTCGTATTTTGATTTTGACAGTACGCCGTATTGTTACATCAGGAGTTAGTTTTGAAGCGGTTCTTAGTGCATAAAGAGGTGCTTACAACGGACCAGTTGAAGGGCAATTCCAACCCACTCCTGCACGTTATTTCATCTCAACCATGTCACAGCTTTGCTTTACGAGGAGGTTGTCTCGGTCCTACCTTCAATCTGATAATCAAATCGGACGGTATAGCTCGGAGTAGGTGGATGAAGGTACGGACCATGATTCCGGTATCATCGAGCATCTAATGTGACGACCAACGTGACGGCCTGAGACAAGGTCTTTTACATGCGAGCTTACTGAAACAATACAAATTCACACACTAGAGGATGATCAGGGATTAAAGCGCGTTGACGGTGTTTTGAATCTTGAACGCTTTCTATAACGGCATTGAAAAACAGTCATTGTGGGCTTTCAGATAGTCTCTCATAGACAGATGCTCTATACATACCAAGCTCGTACCTCGCTGTATAGAGTCTGTTGCTTACCGCGGGTTCCTGATCGTAGTGCTGCCTTATTATGTAATCGGTGCGCGTGTAGGTTTGATTCCTGGCCTCCACAAGCTTTTGTTTCCAGTCAACAACGTGTTTTTGCAGCAGAAACCACAGAAAACCTCTTTCAGACATTAATTCTAGCTCGCTTGAATTTTCTCCAGAATAATCCTTCAAGATTTCATCGGTTTGTGCTTCAACCTAGATTTTGTGCTGGTAGTCACATGATCGACCCGGGCAACAGTCAATGTTCAACAGAACAGGTTCTACGCCCTTTGTAAATTTTCTGAGGAGATAGAAGGCTAGATAGGTGGTAATAAATGCTATTTGATACAAAACTTCATCGAATTTGAATGCCTTGGTGTTGAGGGAAGAGAATCGGAGAAAGCTGACATAACATTACATAATAAGGGTGCACTCCAATCAGACCCCCACATTAAACATAAGACTAGCTTTCAGAGCAGATCGGTGATAAGGTGTGAACTTGAACACACCTGAAATAAATCGATTTTGCAACCTTTCAGTTGATTCAACTGATGAAACCAAGTGAATAAGATATCTTGATTTCATCTGCATATTTTTGCAGAATTCAAAGTGTGAGATGCAAGAGCACATCCAGAGCTACAATATGGGTGATTTACATTTCTTGAAAAAAAATATTTGAGTGAGCTGAAAAATGGCATTTCTACAGAAATGGCTTGTTTGATCGTGTATCAAAATATTTTGATGCTATCAATATCTCAGAAATGTGCACGTCATCATTCTGGACCATCTGACATTTTATTTCATGCAAAAATACGCACTCATTGTTCGCAGTGCTCAGAAACTCATACACCAACACTTTACGTGACCACGAGTATCACCAGCTGAGTACCCTGCTGCAGCGATTCGTCTTCATCCTCCGTCTGCACCGGCGGCATAGCTGTGTGATCTGGTATGTCATACATCCCGGCGTCCTCCGCGTAGTCAATACACTCTAATCTGGCTTGTTGGGATGCTGCTTTCCTCATTGAAAACCGGTCTTGAGAAATTAAGGAACAAGTTGGTCATTTTGGCTGTTTTTGGCCATTTTTTGTCAAATTTGGTCAAAATGACCAACTTGCACCTTGAATTGCCCAGATCTCAACCAATTGATATGGTTCCAAATGTGAACATGCTCTATTTAGCAAGTACTTTCATGCTATGTACTCAGTTTCTTCTCACGGTCACCTTCAAAATTTGAAGGTAATTTTCAGAGGCTTATAAACGCGATGATTGTGAGCAAATTACCATATTTGGAAAATTGGAAAAGTGTAGCTCTATTTCATGTCTACAAATTATCTGGGGTCACCAGGTGGCCCCAATGTGATAAACACTGCGGTGCACATTAATGAGCACCACTGTAGGTGGACTTGAGGATAGCGAAGTCGAGGACAAGTCAAGTCAAATAAAGGGTAGTGGCGGGAATGATTCGAAAGCCGGGAGTTAAACCGCATACACATGCTACAAGTGAATCCTCAACTCCTATTGGGAAAAAATCCTCGCGGTGTGGCCTTTTTTGAATATATTACGCATGTCTGGCCAAATTGGTGGCGGACTTTTTTTTTTGCTCACCCAGTTTTGACTTAAATGGAAAACTCTTTAGCATAAGCAATCAAGCTGGACGATGAGGTTTAACATTCACTTGTCAGAAATGTGCTGTGACTTGACTAATTCTTTATTCAGAACAAAGCGACTATTATTGACCCTGAAACCATCCTGATTTGTGCGGAGGATCTTGTATCAAACTACCATGATCTAGAACACACCGAAAAAATACCGAGCTGGACGGGTTTGTCATCTCCTTCAGTTTGAACAGAATTTTCTCATCGTTAACACGAGAAAATACTATCAAAGCTGGTCACCCCCTGCGCATGCCAATCCCCAAGCGGATCATCGCCGGAGGAGATCCGTTCTACTGCACTGTTTGGGCTGGTATGAAGAGTTCTCAGCCTTCCTGAAAGCCAATGAGGGCACTGAATAATAATCTGAGGCTCACTGGAATTTCGCTGGCCATCACCCCAGATAGACGCCATGAAAATCCGCCTTGAAATGGCTCCTAACCGTGAAACTAGGCACCCTGTGTTGGTCTTCATTTGCCATTGTTTGGGCTGGTATGAAGGGTTCTCGGCCTTCCTGAAAGTCAACCAGGGCAGAGGACCACTTACTATCGAGCCGTGAGGGATTTATATACTTAGCCGCTCCCGATCGTTCAGTCCTTTTTGACATCTAAATTTCTATTTTGGTTTGGTTTGCACTACACGGTTGAAATTTGTGCGTTTATATACATCTCAAAAGTACGAGAACCAGTCCTACTGCGAGGATGAAGGAGAACAATAGATGCGAGATCACTTCTGCCTTGACCGCAATCTTGATGTGTTTCAAAATGTGAATTAAACCATTCAATAGTGTTCAAAATGCCATTACAAAGCATGTGATTCAAAATGCCATTTTGGGGCATGTGGTTTAAAATGTGAATTAAACCATTCAATAGTGTTCAAAATGCCATTACAAAGCATGTGATTCAAAATGCCATTCCAGGTCATGGGGTTCAAAATGCGAATATCTCGTGGGATCGATTCAAACCTTAAATATGTCTAGTGCTCCCTTATCCCTCCTGCTCTCGGCTGAATTAAACCATTCAATAGTGAGGCACAGGCATTACGAAGCATGTGATTCACAATGGCATTTCAGGGCATGTGGTTTAAAATGCGAATTAAACCATTCAATAGTAGTTCAACGAGAACTGTCCATGCGTCACCACTGGCGGCTAATGTTCGGAGTGCCCCGACCTTACGCCACTGGTTAATACATTTGAAACCGGAATACTCCCTATGCACACGGGCAGCCAATAACCCCACTTGATTTACAATGGGATACTGTACAGTTTCACTCAATTCGTATGTCACGCATCACAGGGCTCAAAATTTAGGAAAATTTTCGAACCTGTCACGGGTCACCGAGGGGATTTTCGAATGTGCCAAAAAATGTCACGAAATCGGCAAAAATGGCCCAAAAAATCCCAGTTTTGTGCGCACTGCGTGTTTTGGTTCAGGACATTGAGTTTGACGCGATTGGGCTAAATCTGTCGAACATACCTTGGCTTCCGCCTCCCACCGCCGCTTCGGCTCATTTCCTCCTTATCTATTATGGCTCGAGATTGACACGGGAAAAAACAAAGCTTTGGGTGGTGTTTTCTTGGGATATCAATCCGCACCGTCATTCTGCTTATTCTATGGTTGAAACTACTTCTACGAATGTCTGAGAGGTGCCCCGCCAGTTTCCACGGGATTTACGAACTTTTTTTGGTGTCACGGCCGGCCCGCCGGATTTACGAAAACCCAAGTTCGAATCTGCTGGTCACAGGTAGGAATATTTTACTGACCATTCTCACCCTAGATTTGTTCGCTGTACAGCATCACACATAGTGACGCGCTTTACGCCCCCTCCTCATGAGCTTGTCACCAGGACCCCGGCTCTTGATGACGCACATCAATCCGTCGACACTCTTGGCATGCTTTCGAGATGGGTGCGGTTCGTCCTTGCGGAATCTGTCCTCAGAAGTGCGCTTATCTAATAAATTTCAGACATATTTTACTGAACATTCTCACCCTAGATTTGTTCGCGCTGCACTATTGTGCATGCGCTTTGTGCCCCCTCCTCATGAGCTTGTCACCAGGACCCCGGCTCTTGATGACACACATCAATCCGTCGACACTCTTGGCATGCTTTTGAGACGGGGGCCGTTCGTCCTCCCGGGCTCAGTAGTGCGCTTATCTAATAAATTTCAGCAATATTTTACTGCACATTCTCACGCTAGATTTGTTCGCGTTCGTGTGACCCATTCAACCAATTCGACACCTAAAAGGAATAACCATACAGCAGCCGAATTTCCTGCCACATCCTATTGAATGATCCTGGAAAAGGACAATTATCTCGGGATCGGAACATTCAAAACCGCACATCCAGCGTACTTGACCCTGATGCATCTCACATCCGAGGGTCTCGGCACCAAGCCGAATGAAGCAGTGGCGGTCAAGCGCATGTATGTGCGTCGAGCCAAGGCAACAAGCACAGACCCTGATGGTTGGGTTGTTGCTCGGCTGACTCCAGCGGACGAATATCGCAAAATTCTTATGGAGGCCAATATTCTGCAGTGGGCCGTGTCGCTTATGACATTTACTTTCTCGTTCATTGACCATTTCATCCAAAAATCATCGCATCCTCCACCATTCAAAATCCCTGATATCCGCTTCGTGCATGCAGCTGTGGCCATTGTCCATGAGCAGCCCTCGGGTCGCACAGCTAATACCAAGTCAACAATCTGCCGCTCATATTTAGTGGAGGAGCTCATTGACGAAAAGCTGGATGGCTTCCATAAATTCATCCACAATGGGAATGCCGTCTCTGCACTTTCTGATTCTGAAGACGAGTCACTTCATGAAATGGCAGATTTCTTGTCATTCACACAACATGTACAATACTACAAAACCGCTGGTATGGTCTATCTCTCTGACCTTCAAGGTAATCTCATACTGTGACACAATTACAGCAATTGGCGGTACCCAAGGCGCGGATCGAAAATCTCTGTTTTGGCATGTTTTCAAATAATTGTCAGTAACTCAACCAGTTCCGCTCTGATTTAGATGAAACCTATGTAGATCTGTCAGGCTAATTCAAGCGCAATTAGTAATAGAAATTGATTTACCAAAAATTTTGTATTAGGTAATCTGTGGTTTTGGACCACTTTCGAGCCAAATGCCATCTAGCATACCCACGACATGTCCCAGTGACCTAATATTTTGAGATGGACAACATATATACATAGGCAAACATGTGATAGAGCCAGAATTATATAATATCCCAATATAAATGCAATCCTTACAATATTTCTGAATGCCAAACCTGCTACATGTATCCAATGGAACTACAGGGACTGTAACTAAATTATCCATAATTCCGGCTCTATCACATGTTTGCCAATGTATATATGTTGTCGCTCCCAAAATATTAGGTCACTGGGACATGTCCTGGGTATGCTAGATGGCATTCGGCTCGAAAATGGTCCAAAACCACAGATTACCTAATACAGAATTTTTCGTAAATCACTTTCTATTACTAATTGCGCTTGAATTAGCCTGACAGATCTACCTAGGTTTCATCTAAATCAGAGCAGAACTGGTTGAGCTACTGACAATTATTTGAAAACATGCCAAAACAGCAATTTTCGATCCGCGCCTTGGGTACTGCCAATTGCTGTAATTTTACTTACTTCTTGGCCAGGTACTCTTGAAAGGTTGACCGATCCCCAAATCATGACCTCACCGTAAGTACTATTCTGATCTCGATTTTGGCACCAAATTCTCAGTCTTCACAGTTCAATCGGCGATGGTATTGACCTCTTTGGGGATGGAAATGTGCCAGCTGCATTTGCAGACTTCCCTGCAGAGCATGACTTCCAACAAATTCTGTGCATGGTTTAAACTACCGCAACCAGATGCCAACAATGCCGCAGCATGATCCCACTTTTAGAATATGCCTCTACATGTAAATCATATGCCTATGGCCCTATGAAATATGCTCAATCTATGTGGATCTCTGAGACAAACCTTGCATGAGCACCTTGCAAAGTAACCTTGATTGATCTCAGGGTGGAGTGACTTGATTGTGCCACTCCGTAATTGTATTTTGGTGTTCCCAAAGAGCTTAAAACTTGTATTGTGGATGTTTTTCGGTCGGAAAAAAATCATAGTGTATCGCATAGGACTGATTCCATTGACAAAAGCGACATCATACCACCGGAGGTTGGCCAAATTTGGAACATAACTTAACCCGGCTGCCATGCACCATAGGAAAGCAAAGTCCCTCACCAGGATTAATCATAGGTGCTAATCCACGATTACTACCATCCAATCGACATTTGGGATGTGGCAGAATAGAAATCCGAATGATAATACCTTTGCAATCAAACGACACCGGAGGTTGACCAAATTTGGAACATGACTTAACCCGGTTGCCGTGCACTAGAGGAGGGCAAGGTCACTCACCGGGAATAATTATGAGCACTAATACATGGTTACTACCATCCAAATGACATTCGGGATGTGCCAGAATAGAAACCGGAAAAACTGAATCAACTGATGTTCATCCCAACGCAATCCCAACGGGACTATGCCTGCCATGGAATAACTGACTTCATATAGTGCTCTAATTAATATTCCACCTGGCTGGCAGCCTGCGAGTAGGTAGATCAATATAGCCCGGTAAATAATCTTAGCGATGGAAATGGGGTGGCCATGGTCCGACTTCCTTATCGGGTAAGCGACGGGGATCAAACGAGCGTGGTGCTCCGGCTTTCCATAGGATCAGGCAGAACTCTGCGGAAAAGTACAGTATATCGAGCAGGACCTAAGCGGTACTTGGCGGTGGTGGGCCGCACTCCGCATACCTGTTTTGCCCCAAGCTCTGAACTTTTTGTTCGGCGCGGGACCCCCACCACAGTTGTGAAAAAAACTTTTTGCACACTATATCGCCCATACTTTCAGATTGTTTTGCCAGCGCACCCCAGAAGACAACTGTACCCTGGGAAAAGCCGTGCCGGACGAAACAAAACCTGCCCATCAAAAGCATCACGGGGAACCGGTAATCCGGAACCCAGGCCTGTGAATGTATCATATACATAGCACAATGTCATTTTATCGCGGTCATTATTGCCTGGGCCACTCTGAGAGTGGGAGCAAAGTGGTAAGATTAGAAGCTTCAGCTTCAAACCTTCTCAAGATATTGCATAGATGGGTCAAAAAGGGTCTAAACTTCGTGCAATGCATAGGGAAACAATTGCCACATTTTTTCCCCGTCGAAGGGACTCTTTTGGCGTCACTCCAATCCCTAATCTTGAAAAGCCACTACCGCCAATCCCCAACTCTACGAGCATTATGGAACGACCGCCACCGAAGGCTCGGGTTCCCAGTGACATAGATTGCGTGTTCGATTCACAATGGTCCCTCTTCGAGGCGGAGTGGAACAATAATACCCTCGTTGTCGACGCTGCTGGTGCAGTAATTTTCAAGAGGGATAATCTTAAAAGAAAAGGGAAACATATTGTTACAGCTCCGGACAATCAAGCCAATAAATTGGGGTAGCAGCTCAAATACTATTTGCCAGGGTTCGTAGGGTCTCGGCACTGGTTTGGGGCGGTGAACAATCCGAGTTACTTAACCCGTTAAATGGGCGGGGTTGGGTACCCCCCGACCCGGGCCGGAGCTAGGCTCTCCGATTCCCAGCCCGTTCTCAGTCCGTGCACTCTCGCCCAGCGTGTCCGGCGCGAACGTGAGAACCCCACAATGTTATTATTCAGACAACCCTTTCCAACAACATCAGGAAAAGTCTCCCATGGCAATATCCCGGCATTGCCTCCAATTTGGAGAAAATTGGGTCCAATATCCTCGCTTACCTCCATTACCTTCCTAGTAAGGTTGCTGCTATCTAGTTACCTCCAAGTTGGGGGCAAATTACCATAATGTTTTGGCCATTTCGGTCTTCTGAGCATTGCGTGTGTGTGTCAATGAGATTATGTACCAGCATAAACTGTTTTTGATGCATGGGAGTTTTCAGAGTCCCTGATCAGGAATATGTAGCTTAAAAGACAATAATACTCCATCCCAGAACTACAATTGATGTCGTCGAAGTGTTCCGCTTTCACGTTATTTGTGCAAATTTGGGTCGCGGGAACCTAGACCTAAGGGATGCGCGATCTGCTCCACGGAAGTCAGTAAAAGTAACAAATGAATGCAGAATGAACGCACCCTTGAAGCTCCCGGGGTTGGTGAAGCTGCACGGTTTTCGTTATTGCGCCGCTCTGGAATACGGCGTCGGCGGCGACTCGGTGTCTCTTGCAGTGCAGCGTTCCGCTCGCGCTCTGAATCCCGGAACTTCTCCGACCGTTCCTGCTCCAAAGAATAGTCCGCTAACGTGAAACCCTGACCAGGCGCGCCAGGGAGTACATTAGAAGATGTTTGAAGTCATACAAGCGGTTCGCAGCCGGCTTCGCCGGCTGCTCTCCACTTGATTGATGTTCTACAGAGGCCCCTAGTGGATCATTGATATTAATTAGAAAGGCATACAAAAAGAAAACATATGCATGTCCCAATGCGTAAATTCATCAAGAAAGAACTGCACGGTTCTCGACCGTTTCATGTTCAATCATAGTGTCGTTGTTGGTCGCGTTATCCATGACAAAGGCAATAATCTACGTGAAAACAAGTAGGTGAGCTTCGAAGCCAGCCCCGCGACATTAATTCGCATTATCCATGGTTAAAGTTCGTACCCTTCCTTCCAGCCCATAGACCTCAAGTGAAGCCCAAAATTCCTCTGCCATGCTCTCGCCAGAATGCTACCCCTGCACTCACGGAAGTCGATCAAGGTTTCCTCTGGCAAAATTAATTATCACGGTGCGTGCAAACACTGTTATTGACCGAACTCACCGAGCTTACCATCGTTGGTGATGTAATGCGCGACGATGGCAAGGAATGGATGTTGATTGCTCGAGGTCCATGCATACAGACAGATGCTGACTTTGGAGTCGGGCTCCTATGAATTTTTTACGCTCTGCAGAACGACCCAAAGAAATCGAACACGCACAGAGAACATCTGACGCCCCAATAGGAACCGGGCGACGCAAAATCTGAAGATAAAAAGAAAAGAAGCATCCAGGCATGAATGCCTTCATGCCTCGACGCAAACGCAGCGCATGAGGAGTATCCTGGGCCAACATCATGGAAAACTGGAACGAGAGAAGCGCCGCATGAGTGGGCATGGCGCAGATCTAGACGTACCAGCACAATGCGGTCGGGAAGAACAACACAAGTGAGAAGGAAAGAAACATTGCTTGGGCAGTAACAGAATGGCAAAGCGCAAAGCGGGAGAGTGCGCGATCAAAATGAAGGATACGTCGCTGACGAGGAGCCTTTGAGCTGACGCCCCCCCGCCAAAAAAAAAAAAAAGAAAAAAGACGCGCGCAGTAGCGTACACTGCCATGAGAGAGCGGCGAAGAAAGAGACGCGCATGCCGGGGAGGGCTCGGTATCGACGTCGTCGTGCGTCGCGATGAGTAATGACTGCGACGGAGGAAGCAAACGAATAGTCCCCGTGACCCAGAAAACGATGAAAAGGAAAGAGAGAGAACGAAAATGCAGCAAGGGGCGAGAAATGCCCAGAGAAGCAATGGGAGGAAGATAACAGAGAAAAGATAAAGAGCAGGCACGGTGCAGTGTGGTATGTAAGCGTCGGCGGAGGTCGCATGCATTCGGATGCATAAAGAAGCCGGTGGGTGCAGCGGAAGCATGTGCACCGATGCGATGTGACACCAGCAGTAGGCATGTCCTACAGACAGCAACGATATCGCGATGGGATAGAAGAACAAGAACAAAGATTGCGCATTATGCACGTCAGCATCGAACACGAAAGACAGAAGAGAAAAAGAGAAAAGGAGCCAGCAGGCACGGTGCACCCCAGAAAAAAGGGAGGCGCCAATGAACGCCAGGAGAGCGTACGACAAGAGGGATGGAAGCAGGCGATCACCAGCGCGGCGGTGGATATTACAACCAGACGACGCCGCGATTCGGAGGCAGGAAGAAACCAAAGGCGGAGCGTGATGAGGCACAGCGAGAGAGCGAGCACAATGGGTATAATTCAAAGTTCTATGGCAACGGCAGCAGTAACAACAGCGAAGAATACAGAGGATACAGACAATAATGATAAACGTTCATGATCGCGCAAGTGGGGCGTCAAGGATACATGGAGCAAGCGTCATGGCGGGATGGGAGAAGAACGGAAGCCTGACGGGGAGGAAGGTTAACGAAGAGGGCGAGAGCGAAAAACGAAGACGACGTACCTCAGTCGTCGCTGCTCTGGATCTCGTTTTCCTTCTCCTCGTCATCGTCGTCCTCTTCCTCTACTTCCTCCTTCTCCTCGACTTTCTTCTTGGGCTTCCCCTTGGTCGTCGACTTTGACTTGGTCGCCTTCTTCGTGTCGTCCTTGGGCTCCTTGGCTTTCTTTGTGCGCTTGACGACGGGCTTGCCTTTGTTCGGGTTCTCGTCCGCCTCGGCCCATAGTTTACCCATCTGCAAGAGACATCAGGGAAGGAAAGACTAGGTAACAAAAGACGACGTACAGCGGCCATGCCGTCCTTCTTGCGGTCGGGGTTTGCTGCGTTCCACTTGGGGAGGTTGGTGGCGATAAAGATGTTGTAGGCGGTAGGCTCGCGCTTCGGCTTCTCAACGTCTACACGCACAGGAAGATCGTCAGACCACAGAAGAGTAAATGAAGAGAAAACTCGCCGGCGTCGGGCTTCTTTGTCTTGGTGTTGGCCGTCTTGGTCGCGGTCTTGGTCTTGGTGGCTAGGATGTTGGAAATACAAGCTTGAACCATGGCAACTGTTCTGAGTGAAATTCATGTTTTCTCGGATTTATGTCCCAATTCGGCGAGGACAATGTTCAAGTCATGGGATTTCAGCTATGAAGCACAGCTGGCATCCACCTAGTGGCAACCTGACCTCAGCTGTCAAAGATTGTGGCCACCATATGAACTTTCCAGCTGGCATTTGCCTGATGGCACTTTGGCGGTGTATTTACTTCGTATTTTTACTATAATGAAATTCACCTACAAAAAGTGTTCACTGCCTCGGGCTCCCACAGTGAGAGACCGGATGGGCGACGGGTAAGCACGAAGCCTAAACAATTGTTTTTGTGTACTCAAGCTACGCAGGGACCTCGATGGCAATCAGTACTTCAACCCTTTGCTCATACCAGAACGCTCCGCACCTCCTCCAGCCGCTAGTGTCAAAAAGCCGGCTACTCGCAGTAGATGGTTGCAATTGGAGGCCGCACCCAGACCATTGGCTCCCGCTCTACTGCGCGGAAGAAGGTCATGCGCGCAGACGCGATTGACACCTTTATTAGTATGCGCTGCAACTTTCTCCTCGGTACGATCTCCAACGAGTGGATATCGCTTGTTGGCACCGCGCCCGCGCTGGTGAACTCTATCTCTGCCTGAAGCTTGTACCGATGATCGAGGCTGCGCTGGTGGGTCTTCAGTCTCGTCTTGTCCGGTCATACTCATGAAACGTGCGCAGGATGTCGTCAAAAGCGGCGGAAGCATTGCCATTCTCAAGAGCGACTTCAATAAAATGAGGGTTTTCGGGGAGTTGTCGAGCCAAGGTACTTCTGGATGGCACCCGCTGGAGTTTCTCCCTGGGCTCGTGCGACGGCCGTTGGAGAGGAACCGGATGCAGTTTACCTGTGAGTCACAGGTAAACTTCGTGGTTGGTCCCATGTCTACGCCGCTTGCCGTTGCAACCGCGCCGCGTCCAAGCACGCCCCCGCGAGTGCAGCGCGCACGGCTTCCACCCACGCCCGTTTCTCGCCCGCCCGCCTCCAGTGATTCAGTGCATACCGACGCCCCGGGCTATACCAACCCCCAGGCTTGGTTCCGGTTTCCCAGACTCCAATGAGTTTGAGATGGACAACGACACAGACAGTTCGGGCTCATCAATCGGGAGAGCACGTACGCCACGGCCGTCGAGGAGCTCGAAACGTGCTGTTATGCACGCCTCATCACCGCACGGGATCGTGCCAGATTCGCCTCCGTGCTGCGAAAGACCACTGGGTTCTGGCACATTTCATCATGATCGTCGCTTAATTTTTCATATTATCAGCAACTTTCCTAAACGGAAAACTGAAGAGTTGGGCGCTCATGAACCAACTCAAAGGCCACGCAAAGATATCTACCTGAGAGACTTCTGTGTACGTGAGGTGCCAAGCTGGAAGAAGCCAGAACCTGCGCAAGGGATTCCTGAGCCCGTGACTTGGTGCCTCGGATGAAATGGCAGGTCAGCTTTCCTAATTCTGATCGTTCAGTAATCTTTTGGCTAAGCATGAGGTGTGTTGTTTCCAACTTTTAGGGTACAAAATTTTCAGGTACAGGATCTTATGGAAAGGAGATAGCTACAACAGTCTAATTTTGTCATGCGCCACAGTAACACAGAGTAGAGTACCCTCGTAGGAGTGCAGCATGCAGGCATGAAAGTACAAGAGAGTCCAAAGGGTTGTGTCTAGGTGACTTTGTGTATACTATTTGCTCTGGAATATTGATTCAGTTAAAAGGTCTGGTTTTGAACGCGTCGGCGTACGGCAAAGCAACAGTCTGGCCATTGTCATCACGAACTTTGACAACCATAGCTCCCTGGGAAAATGTGAGCTCAATGATAGACAAAGAAGTATTTGCACTCACGTCCTCCATATGCTCCACCTGTTGCGGCATTTCTCCACGATGGGACCATGTTTTTAAATGATCCAAAGTACCAAATATGCCAAATTGTAGCTCACATTACACTAATGAGCTTGGAAAGTTGAATTGGGGCAAAAGGCATAGCTGTTGATGAGCTAGAGAGCCGCCAAGTTGGCCAAAAATGAGCCAAAATAGCAAAAAATAGCCAAAATAGGCAAAAATGGCCAACTTGTGGGCTCTGTAGCTCATGAACAGATGGACCTTTTGCCACAATTCAACTTGGCAACCTTATGAGCATTACCTGAACTACAATTTGGTCTATTTGGTCGTTCCTGAAAAAAATTTCTTCCAGAGTTGAAAATCAGCATTTTCGGTCTGTTGCCTTTTATGGTGATCTATCAATATTTTTTGATCTAATTGATGGGTCCGAAATGTGTTTCGGGGTGTCCTATGTCCACCCAGCCCTTTAGATTAGTCCAAAATGATGTTTCATCACTGAGAAATTGCCAAAAACCCACCGTCCATGACTTAATCTCACTACGAGTATCTCTTATGCTTTTGGCAGTACAGACCAAGCATCTCGAGCTATCTGTTCAACGTGCAGTACAGAAAAGCCTCGAGGTGTTAGCCGTGGTACGTGTCGTAGGAATATGGTTAGCAGCCATTCTGAGCGCATCACATGTAGGACCTGCTAGTACTGGTAGAAGTTCGGAAACTTAGTGTATTTGGCAAGTCAACACATCTCACACTATTTGGACATTCATCTTCCCCCGTAGGTCGGTATATGCAAAAACTTACCAGGTCGGGCACCAAGGCCTCGGTTCCAGGGCCATCCAAAAGCTGGAAGGTTGAGGATGTAGTAAAGGAATGCTTGAAAGCATTTCCTGCATTATGGGCAACTGTTGCCATGACGAAGTTGAATGTTTGGCTGACGAGAAAATATGGCGTGTGCGAGCAGTGGGTGAGTCAGATTCGGCGCCCTCACAACTGTAGCGCCGCTGACTGCTATGCTTTGTGTGCACAATCAGTTGGTGAGTCTGTTCTGATGCTCTCTCCACTGCAGCACTGTTGACTGCGATGCACCGTGGGCGCGATCAGAGTGTGAGTCCGATCTGACACTCCTCCACTGCAGTGCCGCTGACTGCGATGTGCCGTGGATGTGATCAGGACGTGAGTCTGGTTTGACGCTCTCTCCACTGTAGCGCCGCTGACTGCGATGTATTGTGTGCGCGATCAGTTTGTGAGTCTGATCTGATACAGTGATACTCTCTCCACTGCAGTGCCGCTGACTGCGATGCATCATGGGCGTGATCAGAGCGTGAGTCCGATCCGATACTCGCTCCACTGCAGCACCGCTGACTGTGATGTGCCATGGGTACAATCAGGAAGTGAGTCTGATCTGACACTCTCCACTGCAGCACCACTGACAGCCTGGGTGCGATCAGGATGTGAGTCTGATTCGGGACTCTCTCCACTGCAGTGTCACTGAGTGCAATGCACTGTGGGCATGATTAGTTGGTGAGTCTGATTCGATACACTCCCCACTGCAGCACCGCTGACTGCGATGTGCCATGGGTATGATCAGTTGGTGAGTCTGATCTGACACTCTCTCCACTGCAGCACTGCTGACTGCAATGTACCGTGGATGTGATCAGGACGTGAGTCTGATCCGACACTTTCTCCACTGCAGTGCCACTGATTGGGATGTGTGTATTGTGTGCATGATCAGTTCGTGAGTCCGATCCAATGCTCTTTCCACTCCAACACTGCTGACTACGATGTACTGTGGGTACAATCAGAAAGCGAGTCTGGTCTGACACTCTCTCCACTGCAGCACCACTGACTTCAATGCTTTGGGTGCATAATCATATATGTGCAGGTTTCTTCGTGTCAGCCCTCAATTTTTTTCTGGGCCAAATCTCTTCAAAATTGGCCACAGTATTCCTTGGACACCCATGTGGTACCTCAGTACCTCCCAAAATTTGTGGATCTTCTAGGAGGGACGGAATGTTGAGCGCGATGTTGAACCATTTTTTGGCCTAGTGCAAGCTTCTTGGTGCCAGCCCTGAATTTTTTTCTAGGTCAAATCTCCTCAAAATTAGCCACAGCATTCCTTGGACGCCCATGTAGCACCTCGGTACCTCCCAAAATTTGTGGAATTTCCAGGAGGGACGGAATGTTGTGCGCGATGTTGAACCATTTTTGGCCTATTGTTTTTTGGCCTAGCCTGCGAGGCTCAAAGTAGAGCCCGATCTGCGACAGTCGATATTGAACCTTCAACGACCTCAAATCTGTTTGAGCCAAAAGGAAAACTCACCTGAAATATGAATCCCTAGTGCTTCTCCGTCTCGGATTCGTCTCGGATTTTTTACTTTTGAGTGTTATGCCCGTAAATTCGACCTTTTTGTGTAGAAAATGAGTCTCAGAGAACGTAAATTTGAGAAATCGCAAATTCCGAGGCCGAAACGCACTACACCGCCAACATTGGGACACATGGAAGAAACGTGCGGCACTCCCGCCACTCTTGTCGATCTCGTAGACGTCCTCGGTGTCATACTTCTTCTGGTCGGTCGTCAAAGCAAAGTGAAATGCGCTACAGAGACTGTAAGCGAGGGCGTGCGGCGAGAAGAGGATCTACATACCGAACGATCTTCGCGCTGTCGCCGCCGGCCGCTTTGCTGATGGTCTCGATGCGGACATCGAGAAAGTCCCAAAAGTCGTCGTGCGGGTGCTCCTCGTACACGGCGCGCTAGATGCTCGGAATGAATAAGTGGATGATGGAAAGAACAGCAGCACACACCATGAGCGCTATGCGGGCGCAGAGAACCTCGTTGACAATTACATCATCCCCCTTGCTCGCGATGAGAGAGGTGAGGTCTAGGATATTAAGAACTGCGCCGTGCTTGAGGCTAGTGACGATCTACAAATATATGAAGGATGGCCGAAAGGAGGGACATGAGCAGCGGCGACTTACAGCTTTTTTAATCTTCGAGCGAGCCTGCGTGAGCTGGTACTGCGCGCGAGCTTTGATCCGTTTGCGTGAGTGCTTGTTTTTTAGAGTCGTTTCCGTGACGCCCCAGCCTTTGATGGCGATTATTTTCTGGTAATCGTCAGTCGGATGGCGAAGGCGGGAGGGAAGGACAGACCATGAGCATCTTCGTGGGACCCTCGCCTTTGTACACGTTGGTTTTACTCGAGAGGAAAATGGCGAGGGCGGCAGCGGATGTGTTTGCCTCGAGGAGACAATCAATGCGGGCAGGACAGAGAGAGCAGACCAATACCTCGAAAAACGGAGTGGACTTCCACTCAACTTCCGCAGGGACAGCTTGGGCGAGCTTGTTCTCGATGCCGAAAAGTTGCGCAGAGAGTAGCGTATCATGCACGGGAGTGCGGTGCTGAAAAGCATACATGAGAAGGATGGTAGGAATGAAAGGAAAGGCACGTACGCTCGCGAGCGCAAACACAGAGGCAGCTTGATCGGTGCGGAGGCGCTTGGCGTCAACGTGGCGTTCGATAGCGTCGCGCTCGTTCTGGTTGAGGGAAGATCCGAGCCCAGTGGGCCCAGTGTCGGTAGCCCCAGACTGGTCATTTTCGTCGTCGTCGCTGCCGGCCATGGTGCCGTGAGATCGCTTGCTCGCTTGGGCAGGACGGAATGGAGAGGTGCTCTCCATCGCAGCCAAGAGGGCGGGGTCGAGGTCGCTGGACGGGGTAGGGGTGCTTGCGCGACGACGAGGAGGCATCGTCGAAAGTGGGGGCCTGGGTGAAGAGCCGAAAAGAGGGTACCCGACTTTTAAGGCTTGAAAACCGGGTGCAATTCTCGCCAGGGGAGTGCTTGCCAGATTACCTCGAACTTGCACCTAAGGCGACAGCGCATGCGGCATGTATATCCTTTGTTGGAGATAGATTGTTACAGTCATCGTTTGCTGCTTGCCTTCTCAAATGCCGCCGAGAGCCAGCGGGCGGAAAAAGAACTTGGGGAATGGTGAGCGGACCAGATATCTCTGGGGCCCCACATCCTCCGCAAATCCAAAGTCGGCCCCAGTGGCTCCATTTAATCGCAACTCCTCCCATTCCCTCTCCCGCGCGGCGCTGGAGGATTCCGCCATCGGTCCAGCGAGATATTCCGGGTGGATGTGGACACGATTGAGCTCACTCAAAGCTGCGCCCCTCGCCATATCTCTCTCGTCCTCCATTTGTCTCGCAAAGCGCTCGTTCTCCGCCTGCAACCTCACCGCTTTGCGGTGGCGGTCCGAGTTCAAGTGCTTCTCGCCAACCGCAGGTCCGCATCCTTTGCCCCAATCCACTCATCTTCGTCACCGACCACATCTGGATGGCACGTTTTGCACAACATTTTCTTCCCATGGGCGCTGTAAAGGAAGTCTAGCAATGGTCATCACACCAACCGCAGAGAACGGTACAGGATGAGCTGCGCGAGGGATTCGAGGGGTTTGGGGTCTGGGATGTCGCGGAGACGGCGCGGAGGCTGGGCTTTGACCATGCTGAGAGCATACCAAGGGCACGGGAGGAAGATGAAGATGAGATCCTGGCGGATATACTGCGCATTGCAGGTGAGTTGTGTGCGGATGGTGAATGGAGGCAAGAGGCAAGCAGATCATTGATTTCGCACACAGATCAACACACGTGATCAACCATCCCTTTCCAAATTCGGAAGCTCGCCACTTACCGCCATCTCGCTCGACCTCAACGCATGCCCGGTGCCCGGATAACGACACCCGTCTCGACGTACTGCTGACTGCCTCCAGAGATCACCAAGTCGCCGAGACAAAGAAAATGAGGATCCGACTGACCATAGAGTAAAAGTAATGCGCCGTGAGCCCAAAAACAATGTTCCGCGCATCTTCATTGAGCATATTAGGTATTAGGTGCGGTCAGAGTTGTCCGAACGGGAGTCCGAACAACAAGTCAGAACAACTTGTGATGGCAACTTGTTCGGACGTTCCGAACAAGCCACTTTCATACCGACTCATATAGCCGGTATACGCACTGTTCGGACGCATCCTGACAAGCCCACTCTGAGTGGGCTAGCCATCACTACTTGGTCTGTGCGCATCACTACGGGTCTTGCTGTATGTAGCACATTGCAAATTCACTTGTCCTCTCCCCCATGGCGCGCGCGAAAGCCGGTGACTCCACCAAGACATCCGGGCGCAAGAAGCGTGGTGCTGATGCATCCACCGAGGCTACTACGTCAATGCCCAACCCCGCGACTGCCGGGCGTGATAACAGCGGACAGCATAGCTGGCGGCTGCCTGCAGCAGGTGGGCCGCCTGCCCACGATGTGAATCGATGCGCGCCATGGTATCAACTGGTGAAGAGGGATATCACCCGTGTGCATACCAGCGGTAACGAGAACTGACGTTCCAGATGTTGTTCCGGGTCCGGTCAAAGTTGGAATCTGAAAATACATCCGAAAACAATCCGTACAAACAACTGTTCCGACACCTCGTACTGATCCTCTTCGGACGCTGTTCGGACAACTCTGACCGTACCTATTAACAGTATTTTATTCAATTACACATATTTACTGTTGTCTGTATTACGCGGGGTGCGACGAAACAGCTTGATTCTGGTCGACGTCCGAATTTGGAAAGGGATGGTTGATCACGTGTGTTGATCTGTGTGCGAAATCAGTGATCTGCTTGCCTCTTGAATGGAGGAACAGATGGTTGGTTGCGGTCACGTGCCAAGTCGGCTCTTGATCTCGGCATCCAGCATCTCGCGCAGCTCACCAGCCGCGAACACATTTCACCGTGTCTCGACGCGTTTCTTCAGGCAATTATACTCATACATCGCTGTGCAGACCTCATTGACCACGATCCCACCGGAATCAAAGCAGCATTGGGCGAAACACACCTCCCAACAACTGATGCTGATTGGTTCCCGTATCCCTCCAAGCTTGTGAGCAGTTTTCCCAGCGCTCCTACATCAAGATTAAATTATACAGTTCTTTCTGCTGGATTTCATCGACAATCTCCCCAGACTTCGACTTTCGAGCGCATTGTTGCGCATATTTATCTTCGTGCTGAAGGAGGCAAAGTGCCGAGATACTGTTCCGTCGTATGACCGGTTCCGAGAGTTCCAGAAAGAACTCCGAGCGCAATCTGGTATCCCGACCTCTCCACAGCTTCCGCGTACGCCAAAATGTCTACTCCGAGAACCCCACGATCTCCAGAATATCCTCGAGTGGTAAGATGTCGCGTTCATACAGGTTCATTGCAGCCAGGTGAGGGTACGTATACGCAATAGGAAAGCGCACAAGGTTTCGCGGGTGTGGTGGAAGGAAAGCGAGAAAGGCGGAAGCGAGACTGAACCGAAGGATGTTCGCACATATGTAAGAAGCCCGTCTGATGCGGCGCCGGAACGGCCGATCTTCTACCAAACGGATTTCGCTGATTCAAGTGCACGGGAGCGTACTTTACCTTATGAAAACGCGTTTGGTACCATCAGAAATGTCGGAAGACCATTCAGAGGAGGTAGAAGAAGCTTAGAAAGCCGAGACTCTCAAATGTTGTGAAATGTTTTATTTTGTCGCCACTGTCATCAATTATGCAAACGGCTGTAATCGATTTGCCATCACCCTTGAGGATCGACATAATTTCACGTGATCTTTGGGCTTTGCAGGTGACAGTCACTGTGTGACACCATTAACCGTTCTTTAAGCAAATGGCTCGCGATTCTTTGAATCTGTTTGGCCCTTTCTCCTTTTGCTTAAATCCATTGGTCTCTCTCAGCTTTTTAGCCTGGCTTTCATTTCCTCCACTTACACGATCTGTTCATTATTTTGCCATCTGACCTATGCGCAGCGATAAAAGGGTGGCTAGCAAGCAGGTACAATTTATCTGTCTCCATTGATTGCATCCTGACCCTTCGAGCTCCACATGGCTGTCGGATGGAACCGCAGAACAGACCTTTGCGTGCACGTTCTCTCCTTCGCCACGTTTGCCACTATGGTCATTGGTGGCCAGGACGTTGTGCGTTTTGACATCATCTTTGGTGGGTGTGACAGAAATTGCGAGAACTTCTGGCACGTTGCGACAATCCGTCGACCCCACTTATAGCATTGGAAAAAACCCAAAAGCGTCGGACATTCAAATACGCGGCTATCCTCGGTCATATGGCCCTCTGCTTGGTTTGCGGTAGTGCTATTAGGTCCTTGTGGTACTCCGAAGTCAAACTAATCACTTTACCTAGCCAGATGACAATAACTGTGTCTCAGACGAAGCCGCAGACGCAATCAATACCGATTCCCTGTCTGATACTCCCCCGCGCCGTTCTATATAGATTGTTCTCGGGACACAATGGTCTAGTATTTCTCAAGATATTGAGGCACGAATGTGTTTGTCGCTGTTTAAGGCACGATTTTTAGCGCTTTCGATTTTTTCCTGGATCCGCCGGGGTCCATGGTCGTAGCCTCTTTGGCGGCCGCGTCGGCGAGTTCGTTGCCGTTGGTCCCAATGTGCCCCGGGGTCCAGAGATTGAGTAAGGCGAGATGGGGGCAGGTGAGGAGCGCATGCCGGATAAGGGCGTTATAGCGGATTGCGCGGAATTGACCAGAGCGAGGGGAAGTCAAGAGGATTCCTCGCAATGCGGCCCGGGAGTCCGCCACGCACAAGATGTTGTCGTGGGCTTTGATGAAGGAGATTTGCGCGACATTCTTACAACCCCGACTCTTTACCCGACCACCGCGGCTCTTATTTCGCGCATCAGGAGTCGAAGAAGGTTCAACGTGACTATAGGGATGTTGATGGCGAGCTCATCGATGCGCATCCCACCGTGCTGTGAATGGCGGCTAGGGCCTCCGCAAAAGAGGTAGTATGGGTAAACTCGATACGCTGGTTGCCTACTTCTGTTGCGCGTGGAATATTGAGGAGAAGTCCTCATGGAAGCACGAAAATCAGAAACTTGAACACCAGATCCTCTGTGACTTTGGTGGTCGGCAAAGCGTGCACGGTAACCCACTTTTGCCGCTCCAAATCAGACACTTCGAACGCATGGGTTGTTGGCGCGACATACGAACTGTTCTTGGATGGATATCTTGCGCCTCAACTCGATCCAAAGACTCCAAGCCTGTGTTAGAGCGGGTATGTGGGTATTCAAGAAGCAATTCCGTAGACACGCACCGCTTTCACTGCGTTGAGGCCCCCTGTAGACCGACCTGGGTCTACCTCAGTCTACCTCCGTCTACCCTCTGTCTACTCGGGTAGACATATGTCTACCCTGACATGTCAACATATGTTGGTCTACTTCGGTGTATCCCTGTCTACCTCCAACTACCCAAGGTGGACAGCCTTTGGCTACCTCCGGCTACCTCATTCTCTGTTGGTACACTCGCCCTGTCCAAACTTACATTGCTAATTTGGGCTCACCCTGGCCTTTCCTGTGTCTGGGTACCTCTCTCTTACTTTGCCCTAGTTCTGGACGCCAATCATAATCAGCCCCCGCTGTCACATTTGGCATCCGCCACCAAAAACACGCAGCACCCGCTGATTAATTTGGCATCTGCCATCTTGAATGTGAATGAGCTGAATGCGGTGAATATCCAGGCACAAGCCACTATCAACACCAAGCCATTATGGCTGGAATTCCCAACGAAACATATGAGATCTTCTTTGACATTGTTGTCTCTGAAAGAACTGCAGCAAGCAGCAAGTAAATCTCTAACTTACCGAGTAAACAGACAGTGTAAGGACTTTTATATTGACACTATCCTGAGTCACTTTCATTCTCTTTCTACTTGTATGCAATCTGAGTTACTTGATAACACACACAAATCATTGGAAGTTGCCGTGTTCTACTTTTTTTCAGATGCCCTGACTGAAACTGTAACAAAATATTTGATGATTCCACCTTGCGTTATCTCTGACACCTGGAGTCCGCTTGAGGATAAACTTATTACTAGTATTGGGCCCAGTGAATATTACAACAAGAAATTGTTGACAACCATGCTGAAAAAGCTGCACCCGTTGCGTCAACCAACCAAAACACTTGGTTCCTATTCATTTCAGGACCTTTCGAACTTCATGATCCAGAGTATCCGTGAGCGTATTCGAAACTTGACTCACCCTTCAGTAGACATCATTTCCTTTATTCGGTGCTTTGATCCACATTACGTTGCAGATACTCGCCTAACAGAAGAAGACCTAATCATTGCATTTTTGGAGAGAGAATATGATGCAGATCTTGTCATGCATTTATTTACAGATCCAAAACATCGTATATACAAGCGGTTTCATGAGCAACAAGTCAAGCAGCTGGTTGACACGTTCCAGGTTAACCGAGAATTTTGGACGAATATCGAGACTAACTGGCCTGCTGTTCCGTCCCTCGAAACAAATTTGAAGTGTATGCAAAATTATTTTCATGGCTCACAATGGTCCTATAGCTCGGCATGCAGCGTGTGTTCTCGCCAGCGCAACTCTTCAGATTTCTTGACCGAAACAGTCAGCCCATCCCAAGAGGATTCAAAGATAACAATGGAACATCTTGAGATACTGCGGTGCTAAGACAGACGAATCCGATCCAACTTTGAATTCCCTGATAATGAAGACCTAAATGGCCTGATGCTCACTCCTGAAGGAATCAATCTTGATGGATCTATCGAAGTTTGTGGTGACTGTCTCTCTAAGCTCCAGCAGTCAGAGATTCCAAAATTTGCATTAAAAAATGACCTTTACCGCGGGCAAGTCCCTGATGAGTTTTCTGACCTGACTTGGATTGAAGAGATGGTGTGCTGTGTTTATCGGACAACTGCACATGTTATTCGATTGTTCAACTCTGACAATGACAAACAACCAAAGGTTTTCCATGGCAATGTATGCGCTCATGAAATGAACATTGTTAATACCGCAACTGAACTTCCGCGCACACCCCAAGATATCAATGGTAGTATCTCAGTGGTATTCATTGGACCCGAGAAGTTCAAAGCTGATGCTATACATAAACTTTTCAGGATTCGGCGCAATAAGGTCTGGGCATTTCTTCATTGGTTGAAGTTTACAGCCCAGAATCCATTATATGTAGATAGATATCCCATTGTCTGAGGACAACTTGTTTCAATATGATGAGACAACATCAATATTACCTGGGATCAATGAGCGGATAATCCATGATGATCAGAGCAACTCCCAACAAGTATTTGAAGAGGAGTCTGCTGGTGTGGACAACCATCCTGCTGCTGATTTGAAAAATACTGTGGATGGCGAGCCCGTTTTTTTCTTGGAGAATATGGGAGTGTCTGATCCTGAGTGCGATGGTATTAGTGGTAATATGGCGACAGCCTCTGCTTTACGGAACATGTTCATTCAGAAGGAGCCTAATCAACCTGATCTTGTCCTCCATCACAGCAGGCAGGCCATTCCAGAATACCACAACCCCTCTCTTTTTCCTGGAATGTACCCAACTCTTTTTCCATATGGAATTGGCGGTTTTGAAACAAAGCGATCTGCAAAGGTTTCTTTTGAGGCCCAAGCCAACTATTTACTTGACGTCTGTGATCGCAATGTTCGCTACCACCATTCATTCATTTTTGTAGTATTTAATATGCTACAACGCCGTCAAGCACATCTACGTACCTTTATGCTAGCCCAACAGGATCGGTTTGACAGTTTGGCCCGGCGATTGCACGACTTGGACCATTCCACCGTCTTAGAAGTTGCTAAACAACTCGAAGATGGTAAACATATATCAAATATTTCGGAGGAGGAGTGCAAGGTATTTGAGCTTCTGAAGGAGGTCAAAGCTATCTCAGCAAATATTCCTGGGTCAAGCGCATCTAAACTCTCTTCACGAAATAAGATCCGAGGCTATATGGGTTTGTTTGGTATGCCTGTGATATTCTTCACATGCAACCCGAATGCTGTTCACAGTCCAATATTTCAAGTTATATTTGGTGATGAGCATGTCGATCTCAAGGCTAGATTCCCAATTCTTGTGGAATATAATGAGAGAGCACAGCGGCTTGCGAAAGATCCTGTTGCAGCAGCAGACTTTTTCGAGTTTTCTATTAATTGCATATTCAAGTACCTCTTTGGTTGGGATTTCAATACCCAAGAAAGCTCGGTTGAAGGTGGGATCTTGGGACATTTGAAGGCCTGGTATGATGTAAATGAGCTCACGGAACGGGGTGGTCTTCATGCCCACATTTTGATCTGGTTACGTGGTGCGCTCAATCCATCGCAAATGCATCAGCGACTGGCTTCGGATGCAGATTTCGAAAGACGAGTGTGTTCATTCTTTGAGAATATTGTGTGGCATCATTTACCTGAGATCGAGAGTACCCCAGATGCACCCAATTTTGAGCCTAGATCTGAACGTTTTGAACCACCACCCATATTACCGGATGAACTGCAAGATTGGTTTAAATGTTTTGAGAATAACCCGGAAAAATATTCTACCACTCCCATTGTAGATCAACTTTCAACTGGATTTTCCTCTGCATTTTTCGAATGGTGGGCTCAATTTCTGAGTGAACTGGTTCATTTAGGCAATAAGTTACAGAAGCATGTTTGCAGGCCTGTATGTCACAAGTATGGCCATACTGATGACTGTCGCTTTTTATTCCCTCATGAGTTTATTGAAAGCTCGTCTTTCAATGCAGAGACCAATTCTTTTATGTTGCGTTGTTTGCAACCATTTATCAACTGGTACAATCCATACATCCTTGTTTGCGGAAGACACAACCATGATCTTAAATGCATACTTTCTGGAAAAGCGGCAAAAGCAGCAATGTTTTATATCTCAGATTATATCACAAAGTTTGATGAGAAAACATATCATATCTTGTCTCTCCTCTCACAGGCGGTAGTAGCAAACAAAAACACTTTGGATAGTAATGTAGGACCTCTTGCCGCAACAAAGAGCCTCCTCCACAAATGTCTCTCTCAACTAACCAGGCAACAACAAATTCATGCTCAACAGGCTGCATGGTATATCCGCGGTCACAGTGATGCAGTAATGTCGCATGAGGTTGTCCCTATGATGTCGGGTGCATTACTTGCTACTGTTAGAAAAATGTATCCCTTACACATTGGGAATGATTCTGCAAATATTGAGAATGAAGACGAGGATTTTGAGGAGGATGATGACTGTGAACCCACATTGAAGATCCCAGCGGCAGAATATCCTGTGCGAGTGATTGTCACACCTCTTGGTGAAGTTGTACATTCCTCCCAGATTGCGGATTATCTTTATCGTGACCCGGCATTATCTAAAGTATCATTTTATGAGTTCATTCATCGGTTTTCCATAGAACGGTGCACAAAAACTTCTCGCATAGGTGCATTCAAAAGATTTGAGCTTCAACCCCCACATCGCAAAGCCGGCAAGTACCAAATTGCTGAGAGAATCAATTATGAGACTGGACCGGCTCACAAACTGCGCATTCCACAAGTCATTGGAGCATCTATTCCACGGAAAACATCATTGCTCTATCCCATGTTTGCCCTAGCTCATTTTAAACCTTTTTCTGTCAATCAGCCATTGCTTGCAGAAGGAGAATCATTTGATGAAGTCTTTGCTCGGTTTGAATTCAGCACGTTCAATACTCGTATTCTTGAAAATTGGGAGGCTCTTCATGAGTGCGAGGATGAGAGGGATGCAGAACGATTGAAAAAACAACTGCCAGCCCAAAAAGCAGCCAAAGCATTGACTCATTCCATGAAAACAATCGATTCCACTGATTTGCTTGAAATTGATGAAACCTCGAGTGCAGGAAATACAGGTCAGACTGTAGACCCCAAGGTTCAGTCTCTGCTGCAGTCACTTGTTGTCTCGGAGTGGCTTCATCCCAAGTCTGATCAAGATATTGCTCGCATACAGGTCACTAAACAGTCCTTTTCATCTTCAATGATTAAGGACTTAAAAAAACAACTGAAAGAAAGTGGCGAATCGTTTCTTAGATCACAAAGAACCGCTGCAAATGTTTCTGAATATATGTTGTCAGATGCCTTTTGTTTTCAACTAAACAATGATGGTGAAGCTAAAACAGAGTCACTGCATGACACTGAATCTCTCACAAGCACTACACCAGAGGCGGTGTTAACTCAAGTTTCTACCGGAATGGAAATTGAATGAAAAACAAAATATTGCTTTTGAAATTATTGCTCAAAACTATTTTGAGGTGCTTGAGGCGCGAGCAAAAAACATTCCAAAGGCAGATCAACCACAATTGCGAATGCTCATGTCAGGACCCGGAGGTGTTGGCAAGACTTATGTAGTTCGTGCGGTCCAGAAGGTAATGGAGTGGTATGGGGCTGCACATAAAATCAAATTCACAGCTCCTCTCGGTAGTTGTGCTGCATTGATCAAGGGATCCACTCTCCACAGTGCACTGAAGATTCAAGTTAAAAAGCAGAAGAAGAAAAGTTTGGACAAAGAAGAAGAAGAATATACTGTAAACTTGAGCATCCGGCAAAAGCAAGAGCTTGAAGAAGAATGGGCTGAAGTTGATATCCTTGTTATTGATGAAGTCTCCCTTCTACCGTGCAGCAAACACCCCTCTACATGCCAGTCATGCCATACTCACGAACAAAAAAAATCGACAGAGCGGCAATATATGGCTAGGCTTGGGCGATTAGCCTGGAAGCAAGTCGACACAGTGATTGAATTAACTGAGCAGAACCGAATGTGTGGTGACTTGCCTTTCACAGCAGCAGTACAGCGACTCCGCAAACGACAATGTACCGATGAAGATATCAAACTTTTCAATTCACGTGTAATGAAATCCAAAACTTATCCCGATGGTATCTGTCTAGGACCTGAGGATGAGAGATACTATTCTGCTAGCCTCATTGTCAGAACAAATCGAGAGCGAGAGTCTCTTAATGATGCAAAAACAAATGTGGAATGCATTGAGCGAGTGGTTTGCGCAGCTCGAGATCACATTGACGGCAGGGAGATAGATGACCTGCGAGTCCGAAAATTTTTGTTGAGTTTAGATGTATCTCCTTTCACAAGTAGTGGAGCATTACCTGGATTTACTTCAGTGTATCGTGGAATGCCCATTATTCTCAGGCACCACAATCCATGTCCACCACTTGGTATTGCAAATGGCTCACAAGGTTCAGTTGCTAATTTTGCGATTGACGTAGACAACAATGGGCTAAATATACTGAAGTGGTCCTTGGTTCACTTTCCGCAATCTGATGTCAACCTGCCAGGTCTACCAGAGAAACATGTACTTCTAACTCCAATTGATTATAGTTTCACAACGAAAATCCCGGGTATTTTGACTGAGAACGATAAGCCCAAACGGGTGCGTGTAAAAAGGCAACAGGGAGACTATGAAATAGGTTTTGCAGTCACTGGCCATTCTGCACAAGGCAAAACACTACCAGTGGTCGTAACAGATCTCAACATCGGAGGCTCTGCGGCTTACGTATCAGCCTCACGCCCGACAACCAGAGATGGCCTAATTCTCCTCAAGGAAGTAGATAAAAGTACATTGAATAAACTGTTACCCCCTGAATTGTTACTGGAAAGCAGACGGCTGGAAGCTTTGGAGCACAACACAAAAGTGCGCTTCAAGTTTTTGAATGAACCACTGGTGGAAGTGCCTGATGCAGAGCATACTTTGGGTTTTGAAGCAAATCTGCGAAATTTGTGGTTCAGTGTATCCAACAATAAACGCAAGGCAGCAAATGACCCCAAAGAATCATCACTTAAACGACAAAAAAATTCCAATAAACAAACTACACAAGAAGACTGTGAAGGACTCAATCCCGCGTCTTCATTTGCTCTACCATCCTGGGACTCCGTGAATTACTCTTGCGCATATGACGCCATGATGAGTATTTTTCTGGTCATTTTCGATTCTTTACCTGCTTCAGGTGTTCAATACTTGATCAATGACTCCCATCTCACTGCAATATTACACGAATTATTTGCCAAGATTGACCATGGATCAGTACAGTCCTTTAGCGACATGCGAAATATAATGCGGACTCACTTATCACAAGCAGATGTCCATCTTCCTCAATGGGGTCCCAATTTGTCTTCACTTGACCGAATAATTACGCTTTTGGTGAATGTTCATAATGTGACCCTTTATCAAGCAGTTAGCTGTCAAAATTGTCACAAGACTCAATCAGCAACCCTTTGGAGTTCAAGTCTAGGATCTATTCTCACCGTCTCAGTGTGGAATAACTATGCAACTGCTCATGGTCTCAGCAGCTATGGTGCAGCTATCATTACCACTCAGCAGTGGACCAATGCCCTCGAATATGGAACTTGCTATAGATCACAAAAAACTGAGGATATCATGCAGGATGCAACCGAAACATGTCATTGCTCCGAGAACTCAAACCGTTACCAAAACCAAGTATCCAGGTGGTAGTGAACCTGCTCTGATTTTTATGGATATTCCAGGAGAGCTAGATGATAGAATGTTAAAAATTGAGCCAACGATAACTTCCAACCTGGCAGATGCAACTTATGCTCTTCATGCAATTGTTTATTTTGGGGGCGCACACTATACATCTCATATACTCAAGGAAACTGAGTGGTACAAGCATGATGGGCAGCAACATGGTGGAAAGGCAATTAGGATAGGCACTGCTGCTGGATTGACTTCAAGGGACGAAATGGGGAGAAAAGCCTGTGGTCTATTCTACTCTTACTCTGCATGAAATTCCATTGCAGATTTGACACGAGTAGCAGTTAAATATTAGTCCTGATTGCACATAGGGCAGGTTGAATATCCCTGATATACTTTCCAACACAATTCCCAGACATGTACATGTGATCCATCTGAAAAACTCGGCGCACTCAGGTCTGTGTGTCGAAATATTGTGCACTGAGCTCGCACATCAAACTTCCGGCAAGTGCCGGGAAGATGTGGTCATTTTAGCAGCCAGGGCATGTTCAATTTCCCTAAAGTTTTGCAAGGAGCCTCTTAAGTCATGTTACATGTAATCAGCCGCAAAAACTCGGTGCACTCAGGTGCGTTTTTGAAAATATTCTGCGCTGAACTCACACATCAAAATTCCGGCAAGTGCCGGGAAGATGTGGTCATTTCAACAGCCAGGGCATGTTCGATTCCACTGAAGTTTTGCATAGAGTCTCTTGAGCCATATTACATGTGATCCGTCCAAAAAACTCGGTGCACTCAGGTCTGTGTGTCGAAATATTCTGTGCTGAACTCACACATCAAAATTCCGGCAAGTGCCGGGAAGAAGTGGTTGTTTCAACAGTCAGGGCATGTTCAATTCCCCTGAAGTTTTGCATAGAGCCTCTTAAACCATATTACATGTGATCCACCTAAAAAACTCGGTGCACTCAGGTCTGCGTGTCGAAATATTCTGTGCTGAACTCACACATCAAAATTCCGGCAAGTGCCGGGAAGAAGTGATTGTTTCAACAGCCAGGGCATGTTCGATGTCCCTGAATTTTTGCATGGGGCCTCTTAAGCCATATTAAATGTAATCCATCTAAAAAACTCAGTGCACTCAAGTCTGTGTTCTGAAATATTCTGCGTTGAACTCATACATCAAAACTCCGGCAAGTGCCGGGAAGGAGTGCTTGTTTCAGCCGCCTAGTTGAGCATTTTGAATCAATTGAATAGTATTTGTTACATTTGTATCTAAACGTTCGTGTATGGAAAGTTGTGCATTGTGGCATTAATTATCTTCTTCCGGTGTGCGAAGGATATCTTACGCTCGATGATGTGGCACTATTTACTATACAAACAAATGCTGTAACATAAATAGGGGCATGGTAAAGTAAAATCGAAACCAACATGCGGATGGATTTCCACACGTTGGCCATACGACCCCTCCACAATGATGCTGCTCATGTTGGCCAACAAAACCCTCAAAAATTGACCAACCCGTCGCCACCAAAACAGATGAAATCTTCAACCCAAGACGCTGTACTGGGATTTCATCATCTAGCCGATGCGTCCCAGATTGCTCCGACTGGATTCATATGGGATGGTGGGAATTACAGCTGGGCATACTCTATGATGCATTGTTCACAGTCGAAGGACATATCTCCGCAGCAAAGATAGAGAAGGTCGGTGTGAAGAAAGAGGAGGAGCCCCGGTCTCTCTCGATTCTTCCTCCCGGCTTCAAGGTGTCACAAGGCGTTCAGACCGCTTATTGCTTTGGTGAGAGCACATGCCTGCAAGATCCAGATCCAGCATCTGCGTCTGATTTCCTTGTAGTAAAATGCAAGTATTCCCATCTCGTCACATCAAAGTTGTTACCGGGCGTTGGCAGGCGTTGGCGCTACCCACGCCATCGTTTCCGCCACACCTGACGATGCGTCGGGATGTGTCGGGATGGCGGTCGGGCTCCCGCCCAACCAAACTCACCTCTAAAATTCTAAAGAAAGAAAGGCTCAGTAACAAAGAGGAATGTCGCTATCTGACATTATTTCTGAATGCAGGTAGAAAAAACATTTTGGGATATCTCCATGTCCGCAAGTGAAGAAACGAAAACGGGAAGATGTGGTTCTACCGAATGAGACTCATTACGAAGCATGTGATTCAGAATGCCATTTTGGGGCATGTGGTTCAAAATGCGAATTAAACCATTCAATAGTGTTTAAAATGGCATTACGAAGCATGTGATTCAAAATGCCATTTTGGGGCATATAGTTCAAAATGCGAATTAAACCATTCAATAGTGTTTACAGCTCTTTGCGGAACTTAGGGCGCGGCTCATTTTTTATCAAAATTTGATGTTTTCACCAGGATGGCTGCTGTGAGCTCAATTCCTAGCTGTTTCCCTTGAAAATATGACCATTGAATTCGCATTTCCATCCCGGAGGGCATGGCCTCCTCAGACTTTCTGATGGCGAATCAAATTGCCTGATTGGGAAAATATCCAGGTTTTGACTAGGACGGCTGTAATATGAGGTATATTTGTTCGATTTGGCTAATTTTTTGATACAATGAACTCACAGGTATACCAGAGGGCAGCAAATACCAGAATTTCTAATGTGACCCATACTTCAGATTCATTATCTATTACGAGCACACTAAATTCTATTTTTGAAGTCTTGAGCTAAATACAAGTCATATAAAAGATCCCGGTATTTGCTGCCCTCCAGTATACCTGTGAGCTCATTGTATCAAAGAATTAGCCCATGCTCAGCCAGGTTTTGGTGTTGAGCAGACAGCTGTAATGTGAGGTATATTTGTTCGATTGGGCTAATCTTTTGATACAACAAACTCACAGGTATACTGGAGGGTAGCAAATACCGGGATTTTTTATATGACTGGTATTTGGCTCAAGACTTCAAAAATAGAATTTGGTGTGCTCATAATAGATAATGAATCTGAAGTATGGGTCACATTAGAAATTCTGGTATTTGCTGCCCTCTGGTATACCTGTGAGTTCATTGTATCAAAAAATTAGCCAAATCGAACAAATATACCTCATATTACAGCCGTCCTAGTCAAAACCTGGATATTTTCCCAATCACGGAAACTGCCGACAAAATGCCAAAAATAGACAACTTGTATGCCTTGCTCTTTCTCTTTCTGGCTTTCCTTTTCCTTTCCTTTTTTGGAACATTTTTTGGAATTCTTTTTGGCAGAAACAAACACCGTAACCGAGTGGATGTAAAGGCGGCTCTCCAACGGCTCTCCGAACAGGGCGCGGAGGGCATGATCGGCTGCATTCAGTGCCTTCTTGATGAATCAAATAATCGAAGATTCGAAGGAACCCCTGATTACAGTGGCCTTCTGGTATTGTGCAATCATTTCAAGCCGGATTTTGACGGGGTCTCAGATTTATTTTGACGGCCCTGGTCCTTTTGAAAAGAGGCTCAGGGCTCTCCATGTCAATCAAAACAAATACAGGCTGTCACCAAACAAATGCAGTCCATCACCAAACAATATGCCGAGATTTTGCATCAAAACAGTATTTTGGCCACTGTGCAATCATTTCAAGCCGGATTTTGACGGGGTCGTGCTGGGAGGATAGTCAGTGAAATTCCGGTTCAGACTGTCTCTTCAGATTTATTTTGACGGCCCTGGTGCTTTTAAAAAGGAGCTCAGGGCTCTCCATGTCAATCCAAACAAATACAGGCTCATTCAAACCTTAACTATGTCAAGTGCTCCCTTATCCCTCCTGCTCTCGGCTGAATTAAATTGTGAGGCACAGGGTTCAAAACAGCATTCCAGAGCATGTGAATCAAAATGCCATTCTGGGGCATGTGATTCAAAATGCGAATTAAATCATTCAACAGTGTTTGAAATGGGTGTAAATATTCGCAGTGATCAGGCTATCGATTTCTGACACGTGTGGCTCAGAAAATGACCCTGGGACTTCATTGGAATTGAAATGGTTTACAGGATATCAAGTCACGCGGTTCAAGTGTGCCGGGCAATGGCGCGGGTCTCACCGGGAACGAACATGCCAAATTCCCAGGCGTGTACCAGCCGGCAGATCCAAACCTTAAATACGTCAAGTGCTCCCTTATCCCTGCTGAACCCGGCCGAAATACATTATAATGCACCGAATGATCGGTTCCATTGTGGGGCATGGGGTTCAAAATGCCATTGTGGGGCACAGGATTCAAAATGCCATTGTGAGGCATGGGGCTTAGAATAGGTCCCTTGTCCCTCCAAAGGACCCTTTACACCCCACCACTACATGTCCGCAAGTTGAACATCACTGCGGCACAGTCGCCTTTAAGGCCAGGTTATGAAATTTCGTAGGCTGCATCCAATTTGAAATATACTCACACCAAACGCACTCGGAACCAGGGGCATCCATACCCGGAGCTGACTGATGATGATTGATGATTGATGCTTCCATTATTCTCACTGCACACAATGTACTGCATATCTCCCAAACGGCTTTTTTGTTGTCGCTCGGCACAAGTGATGCAATCGGCGGGCTGATCGGAAGCCAGTGCTGTCACATGAAGGTTAATAGCCGAAATCGGGTGGTGGAATCTCAGAGTGCCTAAATTATTGCTCTGAGGGTGGGGGCATCAGGGCCACTACACCAACCCTGGAGCTGAATTGGCAGGCTCACCCACATCACCTTATTATCCTCCACTAAGTTGCTTGTTTTCAGGATTTTTTTGGCATTTTTCGCTCATTTTCCGCTGAAATGGTCCACTTGTGGCGGATGTGCTGCCGTATTCCCATACACGTTACTTTCTCATTTCTTCAAACCTCGCGCAATCGGGAGAATCTAAAAGGCTTAAATCCTGCTAGTCCTCTGCTTGCCTCAACGCAGCCGACAAAACTATTTATTTGCTCCGCTGCTCCTGGCGGAAAAAGAAGGTCTGTGGGCATTCTTCAGTGCCTTCACAAACACGTGACTTTCTGGAACATTCCGTGCATTGTATTCCCAAACGTGTGAGTTTAAATTAGGGGCAGTCAGAGTAGGCAATTCTGCCATGAGTCAGGACGGATTAAGGACACGATTCTGCAACCAGAATCGTGGGAGTCGTGGGAGAATAGCGGTAGAATCGCTGACTGTCCCAGGATTCTGGTGCGATTATGCAAACGGGATGATTCACCCCGCAGGCCAGAATCGTGAATCGTTGTTGAATCTCCTCCAGAGCCAATTCGACGATCCTGCGCGATTCTGGTTAAGGCGATTCTCCCACGTTTAAATAAAGCGAGAATCGTTCGTTAATCGTGTCGGATTAATCGTCTACTCTGTTCATAACTTTTGGACTTCTTCCCGGTGCCATTACGGTTCTATTGTCTCTACCTTACCAACCCACTACTGATTTTCTGAATCAGCCTGGGATCACGGACAACGACAGTGGCGGCGAGAGTATCGACGGACCTCGGCACTCAGCTGGGTCTGCAGAATTCTCGAAATTCAGTCGAGCAGCCTTTGCGTACAAGGGGTATGACCACTCACTTAACTCGGATTTTGATATGGACACACCGTCTAGGAGTTTTCTCCCTCGCTACCTTCGTGGCTATGGCTGGAACGAGTACTCTCCCACTTCGAGCCACACAGCGCGTTGTACAGAGGTCGACTCTCCATTACCCCGGCCTCGCTGCGCTAAACCCCCACCATGGTGGCCTGAAGGATTAGAGACGGAAGTTGGAGCTGAGGCTTGAGACGTGGCGCCCTCGACGTGCTGCCAAATCACCCGCCGCGGTCGCCCCTGTGAGCCATCGATGTAGGTGCAGATTTCAACCAACAGTTGGTTGACTGGAAGTCTGCAGTAGATTGATACTCAGGCTGAAATGCATCCGATATTTGGATATTCGAAATGAAAGCAAATATATTCTGGTACTATACGACGTGTTACCAACGCAAAACGGCACTTATACCAACCGCCCCCCAGTCCCACAGACATAATTGATGATGGGTCAGTCCGCCACAGCGACGAGACTGTTCTTGGAGGCACACCAAGGCAACCGTGGCCGACGGTGAATGAAATTTGTGGTTATCCGTTAAAGCCGTCAAATAATCAGTATACGGCATGAGAGGCTTATTAATTTCATCGAACTTCAACAGCTCCCCCAAACTGACGGCCCAAAATAACCCCCTCAAGGAGCTCCAACAAATCAAATTACCACGTTCTATATCACCCTCCGACCATACCAGATATTTTTTCACTAGAGCTCCTGGTATGATCTCAGCACTGTGCAAAATTGCCGATCCCCCTGCGCTCATTGTTTGGGTTCTAGGGCTCAAGGAGCTGGCAAGCTGCGACCTCTGTTTGTGTTCTGGGGGCTTGAGGTCGTGGTTTTGCAACCTGTGACTTCTGTTTGGGTTCTGGGGGTGTTGCGGTCATCGCCTATCAGGCTGCGACTTGTTTGGATTCTGGGGGCTTGAGGTCGTTGCCAGCAAGCTGCGAGCTTATTTGGGTTCTGGGGGTTGAGGTCGTGGCCTGGCAAGCTGCGACTTCTGTTTGAGTTCTGGGGGCCCGAGGTCGTGGCCTGGCAAGCTGCGACTTCTGTTTGGGCATCAGGGGGCATCGGGGTCGTGGCCTGGCAAGCTGTGACTCTTTGTTGGGTTCTGGGGGTTGAGGTCGTGACCTGGCAAGCTGCGACTTCTGTTTGAGTTCTGGGGGCCTGAGGTCGTGGCCTGGCAAGCTGCGACCTCTGTTTGTATTCTGGGGGCTTGAGGTCGTGGTTTTGCAACCTGCGACTTCTCACTGCATTTAGAAGGTCCCTGGAACCAAGGGTGCGCCGAGGTTGCTCGGCAGACCTAGGCGCATCTTGGCCTCGGGACACCCTGCCGAGGTTCGCTCGAGGTCTGCCCAGTACTGCTTGCACTCACCCATGGATTCTTGCGATTACACTCTGATACTTTGCCCCAATACTTATCTTGACGTGTTGATCAACGGTGATGGTGACGTCACAGGTGACAGATGACAGATCCCCGCGCTCGCTCCGTGTATTCCCCGGCCCCGGCACCTGCAAACTTTGAACGAAATCTTTCTGTCCAGGACCAAGGTTGTCCAGGACCAAGGTTGGATAAAACTCGGTAAAACTTGTTACTGCTCTGAACACTCAATACCCCGATATTAAATTTCGAAGCTAACAAGTACAGTAATATATCTGTAGAAATCCCCACCGTAACCGTACAATACCGTAATACGGTTACGGTTATACGCACCCGTAACCGTCCCGTATAGGCCCTCACGCACCTCGATACGGTTACGGTTTGGCCCGTGCCGTATACCGTACGGACCCGTAAGAAAGCCGGCCGTATACGGTATTATACGGTATTTTACGGCCGTAATTCTACTAAATATGGTACGATTTTGCCTCACACCGAGTCCACCGGAGCCGAAAATCGCGTCCTCCAAGCTGGTCGGTTAAACTTAATATGATCCTTGAATGATTGCTCCGGCTTGGCTCAGCCCATCCTTTACTCCACGGTGCATCAAAACCACTGTTGTCTGCCCGTATCACATTTTATTTCAATGAAATTCAAGATCTAGTAATTCACTACTTATACTGAACAAAGCTGCACTCAATTCCGATGCGCTTTCCTAGCATCGACCTCACGCGCGCACCTTCGTGTTTCCTGTCGAAGATTTCAAATTTAAGCGCCACAGTGGCCACTGTGACTCGTGAACATTCCAGAAATTTTGTCCAGCCGATATGGTATAAAAGGGTGGTGCAGAACGCTCTAGCAGGCAACACCGAAATCCCGTTCAGTGGTGGTATGCTTGGAAGGCCGAATACCCGTGTTTGTATCAATTTGCACGAGATATTATGCCCATCCCCGGTACGCTTGTTCAACTTTTCTGGCAATGTAAAGGAAAGACTAATGATCATGAATTGAGCTAGCTTCTGCCGTTGCAGTTGAGCGTGTTTTCTCTGGTGGGAGAGACACCATTAGGGTTGGACACGGGTCGACCCGTGGGTACCAGGGCACCAACCCGTACCCGGACCCGCAATTTCCGTACCCGGTACAGGTCGGGTCCAAAACCCGTACGGGTCTACTCGCGGGTGGCAACCTACCCGCGGGTTTGGAAACCCGTGTACGGGTCCTCTACTTTTTGAGCGTCAGAACTGTGTCCTTGAGAGGAAAAAATGTGTCTGGATGGGAGACAAAACCTCAGTGAAGGTCTGCATCCACCTTTATGAAAATGTAGTGGAAGTAAAACTGAACATTGCTGCAAACCTGTGAATGATTTAAAAAGGTGAAGTCAAAACTGCACACAGTGTATAAAATATGTTCTCACTGGTAGAATGTGGCATAGATATATGTACTTACATCAAATATACCACCATCTTCCGAGTGATTTAAGCCTCCAAAACACCACAATTTGGACCCATGAAAACCCGCGGGTTTGCGGGTCGGGTACGCGGAAATGGCGCGGGTTGAAAAATGTCAACCCGTACCCGTACCCGGGAATACCCGTGGGCCAAACCCGCGGGTAGACCCGGTACCCGTGTCCAACCCTAGACACCATCTCTCTCCGGCGAGCATGTTTAAAGCCGGAAACCATCCGGACTTTGATGTTGCTGAAGCATCATCTTCGCTTAAAGCGCAAGCGTCTCGAAGACCTTCTTGAGACTGTGGAACAGGTTTAGATACATATAATTACCTTTAATTCAAAATTTTAATCGATCTTTACGGTCGTATACCAACCGTATACGGTCGTAATACCCGTAAAATGTACCGTACCGTACCGTAAAGGGGTCCTGGGCAAGTTTTACGGTTACGGTTACGGCCGGTTAGGGATCCGTAATTGACCGTAATCGTTACGGTCGTAACCGTATACGGTACGGTGAGGATCCCTATATATCTGTTTCACCAATGCGACTTCTTCTATCTTTGCAGCTTGCAGTTTGCCATGGTTCAGCCGGGATTTCTGTGCTTCTATCATCCTAGTATGCATGTTTTCAATACCTGTCGCATTGAATTACGACAAATATAAAAGAATCACATACAATATAAATACAGGTCTGCCTGCCGCCCTTACAAGCAGCACGACCTCGATTCAAGCTCTCATCGAAATGTCAAGAAAGTATTCGAGCAACACATCAAACCCATCCCAACCCTTCTCGTCTGCCATAGCAGCCCGTGGACGACCAATCTCGCGAACATCAGCATCTTCTGCCTCTGCTCTTTCTGCGCGTGGATCTGGTCGTGCCCCTGTGCATCACCATACGTCACAGGCAGCAATTCCCGCCCAGTATGGAGTTCAAATTCAAGTTGTATCGCTCTAAAAATTTTCAATCCAGGGATTCACATACTTTGTACTCTGAGAATGCCGGCCAGGAGGCTCCACATGCCCGCATTCCATTGCTTGAGTCAGCTCAACCTAATTATTCCTTTCAATCTCGATTAATTACAATCTTTAGCGTCTCACAAGATGTATCAGCTGTTACTCAACCTACAGCAGAGTCACTTGTACCAAGAGCCACCTCTGAGCATGCTCCATCCCATGAGCTGCCAGAAGCATTGCTGGCGAGGGCGAAGCATCACCCTCTTTGGTACATCCGGGGGTCATGTACCTTGTTGGCATTTTACACACCCGACACCATGTCAGTTTTTCGGCCTGTGGACTCATTCTTCGTTGTTTCAAGTTTCTCTTCAAGAATGCACCATCCCAGAGCCTTCTCGGATCTTCTCGCATGCCCACGACACTGAAAACAGTTCTTTCCAATCTCGACATGACCGACAAATTCTTGGTTCACCCAATATGCCATAATTGTCATCGTTTCTTTGACACAAATATGAGTGTTGGTGACTATTGCAAGGCTTGCGACGAGCCTTTATTTGACTCTAACGGTGATGACCCAGTTGAAGAGGAGACTGAGTCTGAACCACCGGCTACTCCAATGCCAACAGCAAGGCCACGGACATCAAAACCAATCATGGTTTCCCCCATGCAGCTACCGTCCCGAGGCTTGGTCGAGTTTTTCAAGCGTCCTGGCATGTTTCATGCTGTGAATTCTTGGAAAACACGGCTCCAAGTCCCGGGTGAGATGCGATGCATGTAGGATGGTGCTGTTTGGCAGACCATCAAAGGCAGAGACAATGAATTATTCTTTTATGGACCTGGTGCGGAGAATGAGATTCGGGTCGGTATTACACTCAGTTTGGATTGGTATGTTGCATCATTCCCACCATATCCTGGTATTGACATGGAATCCTAGGTTTGGTCGCAAGCGGAGCAGCTATGGACCGAGCCATTCGTCTGGTGTGGTGTCCTTGACTGTTCAAAATCTTACCACTGCACTCCGGTAATGACTCATGTACTCAAATTCACTATTTATTAATCTCATTGTGTTTTCTAGGTATCGGGCCGAAAATATCATACTTTGTTGTATGACACCTGGCCCAAGGGAGCCAACTGCAGAGCAGCTGCAAAATTATTTGAAGGATATTGTCGATGATCTGATCATGCTGTACGAGCATGGAATCACTGTGACAAGCCCAGAGCACCCTAATGGTGGAGTCTCTGGTTAATCAAAATCCTTATTTCTCACTCTGCTTGCAGGAATAATTGTCCGTGTTGCGCTCGTCGCAATTATCGCCGATCACCCAGCTCTCTGTAAACTTTGCGGGTTCGCTGATCACAGCCACAACAATGCTCCATGCACAAAGTGCTGTGTTTCACAAGAGGATTTTTTCACTAACACGTCTCTCACGAATGGTGCGAGCAATATATTCAATATTTTGTAATAGGTTATAGCGAAAATACAGGATTTACTCCCCGAAATGGTGAAGAGCACAGACAGTTGTGCTTCCAGTACCGAGAGCTGGAAACCGAAGCAGATAAAGCTGATTTTTTTGCGATGCACGGAGTAAGGTGGACAGAGTTTGCTCGGCTGAAGTACTTTGATTTGGTCCGCTACACTATTGTTGACCCCATGCACAACTTGCTTCTTGGTGAGTTTCAGGAATTTTGTTACACTTAACACTAGCTTACCTCTGCTATTCAGGTGTAGCGAAGACACAATGGTACACCCGTTGGATCAAATCCAAAGCTCTTCGTGCAAATACGGAGGGAGGAACAGAACGAGAGTTGAACATGATTCACAACTTCCTCCAAAATGTAGGCAATACATATTTCTCGCAGTTTTAAACTGAGAATATGCTAGTTTGAGGCTCCATCTTGGGCTGGGTGTCTTCCCCGTCGCGTTGGGGAACCAGCGGGTGGTTCTCTCACAGCAGATGAATACAAATTCGCTGTTACCGGGCCATGGGCTGTTATTGTGAGCCATCTCTCACAACTTGTTGTGCTTTGCATCTAACTCATCCGAGATTCCCGCGGTGTGGGACGACTGGCTCGAAAACGCAACAAATCGGTATAAGTTACACCTTGAAAAATACGAGAAGGAAACCTTGCCTGCATACGAAAAAAAGCGCAAAACATGGCAACAGAGGAGGGCCAAAAACAAGGGTCCAGAACCAATTAAGCCTGACGCACCTGTTCCACAAATGCAAGAAGGGGAAGACATCAACTTCCTGCGATTTGCAACGGCTTTGAAAATCTTGGTCGGCAGTGCTATCAACGATCCGGGTCTCGAGAAAGCAGAGAAGCTATTGCAGGAGTACCTGCTAAATTTTGCCGTTGTAAGCCGCCTTATTGCGTGTAAAACTAATAGTTAACATGTCAACAGTTTTTATGGCAGCGAGACCATGAAGCCAAATCATCACTGGGCAGTTCACATTCCTCAGCAGGTTCGCGACTTCGGGACGCTGTACAGTTTTTGGGCTTTTCTCACGGAACGCCTAAATAAAATCCTCAAGAATGTGAATAGCAATAATTGGGGCGGGGGTCTCCTTGAAGTGTCAATGATGCGAGAATTCCATCGAGCTGCAAACTTGGACGGGCTGGTATGAAAAAATCATTCTTTACTCTGAATGCTGCTGAACGAACACCTTTTAGCTCCATAATATAATGAATGAAACTGCAGGCACTTCTGATCCCAGTGCATTGCACTCTGAGCATGAATTTATGAAGCTATTGCTGGGTGTTGAGGAAGATGCTCAGGCGCTTGGAACTATCCAGGACGCAGTAACTCATGGTATTCTGCAAGCTACCTGTGTTTAAGAAACCGGCACTAATTTGACCTTCAGAGCAAAATCTTTTGAGTGGAGTTGAAAATGCTCGCGCAATAACCGGAACACTTGCACATGCTGCAGAGGAGCTTGATAATGAATACATCATCCTCAGCCTCATCCAATATTACAAGGACAAGGGTCACGACCTCAACTTCGATACCTTGGGGCCATATCTCGAAACATATAACTATGTCCTCCTCGACGGCCGAAGAATTACATCCACTGAACACAACAGAAGCCGGAATTTTGGGTCATGTCTTGTCTATTCTGATTTTAGAAGCAAAGGATTCGCAGGGGAGCTTCAAATGGTATTCAAGCACAAGCAGCTTGGGGTGGCTGAATCTTCGGAAACAATTTTTGCATTCATTCGGTGGATGAAGCGCTCTAAACTAACTCCGCTGGAGGCCGGGAGATTTATGTGGGATGATTTGTAACTGTCAAATTTGTCGAGTTTTCACTATATCTGACTTATTTCTCTTCCCAGCCCGGAGCTTGGCATTGAAACCTGGGAATACAAGGTCTTTGCTGCTCCGGATGACCCCGAATCACCGCCGTGTGTTTTACCTGTTGAGAAAATCAAATGCCAAGTTGCGCGTGGTGTGTTCGCAAATACAGACCCAAAAATCTGGGTCACAACAACGATGGATCGGGTGGGGTGCTGCTGTGCTTGTCTTCTTTCGTGCTAATGATACACTAGTTCCCCTGCTCACTTGCCGGTTATGGAGGCGGATCTGACACTGGTGACATTGCCGATGAGTAGGCTTGTGCAGGAGATTACAATGTGATTCAAGTGCATAATCTATGTAGTCAGACTTGGGTTACCTTACACCATTTTTTTTTGCATGCCAAGAAAATATTCCTCTGAAGTCCGACAAGTCCGAAACGTCCGAAAAGTTACCACCCAGGGGGTAACACGGTCACATGATCTGATCAAGTCACGTTCGAACATCCCAATTATCTGTGACCTAATGATATCATTTCAGTTAGGATGCAGTGAAAAATAATAGTATAAATCCCGCATACAGGATCCCACGGACGTCGAGTTAAATCCTATTGTTGGGCTTGAGAAAACAAAATTGTTGCCTGAACGGAAATGAGTTTAACGAACCTGCAATAGAGCTCCAGTACTGTTCACTTACCGGTCTTCATGTCATTGAATGCGGCAGGGTTTGAATAAATCAGCGGACTGAGGAAACCGGCTCGACACAGCCACACGCTGTCTTTTGTCTCGCATTGATGTGCGACAAACTTCCGTTTTGAACGCGCTCAAGATGTTGTTTTCTCGTCGAAGAATCCAACGCTTGTGGAGTCCAGTTTCCTTGCAAGTATTGTAACTGATAGTTCACAAGACTTATTATATTGGCTGAGATCTAGAAGGTACGTGTTTTTCTTCTCGGAACGTTTGTAAGCTAAACATCAGAATGGATGTAATGAGAACTACCATTGAACGAATAGTAGCGGTAGTTATTCTGAAGATAAAATAAAATTCTTTCACGTAGCTAAGCCGGAAGAGGAATAGACTTGAATTCACAACCATCCGGCGTCTCGTATCTGCCCCAATCTTCGACCTGAAGGGCGAGGTCTGGGTTCTTCTTGACGTCCTCGAACCAGTCTTGTTTGATACCGGAATTGTACGGGGCGTAGCGAGGGATACGCGTGGAGCGCCGGACGGCACAAACTCGGTGGTACTGCTGCGCGCTCCCGCCCTTACCATTCTTTTTATAGCGACGCTGGAGAGAGTGGACAAGTCGGTGTACTAGTTCAAACATGAGATGAAAGTAAGGGAGATGGTAAGATGAACTTACGGCTTCAGCCCGCCATTCCGACACCAAAACTTCAAGGAAATGAGTGTTCTTCAGCGACGCGGGGTCTTTGGGGAGTTTGGCAATTGTTGCCATGCGAAACTTCCAATTCTCATGCGTTTTCGGGTGTTTCGGCGTCGGAGTCGAGGCCAGACATTTCGTCGGAGAGGTACTCGGGGTGGGTCGAGTCGCATATGAACATTGCGTCCATGTCGTTTTCTTCAGCAACGGCATCAGATATTTTCTTGATCTGCTCGGACTTCTGCGAGTACGTCAGTCATGATACAAAAATTGCAAATCAAACTTGGATCCGCTTACCAGGACCCTGCGCTGCGTGCGCCTATCCCTTTTCTCCTTCTCCTCAGCTTTCTCCCATCCTTCGATCGTCGCCTGTGCCTGCCACTGCTTCTTATAACTGCAGAAAGACTTCTTCGCACACTCGGTGGTGAAGTCGAGATCCCAGACGATAGGATCCTTCAGCGTCTTCAAGCGCTTCAGAGCTTTCGGCCACGCGGCTGTGTCATACAGTAGACGTGAGCTGAGCAACACAAGAGGTCGAATGGACGTACCGACAATACCACCTGAGCACGCAGGCCAACCTTTCGAAAGAGCGCGCAATTATCGGGATGTAGGACGTCGGAGTTGAAGTTTGGAGTGGGGTACTGGCGCTTCGTGATAGGATTGACCCGGAGCTCGGAAACAGCAGGCCACTCCTTGCCAAATACGTTGCAGACTTGGCGGAAGATCTGAGAAATGCGTAGCTGCAGGCGGCATTGAGTTAAATAATCCAGAATCAAATTCAAAAAAGAACGCACCCTCGTAGCCTTCCTCTCGCCCCTAGTAAGCGTCCCATCGTCGATGACCACTGGACCCCCGTTGTAGCCATCTGCAATGCTGGCGGTATCGTCAGCGTCCTCGGAAAACTCGGTCTCGGTCGTTGTTTCCGATGCACCATCCAGCGCCTCCACCGCGCGGAGAACGGGGTCGATAAAGTCATCCGAGTCGTTCTCAGACTGCTGGGATACTGGCCGGCGGGTCGATTGCATACGCGTGACAGGGCGTCCACGCTGCGGACCACGACGGCGGCCTGCCTGCAGTGCGTACCCGCCTTGCTCGAGCATGGTAACACGCTGCTTCAGCTCGCCTACACTGCTCACAAGATTCCGGTTTTCATCTAGCACCGTATCCATCTTGCCAAGCAGCGTATAAAGTAGTTGAGTATTCTGATCAGTGGCGAGACCGTACTGGACGTTTTGAGGAGCGTGAACGTGCTGTGCGGGGTAGCCGGTACGATTTGGCGTTGGCGTCACGGCGGGGTCGAAAAACATGGGGTTGCCACTGGCATGGCGCTGAGCAACGGTGGGGCTGTCAATAGAGACCGAGCGGCCATGGCGTGACGGGTTTCTGCAATTTTAAATAAACAGCTGGCTTTCATAAAAAATGTACTGGTGACGTACGGAGGAGGACCCCGACCAATCCTGGGTGTCTCGCGGCCACGGACGACGGGGAAATGGGTGTACGCCTGAGGGTACGAAGGCGCCTCATTAACAAATCTGAAAGATGGGATCAATAGAGAGCAAAGATTTCGGGAGTGCGACATACGGATCGCCCTGTGGCGCGCCGTCCCCATTGCCATGAGAGGCCACCTTGAAGACGAGCGTGGATGGAAGAAAGAGAGAGAGTCGAGCTCCCATGCCTTTGGGCCGCTGCTCGGATTAGCACTTCACTACAGGGCAGACCTGATAAGGTTTGTTGGTCTCCATCAGGGACGTATATGAAACAGCAATGGGTTATCGAATTTTAGTAGAGAGGTACAGAGCAGAGTAGCTACATGGGAGGGCATTCGGCCGAGATGCGCTGAGGCTCCTCAGCGCATCTGGAGAGAGGTGGCGCGAGGTGGTGCGAGGCAGCCTCGCACGAAGCTTGCCGTAGCTGGGCACAGCTTTGCCGGGAAAACCCTGCCGAGGCGCCTAGACCAACCTCGGCAAAGCCTCGCCAAACGTGGCCGCTCGTGCGTCCAGACTGCCGGAATGCAGTGTCTGTTTGGGTTCTGGGGGTGTTGTGGTCATGGCCTGTCAGGCTGCGACCTCTGTTTGGGTTCTGGGGGCTTGATGTCATGGCCTGGCGAGCTGCAACTTCTGTTTGGGTTCTGGGGGAACAGATTGAGATTTGGCCCGTAGTGATGTTCTGGCTTTGGCCTCAGGCCAAAAAGCCATGGCTTTTTGGCTTTGGTACCAAAGCCAAAGCCAAGCCACCGATTAGCCGATGGCCTGGCCTGAGATTTGGTCAAGCCAAAGCCAAATTTCGTCCAAATTTCCGCTAAAAGCCATGGCCTAGGCCAAAGCCGGGCCAAAGCCAGTCAAAGCCATGGCTTTGGCTTTGGCTGGGCTTCGGATTTTTGAAAGCCAAAGCCATGGCTTTCAGGCCAAGCCAAAGCCAGAACATCACTATTGGCCCGATGGTAACAGGACAACCTGGCCAGTTGTCTTGCCTCTATTATCTGAGACCCCTTAGTGGGCCAGACTAGTTAGTGGGCCACTTGCATAATATAAGCTGGTGGGATTCATAGACCTAAGATTTGGTACTTCTAGGATGGAATACAATGTATGAGGACGGCATGCGTCAAATTTGGAGGAAAGTGGTGGCGGCGATCAACAGCTGTGCTGGGTTTTTGATCGGGATGATGTCGTGTGAACATCATTCCTTGTTTCCGAACACCTTCTTTCACTTCTTGCTCCACCAATTCCTGGCCGATTTACAAGGTCAGGGGCTTGTTCTGATCCCTGGATTCAAGGAAATGATTTCCGACTATCCTGAGAACAAAAAATGTTCCCTCTCGCCGTGCTGAGCCCCAAGAAGACCTTGATTTGAGCTTGAGTGGGGGATTCTCGACCTCTCCATGGTGAGCCAACCGTGTATGCTACGGACCTGAGAATTTGGGGCTGGACTTTAAACACCAATCGCTCTCTCAAAACGAAATCATGGATTTCTACCTGCCATCTTTGGTGGTCACCGAGGGATACATCCCAAAACACCTGAATTTTGTTCGCGCGTATGTATGAACTTTTTTGGAGTGGTTATTGTAGGCTAGAGGTCATCTGTTGATAAAATATGTATGTGCATACATCTTATGTATTGGTCTGTATTCAATTTTGGCTCACCAATGCACTCTGTGCTTTGCAGAGCATACCATTCCGTGCACAGAGCAATTTCACCCCTTTTCCTTTGCTCGAAAGGAAATATTTAGGGTGCTCATCACCCTATTTATAAAATTACGATGTCCGTCCGTCTGAAGCCTTCAATCTCCGCTGTCAGATTTCACACTCCGCTTTAACATGTGCCGATTTTCCGCCGTCATTGAATCGAAATTGATAAGGATTCCAAGCAGAGTGAATCGAAGTTGATAAGGATCCGGGTAAGAGCGAATCAAAGTTGATAAGGATCGAGGCGGAGTGTTGCTGTTGCTACATCCACCCCATCTCCGTGTGTGCTTCACGTTCCGCTCGTTGTCTTCGTTATATTGCGTGGCACTCCAGCGATAAATGTCAGGTTAGTCCATTACCCGTATTACTCGTATCTTTGTGACGGTCAAAATGCAGTATACCGGTCTTCTTGTCCTTTCCGGGTGTTTTGACGGGCATTCGGCGTGCGCTGAGGGCATCAGCAGCTCTGGCGGTGTGGATTGTGGTGTTGCCATAGGCAAAAGCATGGGTTCATTGGGGCGGGTAGCGTCGAGCCGGTCCATCATCAATGTCGCATGCTTGAGAATGTTGTCGTTGCCATAATACCCATCTCTTTTATTTCCCGGCCACATTGTTAACCGTGCTTCCCAGCCATAGTCGGGCGAGACAAACGCGATCACCATCATGGACACCCCTTCTCCCTTCGCCTTTGGTGTGTCGGCCGTGCTAACAAATGTCCGCTCTGCATCTTCTTCCCACTCCTCCCACTTTTATTCCGACACTTTTTTGCAAATTTTGGACCTGTCAATGAAACTCCCAAACTACTACATCCGACTGGGTAACCGGCCACCTCAGCACTCTGAGTATTGAGCACATACATATAGCCAAGGGTGTGCCCTGGTATGGTTGCGAGGAGGGAGGTGGGATTGACGCCGGGGATTATAAGGCCGGATCTAAAGGACAATTCCAGCCTGCGTGCGGTGGTGAGAATGAAGCGGGATCGTGTGGGGGTGGTGGTGGTGGGTAGGGTGGTGCGCCATTGACAGGAGCGTCTCTGGCGCGTCGCTCGGCAGCTTTGAATAAGTAGTGTGGGTCAATCCACTTGAAGTTGTTAAAATCAAGGTAACCGCGGCCTTGACTCGGGAGATAGCAGTTGACCCTCGCAAACGCGCAGGGGATTCATTCGCAAACTACACAGTAGTTATACTACAATCCGCCAGGAACTACTTAAACTAAAGATAGGTGAATTAAACTAACTGGGGAGTATTTTACCAAAGGGAGAGAGAACAACATAGAATAAGGTAAATGAATAGGGAAAGGTACAGTACCTGTTGCCTTAATACACCAGTCAACGGCGTAACAACGGCATCGGAGATAGCGAGCGATGGACTCGGAATTCCAACAGAAGTAACCGCACTCTGAGCACTGCATGCAGCACTTTAGACCCAATGAAGATACGATGAAAGGCACGCACCGCCTGGTATCTCAGGCCAGCATGCCATGGAACCTTTCTCCCCCAACAAATAAGGATGGAGGGTGTATACGGTTACGGCCGTGCACTTTACGGTGCTCTACGGCGGCGGAGCCGTCCGTACCCGTATTGGTAAACCAGAGTTCAGAAGCTCTTATGGGACGGTACGGCGTGTTTATACGGTATATTACGGTGTATACGGCCGTATTAATGACATAATTTTTTTATTTACGCAGGCTGCATTGCTTGGAGCGCGTCTTCGAGACTTTGACGTTTGAGACGAAGATGGTGTTTGACCAACATTAAAGTGCGGATGGTGTCTGGCTTCAGGCGCGCTCGCCGCAGCGAGATGGTGTCCCTGCCACCTGAGAAAACCCGCTCAACCGCAACCACCGATCCTGGTGAAATTTATAAGAGGGAGGGCTGTTGAGTTGCAGCTTGGAATTTACCTGGAATAGACATGATGTCGCGCGCAGACCGATACAAACGCGGGAACTCCCGCTTCCTCGCAAGCCACCAATCAACTAGATCTGCATGTGAGGGAGTGCGAGGGGCGTCGAAGTAACGTGTAAGCTCGTCGTTATCCTCTTCATCGTCGGAGCCTTGGTCCAAGGCTGCAAAATTGATCATTCCCGAGCGATCCCCGGAGACACCAGGTTCACCCGAAGTCGACCCCGTTGGCGCAGCGCCGGTTGAAGAATCAGCCGGATAATTCTCATCGAGGTACTGACAAAGTGCTCTGGTTTACGGATACGGGTATGGACGGCTCCGCCACCGTAGAGCACCGTAAAGTGCACGGCCGTAACTGACAATCAAATGACACTGTCAAAACAGAACACCAACACAGCCACTGGAATCCCTGTACATGGAGATGCATACAAAATCCGAAAAATACTGTTTTTTGAATACTTCTGACAAAGCTAAATGTCTGAAATGCACCGACTAGGTACAAAATTAAATTAAACAAAGAATTACGGCAGTTAACTCAACTATCAAGTGACCTGGGGTCACGAGAAGGCTTTCTGTGTACCCTGCAGAATAAAATAAAATAAAATAAAATAAACCCGACCTCAAGTCACTCAAGTCGACTCAAAGTCACGTGGATTGAGGGAAGTCGCGGCACTTGACCCGACTTGACTCGACTCAAGTTGGCTTTTGTAAGTCGACTTCATGGGGTCAAGTTGCAAGTCGCGGCAACATTAGCACTGTAGTACCATGGGGGAGTTCCAGTTTACCGCCAAAGAACATATTGAGAATTGAGGGCGCTACACAAAAATCGAGTGGAACACCGTTAAGAAATCCAAATCAGGCCTGGACCGACTTCCGCGGGAGTCCGAAGCTGTGCATGATATCTCGGATTTATCGGCTGCCCACCACTTGCTGATCCCGATAGCTCCGATAGCCGGTTACAGAGCGCCCGAGAACCGGTCGTGGTGACGTGTCCCATCAGCCAGATCTCACCTTCCGCCACAATGTCCACACCAGTGCTAAATCTCCCTCACAGCCCGCCTTCCACTCCTCCTCCCCCTGCACAACCCCCGGCTGCCAATAGTCTTGATACGCCTTCCCCATCAGCGCCTGGCGTCATACGCGCAGTACTCGTCCAACAGTGGGCCTTACCAACAAGCCGCCTATGTCCAAGCGGCGTCCGAACTCGAAAACAAATTCATCTCTACAAGTGCTGCCCGCTTTGTCGAGTTCTATTTCCGTACGTATCCCGACACCGGCTCTCCACCGCAAGTGGACTATGACGCTCTTTCTCGTATTTCCCAATACAAGAACGAGATCAAGATGTATGATCCACTGGTACGCCATTGAAGCCATTGAATATCCTCAACTGCGATATCTTATCGCGAGTAGATCGCAGCCCTGGAGCCCGCTGTTGCAGAGAACTGGTCCTTCGTAAATACCTCAACCCACCTCGATCCCGACTCCAAGTTTCTCCTGAACACGCCGGTGAAACCCGATATCGCTTTGTATGGGTCAGGTCCCCCCTCGAACGACAACATGTGTCGCTCTTGTGATGCGGAACTTTTCATCGAGCTAAAAACCGATCCTGCCGACGACCCCTTCGAAGATACGGACAATGGAGTCGTCCCCAGGTCATCTGCGAGAGGAAGGGATACCAGGGGGCAAGTCATAACCTACCTGAATGCAATACAGGCGTCCCAGCTGCGTACGCACAGTTTCGGCGCTCTGATTATCGCCAACCATTGCCGTCTGTTTTCGCTTAACGAGGAGTGCGATGGAGGTTACGAAACTCTTCGATTATACCACTTCGCCCCTCCTTGTGCGATTCCTCTGGCGTCTCTCCCATGCCCCCCCTGATGTGCGAGGCCTCGACACCACCTTCGAAAAGATTACCGCTGGAGGTCAACGCGATTCACGCCGAGCGCGGGAACTCATCAACGCCATCGGGAAACCGCTCTGGAGCGTCACCATTGGCGACCACTCCTTTTATGTCTCACACCCCTTCACGCGTTCCCACCATCTCCCCGTCGGGCGCGGTACGCGCTGTTTCGTCGCGGTTGAGACCAAAACCGATCGGATCTGTCTTCTAAAAGATACTTGGCGAGTCGTGGGTTACCACCCCGAGGGACAAGTCTATGCGCGGTTGAAAGAACAACAAGTGCAGAACATTCCGAATGTGATTGTTGCCAAAGACGTGGACGGTCCCCATCACCACTGCGGTGTTGACGACTACCCCTTTCTCTGGAGCAAATTCAAGGAGCAAGCGATTAGAGACCACCAGCACTATCGGCTGGTGCTCGACGTTGTTGGACGGCCGTTGGTGGAATTTGGATCTACGCATGAGCTAGTGAAGTGTATGCTGGACGCCCTTCAAGGTAAGCCCTCTCACATATTGATATTCTGTTCACTCAAGTATACAAGCGCACTGCGACGCTTGGACCAAAGCTCGCATCGAGCACCGAGATGTTTCGGTTGGCAACATAATCCTCGTAGTCGACAAGGGGATTACGAGAGGGTTGTTAATCGATTGGGAACTATCTCGATACGAAAGCGACGGTGGCGCCAGGGCATACGAGCGTACAGTGCGTGTTTCCTCTCGGTTAAAGCCGACCCGTTTCTGATTCATCTCAACAGGGCACCAGGCAGTTCATGTCTGTCCGACTCTCCTTGGCCACCGAGCCGCAAGCACGCGAGTTGGCAGACGACCTCGAGTCATTCCTCCTGGTATTGCTTTGGGTAGCGATCACATACGCTCCCAGTACTATGACCGCGAAAGCGCGCGCCGACAAACTCCAGATCTTTGACGACGCGAATCCAGACGCGAAACTACTACTAGTAGGCAATGGAGGGCGCTCGGTCGTATCTCTCAATCTCGATTCGCCCCATTTCGAGCATCTTCTAGTGAAGCTAGTGAATGGATTCGAAACCCGATATACCCTGCGTCCCCGTCTGAATCCTGGCCCACCCATCTCGACAGTTTCACCTCGAGAGCCACGGCTGGATGTTGGAGATGCTGCGGCAAGCTTTGGAGGACGGAACCTGGCGGGCACTTGAAGATGCTGGAGAGGCGCAGCCAGTAAAGAGGCCAGAGGTTACGGGGCTCAAGCGCAAATCTGAGATACCGGAGTATGGGGAGGTGCTCGAAGCAAGGCGTGAACAGGCGGGTGCCGAGCATCGCAAGTCCCAGGAAGACGATGTCTTCACATAGAGTCGACTTTTTACCAGAATCATGATGTGTACATATGTTTTCCCTACTCTGCAGGAATTTGCTCTCCTCCGCGTGTTTCCGCTCTCATTCGACTCACACGCTCCGTTAGTGTTGGCGGTGTCTGCACAGAGCCACGGCTGGACCGAGACCCTGCACGAGAACAGTGCCGCAACATGTCTGTGGAGAACAAGACGGATTGAACGAGCCCAAGACATCAGGAAACACTGTTTTGCTGGGTAGCTGCATGCCACTCCAGCGTTGACAGCCAATTTAAATAGAGGAGTTAAATCGGGAACTTGAATCGGCGGATGAATTCCCAGCGAGAAGCTCGGGCCCGATGCCGAGCTTTCCGATAGGCTGTGTGTAGGCCTCTGTCAAGAAATAGGACACCCACAGTTCCGGAGAGGCCGAGTTTATATGTCAGAGAGATGAGATTGAAGCGATGATAATCTCCGCCCCGAATGTACTTGTCCATGAAGCGCAGCAGAATGTATGAAGTGTCCAGAACTTGGAGTGGAGTGGTCCCCGGAACGATTCCAATGCCGGCGACGGGAGTGACGGCTCTGATCCAATCGGTGAGGCCGACAAGGAAAGACTGACTCAGGAAGAGCAAGACAAACATAATTTGGGTGCGTGGTGTTGGTCTCTACACTTTACCTGACTCAAAATTCTAAAGGCGTCGTGGACCAGTCATATATACGTATTTTCCCTTGGCAACATCCAATTCGACTATCGCAGCGGCAAGCTTCACCATGTTTTCACCTGTGCTGCACGTAATTGCAAACACACCATCGCACGTAACCAGACGACCAAGGACTTGAACTCTACCAAGAATCTTTGTATGCACGCCAAGAAATGCTGGGGAGAGGAAAACGTCCTTGCTGCGGAGAAGGTTAAGAGTCTCGGAGAAGCGCGCAAACTTCTGACGGAAAATAGCAGGGTTCGAAATCAGCAGCTCACTGATATTTTCAAGGCGCATGCGGCGGCTGGCGGCGAGTCCTATTCACATGTCCCTTGGACGAACGAGCAGAGCCGGTGAGACATTTTCCCGTTTCGCTTCAATTGGTGCACTGAATTGTTCTCGAAGGGCTGAGCATCTTCGATGGGTTTCCGAGAGCCTCCGTCCCTTTGCTATTGCGAAGGATCGAGATTATCGTCGGCTAATGAAATCCGGTCGCCCCTCTGCATACATTTCTTCTCCTACGACAATTGCAAGGCATGTTAAACTTCTGTTCAACAAAACCAGAGGACAGCTTAAAAAGCGCTTTCAGGTATACAAATCGTCCACATTTACTCTCAATACTCACATGTGCTCAAGTTCTCCATTCTGCCGTGCCCCAAGATCTCGGAGTTGGTGCACTCCATCCCTGCCGTGACACCCGCGTTTTCATTCTGCCTAGCCTTCTGGACCGCCACATTGGGAGTGGGCATTCAACAGTCAAGGTCCTTCAAAGTGTTGTACTACTGTGTGGATGAATAACAGGCGGACTCTTTTCAGCAATTGATGGTAATGAAAATAACAAGTGGCCTTCGAGGCCATGAGGCAAGTGACGTGGGAGTCATCCTAATAGACCACGTACGATATGGACTCTGATTTGACAAGCAGGGTTCCTGTCGGCAGTCACAGCCTCAGGCTATGGATGACAGCCTCAGGCTATGGATGACAGACAGCGAAGGATGATTGCGGAACCCAGTGCTTGTTGCTGTGATATGAATGGCGGAGACCTAAATTTGACCCTCCCCAAAGATTTGATGCTCCATTATTTTGCCTGTGAGCTCCCATAGCATCACCTCAATCGCATTACAGACATCTTTTTCCCAAGGTCTAACTTCCTAAGGGTATTAATGCGGATGAGCAAGTTTTCTGGAAAAGATATTATCAAGAGAGATGATTGAGGCAGTGAGTGGCATGCGGCTGCCAGTAGCACAGAATAAATCGAGAATAACGTTGGAATAACGGCGATTGAGTCGGCAGTCAGAGGAACAGGCCACCCGAGGACCCCTGACAATCCCTTTGGAGGCTAGGGCCCGAAATTCCGGAAATCCTCGATTTTTGTCCGGACACTTTTATTTTCCCACGCTTTCTGAGACTGCGAAAATCGCGTTTTCTCGCCTGGGGTCACTTTTGGGATTTTTGGGTGTAAAGATTTCCTCAATTTTTGTCCGGACAGCGGGCCCTAGGGTCCAAAAGGATTGTCAGGGGTCCTGCCACCCGTGGCCGTGGCTGATAGGAATATTATGAGCGACAGCGAAGGTACATGCCGGCAGAAACGTAGTTACGAGCCACGGCATGGAGCCTATAATGGTCTATACATATGCAGTACACACTTGAACACTAGCGCTGAAACGACAGAGAGCCTTGACACGGGGTACTAGATTTGGCGCCACGTCCCTGGCTCTTCTGGGCGGCGGGGACCAGAAAAAGGCTGACCCACATTGGCCGCGGCGACAGACTACTCGGAGTTTGTGTGTACTTGGCTAGCACTTGTTTCCTTTGTTTCCTTTCAACGTCCGACAAGACAAGCGGACTCGCAAGTACAAGCGGCGACCAGAATCCCAAAAGTACAAAGGCCTCTCACTTCCTACTTCCATCTACATCTTGCTTACCTGCCTTTCGCCATACAGTCCTTTGTGTTTTCCACTTGGATTCAATTCCCCCCTTGTATCATCGTGCGCAGATCCCGCGAAGGCCCCAGGGAACCCACTGGCTGAATTCCAGCCTTGTTTTAACCCTATAGAACCCTCGGCAGTCGTCGATAGTCGCGGATAGACCTGCCACGTCACCAGCATGGCGAATGACTCCCCTAAAGCTGTGCCATCTGCCCCGCCTCCGGAAAGCTACCCCCCGTTCCCCACAGATCCGGCAAATCTGGATGCCAATGGTGCTCCTCCTCCTCCCGGAACACCCTATATGTTTCCGTACCCACCAACCCCCGGGATGTTGTGGGCCTTCCCACCCGCGCGCAATCGCAATCTCCCAGCACGCCCTCGTCTGCCTCGCGCCCGAAGCACAGACAGGTGAAAATGGCCGTGAGTACATGCAATTTTATTTGGTGCCAAACACCGCTGACTGCGTATAACGGACCAGTGCACGAACTGCGCGCAGGCGTGCAAGCGCTGCGATGACCAGCGCCCGTGCCTGCGGTGCCAGAAGTACGGCATGACGGACAGGTGCGTCGATGGGCAGCGAAAGGAACGCAGGAAGGGCGTCAAGCGTGGGGCGTACAAGCACAGGGTCAGGGACCGCGACAGCCTGCCCGCCTCGGAGTCCTTCACTGCAGAAGTGGGCACCGGCCCCCCTGCGGCGGAATGGACCGCCTCGCATGGACCGCCGCCTGCGCCTGCTGCCGCCGCCCCTTCTGCAACCCGCGCCACCCCGCGCCGCCCGCCTCTGCTGCGGCCCCGCAGCCATTCCCCGTCCCGCCTAAGGGCTACCCGCACCCGTTCTACCCGCCCATGGGCTTCCTCCTCGGGCCGCCGCCGCCGGGCGCGGAGGAGGGCGCGGCGCCGGTGCCATACTTCTACCCGTACCCGCCGTTTGGGATGTAACCCCCCGTTGGTACAGGCTATGTACAACCTGCCGCGGACACGAAAAAGGCTGAGGAAGAGAAGAAGTGGAAGCGGGGAAAGGGGAAGACGAATGGGGTGAATGCCGTCGGGACAAACGAGGTGAATGGGAATGGCGCGAGCGCAGACGCGGGAGAGGGGCGCCGCGAACAAGGACGCAGAGGGTGCGGATTCCGATGGGGACCAGGGCGGGTACGCCTGAGCGCTGATGGGCGCAAGCGAGTTGCAGGAGAGTTGCTTGCTCGCCTGCCATCTACAAAACCATCTCATCAAAACAAATCCGGAGATCGTATTGTAAGGAGAAGGATGGGACATTAGTCTCTTATAAACAGACGCTACAACGTATCTGGGCTCGTACTTCGCATGTTGTAGTCTGTTGATAAGGTTGATACGTTCGCTCGCCGCGTTATTACAAATCATCGGAGTTTGAAAACATTCCCCACGCTCAGAACATGCAACAGCGACGCGTCTTCTCGCGTTTCCACCATCCCTCGGAGCATAAATCACCCATACGACGCGTCTGACCACAACAGACATCGACTGAACTGCTTAAATGGATGGAAATTAGCCATAACCACCCGTTAACTTGTTCGCGCGTAAGTACACCAAGCCTCTGCCGCCGCTTGAGATCCCTGGCGGTATTTCCTCCTTCACCAACAGTCCTACGGCTACAACTTATTCCTCCGCATCCACACAGGGTTCATTGCGAGCTGAAAAGCGCTCAGTGTGGCAGAAAAATGAACGATGTCCTCCGCACATCATCAGGGAAACTCAATTTGAGACAAGTTCGTGCAGTCTCTCAAATTATGCTTAAAACTGCCGTACTCAAAAAATACCACCAAATTTTGCTCAACTTGGAACAAAATTTGCGCAACTTGTGCTCAACTTTATCACAATTTAATTCATGTTATTTCACAGTAGCTGTAAGATTCATTCGACACCGGGATGGGCAAAGGGATTTTGGCGCTGCACTGACGTTTGACGCATGCAGCGTCAGTTAACGTCAGTTCAATTTTTGCGTCAGGTGTTGAACTCACCTTCGTTGCTCTCCTTGACCTCCCATCTTCGGCAGGCATCTAAGGCAGTAATCAATACATCATGTAACATCATAATCTGTGCGAATAGACACCTTCAAGGACATAAAAAACATCGAACACAGGATTGTGCAACGTCAATCAGCGTCAATGGGGCTGCGTCACAAGCGTCACAACGTCGATCTGCGTCAATCTGCGTCAATCTGCGTCAATATTCAGCGTCAATCTTGCACCTTGCAGCGTCAGGACCGGCGCTCGCAGCGTCAATCCCGTCTCAGTCAGCGTCAGTCCACGCCAATTGAGCGCCGCGACACAGCGTCAGTGTGACAACACGGCGTCAGTCCACCGTCAATTGCAACATTGGTCTGTGCCGCTCATGCGCCTCTCTGCGTCAGTTGTTCATCACTCCGCACCGGATTCTTCGCATCTGGACAACTCTTGTGTTCGCACCCTCCATGAATTGTCCCGGGTTCACTTGCCCAGCGTTACTTCCCGTACTCGCTCAATTTGTATTGCATTCATGCCCTGGATCCTCAATTATCAATGCCTCAAAAATTGCCTTCAGCCATCTGATTCAACTGCATCTCCGTCGCTGATCTGATCATCTCATGCTATATGCTCGGTCGAGTCTTCTGGTCTCTTGATGGCCGTTGATTCAAATTCTTTGCCTGCCCTCTGTCCCTAATCGCGACGATTCTGTGTCGGCTTCAAACACTATCGACAACGTATCGCCATTCAAGCCCGCACTCCTGTCGAAGCTACGTTATTTGGCGCGGGATTCGTGTCCCGGCTTCTCTGTTCTTTCCATTTTTCGTTGGTCTTTCCCCTCACGCTCCTGGAGTCCATGGGCGATGACTTCGAGAACACTAGGGCTGAAAACATCGCGGACGGCGCACTTATCCTGGCACGGTGCTTATGCAGTTTGACTCCATTTCTCTTAGATCCAGCGAGATTTCTGCATTCTGCGTGTGATCTCATTCTTCCACAGGGATCTACTTCTTTCGATGGTTGCACAAGTAACTTATGTAAACTAACTTGCCCCGCCACAAGTAACTTGTAGCTAACTTGTGGCAGGGCAAGTTAAATTTACCCGCACAGTTCCGCATAAGTACAAGTTCCGCACAAATAAGTTAACTTAAGTTAAAATAAGTAAGTTACATGTTAATGGTTCTTTCATCCCGGTGCCTATGGGGTGCCATCCTGGCACCTAATATCACCTCAAATACGAGTCTATTGCAGTCCTATGATGCTTTGAGGCAATGATCCGTGTTGTCGTGACTAATGTTCTGCTGGGAGTAAGTTCAAGCTGGTGAAGAGATGCATTGGAGGTGTAGGACATCAAGGTTGAGTTCATTTTGCAAAGATGTTATTCATATGTCAGATCTAGGCAACATGGGTACTTATACGATGTCTGTTCTAAGTACAATGGCTGTTTTGCCCCAAAGTTAAACTAACTTGCTTTGACTTTGGATGATCAAGGGTGTGTGGGGTTTTCTTGAGTGTATGACTGCTCAAACATCAGACCTAACCTTTCCATGTCAGGTGTTCCCCAATCACAGCTGTACCTGGATTGCATCTCCAAACATGTGAAGTTCCCCAAAAATCAAATCCAGCCAATGTTCAGCTCAAAATATTACCTGACTTGATGTGCAGATGTTATTTAATCATTGAATACTCTCAGTTTGAGTCTTTGAATGTCTTGAGGCTTGTGAGATGCTAACTTGCATGAATTGATCGTACAAGTTAATTTTGGCCAAGGATTGATGCCATCTGATGGCATAAGTTAGTTTGGTCGTGTTAACTTGATCTAACTTGGCCCACAAGTTCGCTTAAGTTAGCTTTGGCTACCTTCAATTAAATTAGTATCTTGCAGTTCAACTCGATGAATGGAGTGTTTGAAGAAAACAGGGTTGTTTTAACTTGGAGAAACAGAGATGGTTTCACAGGTAACTTGTGAAAACTAATGGGCACTGCCACAAGTAACTTACAGTTAACTTGTGGTGGGGCCAATTAGATTTACCCGCACAGTTACGCATAAGTTTAAGTTCCGCATAAATAAGTAACTTCAAGTTCAGCACAGGTGAAATAAGTTAATTACATGTTAATCTTTTCTGTGCTTGGAACACCCCCAAGTATCGTCTCAGCACTCAATAATGGTTCCAATATGGGTCCCGCCTAGTTGTGGAAGGCCTCAGGTCAATCATTCGCCGTGTGCTCAATGTCATTGATGGGGAACTGGGAGTAGAGGGAAGTCCAACACATTTCAACCATGCAGTTGTTGAACTGGTGTCGAGCGATGAGATAATTTATGTACATTTGTGGATGCACCAGCTTGAACAGACCTTTTTTGATCTGGCAGAACAATGTTGGCTTTATTAAATAGCCGTTCCAATTGATGGAAAACACCGCGAGCTTTACAAATATACACACCTGCAGATCTCTGACGCGCTGGCGAACTCTTGCGGATCTAGTGTGGCTATCCTCGCCACCAACACCGCTGACCATCCAATTGTGGTCGACTACGACTCATGGATGGAGAACCAGTCGAAAGTGGTCAAGAGTGCGGATAAATTCGTATCGAGCCCTCTCTCCGATGCCCCAATGGATGTTGATCCTGTGGAGTCAAACATCGAAGCTCAGTTCGAAGAATGTTGTGGTGAAAAGAGGAGATGTGAAGAAACTCTGGGAGATGACGAGGGTCCCAGAACCTCGCTCTTCCAAGATCGCCAAAGGTGTGGGGGAACAAAAAAGATTGAGGCGGCGCAGGGGCATGGACAATGAATCGTGATTCACCCTTATTCCAGTTTTGTGTAGCTTCGTGTATGCTTCACTAGATGAGCTTGAATATTTCCATCGGTGAATAAGTGAAAATATTGGGTGATGCCAGCTACTAAGAGGCATGCCGGGTGACCTAAGATCACAATAGACATCAATTGCAGTCATATTATCCTTGTGCATCTCTATAAATGTTTCTCAGATGTCTCCTCCAGCAGTTATTGGCCTCAACTAGGCTGAACGGGCGAACTTGGCGGTAACTTGATGCCATCTGATGGCCCGTTACTTTTTCTGATCTAACTTGGCTCACAAGTTAGCGTAAGTTAACTGCAAGTTACTTGAAGTTACTTGCAGTCAGCTTCAAGTTACTTATGGTAAATCAAACTGAACTTCAAGTTATCTTGCTCCATGTTCATTCGACTCCTGGTTTAGGTTAGCAAGGATGCCGAGGCTGCCGTGCCAGCCAAGCCGAGGCAGCCATGAGCCAAGCACCCAAGGGGCAGTCGGGATCCATAATGCCAAAAGCGAAGAAGAAGCAAGTGGTACATGGTTTGGCTGACAGATTCCGTGCCAATGATAGACAATTTGTTTCACAGGCGAACGCGCCCAGGTTTGATATTACATTGATTACAAGCACGTTAGAGTGCAGCAAATGTCATCAAAGAATACAGAGAGTGCACCAACGATCTCCAAGAGAAGCTGCCAAAAAACTGGACCTGTGACTTGTGTTGTACCTCAAAACGGTGTTGAGTTTGATTGTAACTATATTTTGTGCTGTTGAAAATTCAGCTAAACCTGGGAGTGGCTGTACACTGATTCCAACTGCTTGGTCAGCAAGTGTCTTCGCTCTTGTTTCCGCTTGCTGTGTATAAAATAAAATAAAAATACCAGATGGTTTGAGTGGTCGAGTAAATGCTTATTGAAAGCCGCAGAGAGTGCTGGATAGCCGTGTACTTGCTGCTTTTTGTGGCACTGTAAACAACTAGTTCAGTTGACTCCGAGGATTTCGGCAGCTATATACAACATAATTAAAGAATACGCAGTTGAGGCCGATATGAATACAGCTAAAGGTGTTTTAAAGGGATTATCGGAAAAAAAGTACTTGGGTGACCCGCACCCGTTAGTTTCAAGCCCGTGGGAAAACTCCAGTTAACTTGCGGCACGCTTGCCGAAAGGGGCAAGTTCCGCACAAGTTACTTTTCACAAGTTACTTTTTACAGACTCACTTCTTTCCTCCACATCGTGCTTATCCGTAATCTGAAATAACCATTTACTTTGTATCGATTAACCGTTCTTTAATAAATGCATTTCGTTTATTTCTCCGCCGTGTCGACGCGTCCTGCCCCTGTTTTGGCGGCACCTCTTAGCTTCTTGGCCGCAGCGCAGCGTTTGAAGGTTGGGTGTTCTTTTCTGCTCCGCTGGTGCCTGTCATCTACGGTGCCGTACATCGTACATCGCAGTAACTGCGGCGCACCGCGCAGTTGGATCGACAGATTGTCCGTGCACGCTTGCTGGGGATAATTTTCGACAGTTCCGACCGTGTCTTTTCGCCTCTTCGGTGTTGCGCAATAGATATCATCCTATTTGCATGTACAATCTATCAATAAATTGATCTTAAACCATCTGGCGTGCTGTGTTTCCTCGGTGATTAATTTTTGCATGCGCCGGAGCGGAGCGGAGGCCTGTCTTGTCACAAGTTACTTTATTCACTCTCCCAAGGGATAAACCGGGGTCCTGCCACAGCCTTGAGGAAGTTGGTCAAAAATGCTTACATATTGTAGTACGTAACCTGCTCGTTTGGGCCCGCCGGAGCCGACCCAGAGCCGGCCTCCATTAATAATGGTCATGTCGTTATCGATGGGCCCCCATCCCAAGCCTCGTCCCCCATGGACGCTGTTCCACAGATCTCCGATGGCGCTGGTAACATGCCTGACGCAACATTTGAGGTCGGTGAAGGTGAAGGAACTCTGAAATCTACCAAAAAAATAAAAATGATCTTAATGGGATCGCCAGCAGGGGCAGATCGCCTCTCCATTGTATTGGGGGGTGTCAATCTGCGCGAACGGCGGATCAACCCCACATCTGGTGTTGTGCAATGGCGTATCGTTCGCCAAGGCCAAGTCCCCCGCCGCATTGGCGGAAATCTAGTTCAGTCTAGGAGGTTGGTTATCGCTGGAAAGTCTGTAGCTCATGTTGCTGAGTCAGTTTGCCCATGTCCACTGCCAGCCACCCCAAGCTGTATCAACCCTATGGAGTGGGAGCAAGAAGGCCTGTGAGAGAGGGTAAGAACACCCAAAGTCATTGCTATGTCAATTCTCACGTGTCCGCCAGCCACCGATGCGCGTCAATCATCGACGGACTGCAAAGAAGTTTGGCGACCCTGACAGTGGATGGCTGATTACTCGTCGTAATATCATGCTCCTTGGTAATTGCGGTGTCGGGCTTGTGGTCAGCTTTGATGCTTTGCTCTTGCCAATGTCATATCGATTGCTTTGGCGCACTGCACGTCATGAGAGTGTGATTCGCCTCCTGTATGATCAAGGCGTCCAATGACCGGCGGAACAAGCAAAATTGACAGTTACGCAACATGCACCCGCATTTGACGAGTATCTCCTGCAAGGGGCAACCCCGAGGGAGCATGTTGAGATTTATACGTCGCATCTGCCGAGTTCCTCTCATCGCGACGCTCCTCGGCTACATAGCAGCTGGGATCACTGACAACGACAGTGGCAGAGAGTATCAATGGACTTCAGCAATCGGCTGGGTCTGCCGAATTCTCCAAATTCAGTCGTGCGGCTTTGCATACAAGGGGTATGAAAACTCACTTAACTCGGATTTCAATATGGACACCGTCTGGAAGTTTTCTCCCTCGACAATCTATCTGCGGAGATTTGCCGGTCCGCAGTTGGATCCAATCGCCCCGTCTACGGGAATATATTGCCCTTGTATCTTCAATAGTTAGTCGTTCTATCTGTCTTCATTTTCTGTTGCTCATGACCCCCTTTGAACGTTGTGACGGGGAGCAGTCGGCTAGATCCCGGCACACGAGAGATAGAGATTCGGACAAAAGTAACTGGTGTAAGTAGTCGATTGACTGAAGTAATTCGACGTACATGCTGCGTATATAAGTATCTAAGGGATAGGAGTGGAATGGAGATGGATCGGATGTGTAAGTGAATGAATAGGTGAGTAATCAATCGAGGCACGAGTACGACGTCAAGGACGTCAGGAATGTATAGGTAATAGAATAGACGGCGTAAAGTAGAAGCGAGGACAGGGAGGGACGAGGGAATGAGGTAGTTGCCATATCGGGGTGATGTGGTTGAAAAAGAAATAGACGCGAAGGCGTACCCGTTACATACGCCCTCCAGGTCGGCGCAAACGGCGACCTCTAGTCAACCGCCATCTTGGAAGACTCCTTCTCCTTGAGCTCTTTCTCCTGGAGTTCCTTCGCCTTCAACTTCTCAACCTCGGAATCCGCCTCCTTGTTAAGGTCGGCGAGAATACCTTCCTCCTCAGGAGAGAAACGGGGCGTCTTGTCCCCAGCGACGGAACCGCCAAAGGACGAAGACGAAGCGAAGGGAAGGACGGGAGTCTCAGTCCCATCGCGCTCCGAAGGAGTACCGCGCACTGAGACAGGAGTCCCCTCCCGGGTCTCAGTCTCACCGCGGTGCCTCTTGCCAGAGCGGTGGTCAGCGTCGGCATTACCCAAGGCACGCTTCCTGGCCATCCCAGAGCGTGCCTCAGGCGTCGAAAGATCCGGGACGCCGCCCTTGATCTTCTTGGCAGCCTTGCTGTCCTGCATCTTGTCGTACCGCCCGACATCGCGGCGCTGGATCGCCTGGACCTGGAGGTCATACCATTTGCGAGATACCTGGACATGGTCCTTGCGAACAATTTCTCCAAGATCGAAATCGGCGTCGGTAACCTGAGGAAATGCACGGTAAGTTTCAGGTTGAACATCCAACAAGAGCGCGCGATAGCGCACCAAGAACTCGTCAAGAGTCGCAGGTTCAAAGCCTATGGGTGGATAGACGGTGGAACAGTCGTCCTCCGTGTCGACGTATGCGAATCCTAAACCAACAGAGGTGTGTTGATTCATGTACTCAGCGAACGTTTTGTGTCCGTAAGGGTTCTGGACGATGGTGTACCCAGGAGCGACCACCTTCATGTGGTGAAGGCAGTAAATCTGGACCTGCCGCGCGGCGATAATGGCGGGCGGGTCGGTGAAGCTCATCAGGAAGCGTTCGCGGTCGAGGCGCACGAGCTCCTCGTGGTTACGGTTGTAGGCGTGATACTGGCGAGGAACACGGTCCCGGTCGTAGTCGCAATTGAGAGGCATCGTGTGAATAAGATGAGGGTAAAAGGGTAAAAGTCTGGAGAGGGAGAACGACTGAAGAATCGTCTCGCCCTCCAGAGTATTTATACCCGAGAGCTGCATTCTAACACAGCCCGATAGGAGTGTCTCATCTCCCACAGGAGGTCTCCCAGTTCCGTACCGGAGTTCCTCGATACCCGAGACACCTTGAGTCTCAAGATATTCGGGCAGTGCGTTTAAACGTTCCGCCTGTTCGAGGGGCATCCAGGTTTTATCTCCTGACTTCCACAGAATTTCGAAGATCGCCTCGGACTTGCGCCCATAGTGGCTAATAATACGATCAACGGCCCACTCGTTGGTCTCGTATTCGCGGGATAAACCAAGTTGATTATCCAGGCGTCCGGGGAAACGTCTATCACCGTTAGGAATATGCACGCGCAAAAGGGAGGCGTGAAATACGGAGTGAAGCCCGCGTTGTTTCAAGTTAGAGGACAGCTCAAGCTCATATGAGTTGTTTCCGAAATCGCGTAGGATGCGATACGGTCCAATATATTTGGGTATAAGCTTGCGAGCCAACCCCTTTTCAAACTTGATATTCTTGGTAGAAAGATACACAAGATCCCCGTTGGCGAAGGGGGATTCCTGCCGTTTCCCATTGGCATTGCGAGTCTGCTTGACACGAGCAGCCAGAATCGAGTCGTGGGCGGCCATAATAGTCAGACGACGTTTCAGAGCAAAAGCTGCAACGCCAGGGTACTCGCGGTCGCGGTCGATGTTCCAGAGGAGAGAACGAGGCATCCTTCCATTGTTGAGAAAGAATGGTGAGTATCCAGAACTTTCAGAGCGAGCGGAGTTCATCGCGAATTCAATCGCGGGAAGCTTCGAGACCCAGTCCTTCTGGTTAGCGTCGATGCATTGGCGAAGCATCTGAGTGACCGTGCGGTTGGCGCGTTCAGTACCGCCGTCAGATTGCGGGTGGTAGGCACTAGACATATTCAACTTAGTCCCAACCAAGCTATGCAGGTGTTTCCAGAAAGTACTGGTAAACAGTACGTCTCTGTCGCTCACGATGAACCTAGGAAGGCCGTGAAGTTTATAGATGTGTTCGAACATTAGTTCGGCCATCTGCCGAGCCGTGTAATTGATGCGGCTCGGGATGATGTGAACCATGCCGGTGAGTAGATCAATCACAACGGTGAGTGAGTTAAACACTCCGTCTCGATTCTTTGATTCGGGCAAGGGTCCCACAAAATCGACTCCAATCGCCTCCCAGGGCTGAGTAGGTGGGTTCAGAGAATAAAGCAACCCGTACGGCCGCTTATTACTCGGCTTACTGTGCATGCAAGTAACACAAGTTTCACAGAAACTGCGGGTATCGTCCACAATTTCCTTCCACCAGACGTAATCCCGGAGGTAATCCAGTGTTTTCCTCAATCCCAGGTGAGCCAGAATTGAGTGGGCATCCAAAATGATCAATTCACGCAAGCTGCGTTCCTTGTAATCAATGCGGGGAATGCATAGGACGCGTCGGTCGGTCCTCTTGAGATAGATTAACCCATCTTTGACCTCAAAATTGCGGTACATTTTCGGCTCGTCAAGAATGTGCTTGAAAAACGGATCTTCACCGTATCTGTTGGTAATAAGCTTGGGTATATCCAAGCCTATCCATCCGCTGTTAACGACTTCGAGCAGGGATTCATCCATGCTTTCCAGTTCTGAATCAAGTTCAGGTGGAACGGCATCGTCGCGGAGTGGAACAGTGGAAGATTCTACATTGGGAACATGTGGTTCAACCGGCTGAGGTGCGGGCGAAGCTGCGCGCTTCGCCGTTTTCTTTGGTTTCAACTCAGTGGTTTGAGTTTTTGCAGGTGAGTTTTTCTTCTGTGTACCCCCGCCCTCCTTTGGGTCGCCCAGGGACCCAAAGAATTGCTGATCCGCAAATCGAACTTTTGAAGGCGGTTTGGGTTGCTCCGTGACACCAGAAGCGGTGCGAGCCATGGATCTGGTGATCCTATCGCTCGTTAGAGCGGTAGCCTCGCGTCCAGCAAACACGGGCATCGAAATTGAACCAATGTTCAAGACGTCGTTATCAATAACGTCATGGTAGGTATATTCCGACCGAGCACGTACGGTTCCAGGGGACTCATGGGAATAAATGCGCGACAGCGCGTCCGCGAGGACGTTCTCAGTCCCAGGAACATACCGGACTTCAAACTCAAAGCTCGAAGTCTTCTCAATCCATCTGGCCTGACGGCCAGACAGATTCTTCTGATTCATAAGGTGAATTAATCCCTTATGATCAGTTATCCAGGTGAACAGGCATCCTTGAAGGATGTCCCGATGCCTCAGCATCGCCTCAATGCCGGCAAGCATTTCAATTTCGTGCACAGGATAATTTTGTTGAGCTGCGTTTAATTTCGCAGAAAAAAAGGCCGCAACCTTTGCGTTCTTCCAGTCAGTGCCTTGGCAGACAACTCCTGCCACGCCTGAACTGCAACCGTCGGTAACCAACCAAACAGGTAAGGCTTCCGGCCCATATACTAAGGGCTTCCTCCTGTGCTCACGGCTCTGGTGAGCGACGCGTTTTACATCTTCAAAAGCACGCTGATGCGTGTGGGTCCAGCGAAACGGCACCCAATCGCTGGTTAAATCATGAAGGATACCCATCATGATTCGAGCTCGGGCAAGATCTTCGGTGAGATAGCCAACCGAACCAAGAAATCCACGAAGTAAGTCGCGGTTAGTGGGGACTTTCCAGTTGAGAACTGAATCAACCTTGTCAGGATCCATACGGATTCCCTGATCGTCAATCACTCGGCCGAGAACTTTGAGTTCAACCTTCAAGAGTTGTATTTTCTTGGCATTCAGGTAGAAACTTTGCTCCTTCAGCTTGTCAATAATTAATTTGACGTGCTTAATGTGATCTTGCAAGGTATCAGAATAAATCACGATATCGTCCAGATAGACGTCCATGAACCGGCCGATATAGTCGGAGAACATATGATTCATGAGGGACTGGTACGTCGCAGGCGCATTGCAGTCTCCCTGTTGAAGCACGAGGCTAACCATATTTCCATCCGGCGTGCTAACAGCCGTTCGTTCAACGTGTTCCGGTATGACTCGGATTTGTTCATACGCATCCTGACCATCTATCAGAGAGCGAAATTTACACCGGGCAACTCGGCGAAGAATTCCTTCGATGTCAGGAAGCGGGGAAGTCATCTTGCGCGTGTTCGCATTACGAGCGCGCAGATCCACAACCACTCGCAATTTTGAAGGGTTGGTCTTGACCTTTGGGATGAGCAACATCGGGGCGGTGTTGCCAGAGTTGGTAATCTGCCAACGACCCGCTTTAATGTACGCCCTCCGCTTCTCGTCCCACTGGGGCCTCAAAGCTTCGGGACAACGAGAAGGGCGCCAAGGTAAGATCTTATCTTCGTCGATGAGAGGAATAGAATGATTAATTGCCCGTAGAGGGGGTAATGGAGTATCAGATGCTACAAGGCATATGGACTGGGCGTATTTCAGCAGTTCCTCTCGAGCTGCCTCCAGGGATTCTTCCTGAACGTTTAAAGCTCCAGCAAATATCTTGGCAGTGGCAACTCCTTCTAGAGGCAAGGGTTTAGCGCTCCCGACGCAAACACGAGCAGGATTTAAGCCAATGCTCACCTGATGTTGAAACAACCAAGAGGTGCCCAAGATCATATCGTAGCCGCTTAAGTTGGCAATAAAAAAGGTGCGTTCGTCGTCAATATCTTGATAACGGCACGTAACCACGGTTGAGTGATTGATCTTGGATCGAGAACCTCGCACCGCTAACTGCAGGGGTGATAGGTTCGGTCAACTCGTCGCGCTTCAACTGAAGCTGATCCGCAACGGTTGTGGAGATCAAATCTCCGAGGGAACCAGAGTCAACCAGTGCACGGACTGGGTGACCGTTCACTAGGATCACGATTACAAGGGGCCTGGCTACCACACGTTGCGGGGACTCGGGGCGTTGAAGCCGTCCTCGAGATTCCTTTCATGGAATCGGGCGGGATCTGGGCACCACCACAGAATAGGGTGTTACCACTCGATTCCTCAGGCTCTTCGAAGTCGAAGAGGGAACCAAAGTAATCCTTGGTGCGTGAATTCTCCCACCAAGGACCAGTGTATTCGTCGGCTCTGATAGCCTGAGAAACACGACGGTGAATCCACTTGACCATGTTCAAGCGAGGATTCATCAGATCCTCCTCAGGAATATATTCCTGGAGATCTCGTCCTTCAAGCGGGATAGTTATCTCGAAGGTGTCTGGTCCTTCAAGATCATCAGGTTCACGAAGAACCCGGCTGACGCTCAACTCGTTGAAAGACGGGAATTCAAGGGAAACTTCAGCGAAGTATTGTTGCAGAGCATCCGAAAATAACTCGCCAATAACTTCGCGATGAAGTTCATACGGTTCGTAGTCACGAACCTCGCTGCGCTGGGCGCACAATCCAGCATAATAGGTCGCCAGACTGAAATAAGGTACCCGTAGATATTCCACGGGCATCTCGGTGATCTCTTCAGAGAAGGTATCGTATATGGTATACAAGTCCTTGGAGATTCGGGTGACAGTGAAACGAGGACGTTCCCGTCTCTCGTCACTCCACCAGATGTCTTCATCGCCAGGGAAAGGCTGCATATACTCGAGATATGCAGCGACTGCATTCCCGAGCAGATCACCAATAAGGTGAGTGCGAATTTTCAAATCTTCCGATGAAGACTGGGGAGAATAATCCCAGCTCTCGTTGGTGGCCTTCTCCCACAGCTTGAGACGATCCTCCCAGGTCTCCGCCTGGGTACCATAATTAATGGGATCGCCATCGACGTCTGAACCTGAGTCTGAATCAGATACGGATTGCAAAGACGGCATGTCCGAGGCCGTACTAGAGGCCTCGGAGTCGGTGTCTGAAACAGATTGTAGCGATGGCATCCCCGAAGGGGTGCTCGAAGGTTCACTGAAGTGCTCGAGTTCAGAGTCTGAGGAGACCCATTCGAAGTCCGTGTCAGGCACGGACATCAAATCGGGTTCTCCCACGGTTGCGTTGGCGGCATCAAACGCCGCTTTGCACCAAGCCATCAAGTCGAATTGTTCATTTAACAACTCGGACTTGACCAATCGGACCTCAACATCGAGGATGGAGTCCCGAATGGTGAGCATTTCACATCCACTCTCTTCGACTTCGAAGCGGGATGGATCTCGGGCCTCTCGGCCGAGCAAGAGGCATGTGCCATCAACAAGCGCGTCTCCCAATTCGACGTCAAACCGTTCGTCTTGGGGGAAAGCGTCGGGATCAAGTCCCAATGCTTCCATGCGTCTCCATGCATACCATGCTCCGAGCTTAAACTCGGAGTGTTGGAGGTACTTTGCTTCAAGCATAGCCTCTTCGTTCGTTTCATGATCGAATATGATGTACTCGGAATCGTTCAACCGACAGACTCCGAAGCGCTCATCCTGCCAGCACTCGTCTGCTGACATGGATTCGTTGCCTGGGTACGGTTGTGAGTACTGAAGGGCAAGCTGGGCTTGCAATGCATACAAATCACCAATTGGATTAACTGGTGAGTCGTCATGTTGGAAATCGAAATTTTCCATCGTCTGAAGTTCAGAACTTTGGATGGGCACCCCGCCCTCCTCGACTTCCAACAGGTCGTGCAAAATTGCGCCGACATGCAAGGTTTCGAGCACCTCCGTGCTCTCGTAAAGGGAATTATCCACAGCTGATGTGGACGCCACCTGGATAGAGTTACTGCCAGGTGGTTTACCCTTCGTTTTAGACTTCACAGTCGAGCTTTTTGGGCAGTCGCGCGCCACATGGCCGTGTTCAGAGCAAGTGAAACACAGTCCTTTAGCTAGCATCTCATTGCGACGTTCAGCGGACATCTTCTTCTCAGGGGGAGAAGACTTGTTGTTCCCAGGTAAGTGAACAGCATTCGTTTGGAAAGAAACACCACGGGGAGCGGAATTCTTCCGCCCTCCGCGTCCGCGTCCGCGGGACTTGAAACCTCCGCGAGAAGCGTTGTTGTTACGTCCACTAGAGGAACCATTCTGGTTGCCCTGGGACGAACCTCCTTGTTGACTCTGAGTCGACTTGGAGTTGTTCTGGGAAGGTTTACTCTTGGCACCCGCCTTGAGCAAAACCTCAGCGCGTTCAGCCGTTTTAACGACCTCTTTCCAGGTCGAAAGCTCGGGATCCAGCTTATCGCGATACAACTCTTGCTGTATGTCGCCGCGGAAGCTGTTCCAAATTTTAACCACTTTTTCTTGGTCGTCGTTGAGACCGATGGTGTTGTAGATCTGAATAAATTCAGCTACATGAGCGGTAACGCTCTTCTCATTCTGATAGCAGCGGTTCAACTTTTTCCGCTGCATGTTGCGGAAATCGGGAGGGAAGATGAAATCAAACAGTTCAATAAAGAACTTCTTCATCATGTAAGTTTCCTCTTCCGAGATCACAACCTGATTGTAAAAATCGGATGCCTTCCCTTTCAGATAGTACGAAAGGTAAAAGACTTGGTCCTCGAGAGGGACCCGTCCCATTTTTACGTACGCAGATCCTTCGCGCACAAAGCGCTGGAACGCGGTATAATCCACCTCACCGTCATATTTGGTAGGTGGGATTGGTTTCAAAAGCATGCGCTCCCGAGGGCCGCTGCTATGTCTCGCGGACATTCTACGGTGCTTTGAAGCAGCTGAGGTACGTCTCCCTTGATCGCTTAACCCGCTTTCACTAGCGGAACCGTGGTCGCTATCTGAACCAGGGTCTGACGAGTCATCAGACGGGTCATAATCAGGGGGAGAGGATCTCATATTCGCTGCACCACGAATGGCCTTATCGAGCGAACTTCCAGCCGCAATTCGGCCTGGAGTAAGTCGGGTATTCTCCGAGTTGGATTTAGACGAAATTCTTTCGCCGTGCATCAAACCCGCGATATTATCGCGAGCAGTTTCCTTGGTTCGATTTTTAATCGACTTCTTGGAAGCTCTCTCGGTGCGTTCCTTTTGCTTCACATCGCCGAGCTGTCTTTTCAACTCTGCGATCTGTTCATCTTTGGTCTGGCCAGACGCAATACCATCCCCTTTCGCGGGGCGGGTCTCAGAAGCAATCGAATCGGGCATCTCGGCCTTTGATTCGGGAACAAACTGTACCGACGCCGGCTGTGTACGCAGCGGCTCAGTAACAGGGGATTTCGAGACAGGGTCTCTGAAAAATCCAGAGGGTGTGGACACCTCTTCTTCCTTAATCACACGGTTTATTTCCGCGAAATTAGCCAGCGCTTCGCGCTGGGCATTGAAGTCTGCTTCAGTGAAGTCTCCAAAGCTGATGTCTCCCCAGTTCCTGGGGTCAGCTCCTTTTCCCTTAGGCTTAGAAGGGCCTTCGCCCATCGAGACGACGGGTGATTCGGGGATCGGCACATCTAAGACAGAGGGCCGATCGATTTCTCCGAAGCTAAACTTCTTCTTTAGAACATTCACAGCCTCCTTCCGAGGAAGTGAGACCTTCGGCTGCACCGGAGTGGACGTCACCGGTGAAGCGGGGATGGAAACAACAGGTGCGCTTCCCTGGGGTTTCACAGACACCATGGACTCCCCATTAGGAGCCAAGGTAAGGAGCCTACGAGAGAGGGTCAACAACTCCTCGTAGCTCATCTCGGCCGTAGCGCGGTCAATAATCGACTTATCGCCCACTACAGTAGTAGGTACTTTAGTCTCAACAATGCTGTTGGACTTATGACTACTAGTAGTAGACGAAGAGCGCTCGCGGTGCGAGCGCGCGTTCTTATTATCAACCGGGGTCCAAGACCCTTGCTTTCCATCGTCGTCACGATGGGTTTGACCGAAGTCAACGTCGCTGGTAAGCGGCGTGGGCTCAGAGAGCACGCTGGAGACGCCAGAGGCGTCAACAGTCAAGCCGTGTTCACTAGGAACAGGCTCTCCAGCCACCGCGGTGCTGTACAGCGCGGTGGTGGAGTCGGCGCTCGCCAGGACGTTCTCCTCAGGGGCAGGAGAGCCGTCCGAGGGGGAGGGCGAGCGGGAGGGTCCAAATACGCGGGGCGGCGCCTCGAAGTGACCAGCGCGGGTCGCCGAGCGAGTTGGACGGGTCGGGATATCAGCAGCAGTAGCAGACATCGTTCAGTCGGTGTTGGTGTCGAAAGTAAAGCGGTGTGGACGGGTTGATCAGACCAGAGGGGACCAGCGACACAGTGACGAGGTATCAACAGTTAAAAATATGTGACGGGGAGCAGTCGGCTAGATCCCGGCACACGAGAGATAGAGATTCGGACAAAAGTAACTGGTGTAAGTAGTCGATTGACTGAAGTAATTCGACGTACATGCTGCGTATATAAGTATCTAAGGGATAGGAGTGGAATGGAGATGGATCGGATGTGTAAGTGAATGAATAGGTGAGTAATCAATCGAGGCACGAGTACGACGTCAAGGACGTCAGGAATGTATAGGTAATAGAATAGACGGCGTAAAGTAGAAGCGAGGACAGGGAGGGACGAGGGAATGAGGTAGTTGCCATATCGGGGTGATGTGGTTGAAAAAGAAATAGACGCGAAGGCGTACCCGTTACAAACGTGTGCATGCTTTCAACAGTATACGTTCTGCTATTCGTTGTCCCACCACCTCAGCAAGGAATGTTCGTCGCGCCGCCGCAAATACGCCCACCGGCCCACCCCCCTGTCGATATCGAAATTTGGTAGGGGTCATTGTATTGTTTAGATAGGTCATGCTTTTAAAATGGCAGCGGGGTGTATTGTATTATTTAGATCGATGTCCTGCCTTTCAAATGGCAGCCCGGTGTATTGTATTGTTTAGATTGAGGTGATGCCTTTCAAATGGCAACTTGGTGTATTGTTTAGATTGAGATCATGCTTTTCAAATGGCAGCCCAATGCATTGTATTGTTTAGATTGAGATCATGTCTTTCAAATGGCCACCCGGTCACGCCGAGCCTACGCCGAACCTACCATCCTGTGGCGCAGGGCGGAGTTTGACGAACATTGGTTACTACACGGGCTGGGCAGACCGACGACCCTACGGTGTCAGCACGCCAAACGACATCAACTGAACTGTATACAGACATCGACTGAACTGTATACAGACACGCCCACTATGCCTGCAAGGCGGGCGATGATGTGGTACTCCTTCCGCCAGTCCGCATAGTCAAGCGGGCCATGGAACGCCTCATGTTCAGGGCCTCGGCAGACATCACACCGTTGGTTCGGGAGTGCGATATCACCCCATTTGATCATCATCGGTCGACCTTGATATTTTCTCACAGGAGGAATCAGTCGTATATTCTATTGTCCGCATTTGTCCAAAACCTTCTGAACTTCACAGGTCTTCGGTCTATCTTTGCAGAAAAGTTTTGTTTCACCCAAACGGCGGTGTCAAACTTGTGTCTCTTGCCGAACCTGCAGAGCCTCTCTATCATGGATCACAGGGTGGCCCCAGGAGAGATCATCGATTTTTCTTCCTCAAAGTTACAGAATGTAGTTGTCTTCGACATTTTGAAACTGGTGACCTCAATGGCTTGGTGGCGATGCACATCAATTCAATCAACAAATCGCATCAATTGAATTGAAACAAATGAATGGTTTGCAAGGCATAACTTACGCAAAAATGCTCGGATTTGAATGGCGACTTGTTTTCTAGAATGCTGGCTAAATTCTGGGTAGGATTGCCCCCAAGACCAGTGGGTTTGGAGCCGTATTGAGCGAGCCATGCTCATGCCCAGTCCACATTTTGAAACTGGTGACCTCAATGGCTTGGTGGCGATGCACATCAATTCAATCAACAAATCACATCAATTGAATTGAAACAAATGAATGGTTTGCAAGGCATAGCTCACCCAAAAATGCGCGGATTTGAATGCCGACTTGTTTTCTGGAATGCTGGCTAAATTCTGGGTAGGATTGCCCCCAAGACCAATGGGTTTGGGGCATCAATTGAATCAAATCAAATGGTTTGCAGGGCATAGCACACCCAAAAATGCGCGGATTTGAATGCCGATTTGTTTTCTGGAACGCTGTTTCCGCTTGGCTTAAAAGTGTGTTTTCTGAGTGATAATATAGTTTGACATCCAGCGATCCGTGTGGGATCCATCCGTTGCCATCCGTGCTCGGAAGCTACTCCTTGATATTGTGAAGAAATAGGCAAAAATGGCCAACTTGCAGGCTCTGTAGCTCATGAACAGATGGACCTTTTGCCACAATTCAACTTGGAAAACTTATCACACGGATCACACATCTGTTGTGACGAACTTTAGCCACCAGCATTTTTTCTGCATAGGATAAGTCCTTGAGCTGCCATGGTACCTTGCCCACCCATAAGTGATTGGCCAAACTCCATAAGGGTTGATATTTTTTAGCAACCGAGCTTCGCAATCAGCACACACATGATCACATTCCTCCGCCATAATGGGCCCTTCAACCTCTTCGATCGGGTCATCACTATACTTCCGCTCTTTGCGAGTCACACTAGGGACTTTCAACACATCATAGTTCAACTCAAGTTCGACTTTCTGTGTGAGCTGGGTGAAAGGAAGCAGCAGTCCACAGATGGCACAACCAGCCTCCTCAAAGTTTGCAGGAATCACAGCCTTGCACATCTCCGAAATTATTCTATGCTCGTCTGCTGCAGAGGTAGGATCCGGAGGGAACACATAATCCTCTGCAGCCTGGTTGGAAACATTGAAAGATTTCTTGGCCTCGATTGCTTTCCTTTTAAATCGAAGTGCATCACTGATCCGGGCTCGCCTTTGAGCCCGTTTATCATCTCGTAGAACCTGCTTTCGCTTTCGCCTCTTTTCAAGAACCTCGGCGTTCGTTGGAAGCGTTTTGAACACACTCACAGATTCGACACATTTATGATCACAGACATGATTAGACAGAATGTCCTTGATTTCGTCGGTGGTGCGCCGTTTGGGGATCGAAATACCGTGAAAAGACGATACTTCTACTATCAAAGGATTTAATTGAGCCGAGAGCAGAAGGATCAGGGAGCACTTGACATATTTGAGGTTTGAATGGACCCCTCAAGATATTCGCATTTTGAACCCCATGCCCCAGAATGCCATTTTGAATCACATGCTTTGTAATGCTATTTTGAACTGTGCCTCACTGTTGAATGCTTTAATTTGCATTTTGAACCACATGCCCCAGAATGTCATTTTGAGTCACATGCTTCGTAATGCCATTTTGAATCCTGTGTCTCACTATTGAATGCTTTAATTTGCATTTTGAACTACATGCCCCAGAATGCCATTTTGAGTCACATGATTTGTAATGCCATTTTAAACCCTGTGCTTCACTATGGAATCCTCCAATCGACGCTTGACTCAGCAATGTCATATTAGCCAGAAGAGGAGTCCCAGCTGAGAAACCGCGGCCCTGAGTGAATTTCTTAAGTCAACACGCTACAGGAAACGCTAAGTAGAGTAATAAGGGTACGTGGTGGGTGGGTGAGAGAAAGATTGACTCGGGCTCTGGGAACCCGCAAGAAGAGTGAGATAATGGCGCTTTGTACAGTCTGTCACAAAAAAAAAATGTGCACCCCCCTATTTTGTCATAATTCGGCAACCACTTAAGATTTTGAGCCAAACTAAGATGTCACATTGTCGAGAGAGCCGGCGCCGACGTTTTACATGTAGGAACGCTTGGAGTACTGGGGAAAGACACGGTGGTCGGTTGGGGAAGTGACACGCTGGTCGAATTGGCAGTCGTGGCCGTGCTAGGCTTGGGGGATATGCTCCAATTAAAAATGTTTGATGACATCAAGGCAAATAATCAACATATTAATCCGGGGTCGGTCTCATCTCTCTCTTCATAAATTGTTCCTGTCCGTCCGAAGCCTTTCGAGCTCCGCTTTTGGTTCATCAGCACTCGGGTGAGTCGTAAAGTTTCACGTGGCCGAGGAGAACTTAAAGTAGGGCTTTTAGGCAAAAAGCCTTCATACTGTGTTTGCGCGGTGTGATCAAGTGCATACTCCAACTTGACCAAGCGCGTTTGGAAAGCTGTTTGGGGCACCACGGCTCGGACACTGCACTCGTCTTTCACTAAATATACATATCAGTGATCCGAGTCGTAGCAGCATGCACCCATGGTTCATTAGCGTACGTCCCAAACCATGCGCGGCCGAGGGTCCTGCCGCGCTAGAGATGGGTGAGTGCAATATCTCCGGTTTCGGGGTCACAGATGGATGGGAATACAGCGGACCGACGTTCCTTCAACCGGGTGAGAGCCTTGAAGATGTCGATCCTCTCCAGCTCCTTGACGTAGAGAGACCACGCCGCCTGTTTGGCTTGAGAGATAAGCAATCCTGAGTGCCATGATTGCTCTTCCACCATGGTTCTGGCTGACCAGCTCCAAGTTGGTCCGAAGACATTCCAGCTCTTGAGCTGCTCTGTGCCCTCCTGAAGACCTGCGACTTCTTTGGTGCTGAATCGGGAATGCGGTACGCAATTCACTACCTTGAAGACCACCCAGACCTGGGATCCGTGTTGGGGTTCAAGCTTGCGAAGGACTACCACATCGAGCGTTGGGCCCGGCGCGCTTTCTTTCTACGAGTTGATGTCATCGTCCATTTTGGAGGTCTCAAGAGCAGATGAGGACACCATGGGCTCGGAGGCAAACCGGGCTCTGGTTCGGACCCAAGCTGCAGTGTCGCAGTACAGACTCGGGCTCGCTCTCTTTCCTCCCGACCCCGTTCACGCTACTTTCTGCAATAGTAACGATTTCTGTGGGGCCGCATGGGCGAAAAACTGGGTGGGGATTTCAGGGGGCCTGGGCAGTTTGCTGAAGGACGAAATGTCGGGGTCCATGACGCTCTCAGCGAGATGCAAGTGCCCGTGAAACTTACAAAAAAAAAAAGAAAAATGCGCCGCGCCCTATGTTCCGCAAGGAAGACTTGAAGAGATGAAAATGGCGAGAGGGAAAACAAAAGGAACCCGAAGTAGGGATGACAGGAGCTGTCAATCATGGAGATAATTAAAGCCGCAGCAGCATGATCAAATCAGTTGGAAACTTGGTTTTGGGCGTAACATGTGAGTGTGTAGTGGCCTTTGCACAGTGATGTATGGTTAGCTTGTTGTTGCGCATGGCGAGGTAACACGCACCACAGATGCGGCAATGAAATCAAAAAAAAAAGCAAAAAGTCAAACGATCCTTCCACAACCTTCACAGCAATATAACCCTCCGTCGTCATAGCGGCCCCAATGGAGTAGCGCGGCCCACGAACAAACTCAGATTCAATTACTGCGCGCTCCCCAACCATCGATCGTCCGTGCGACCGTGTGTTCGGTTTTGCTTGTTTCATCAACGGTGACAAAGTATGATGCCTTGTCTTCAAAGTCATCGTGAATCGACTCGGAATTCCTTTTCGGTGTCTCCAGCGATTCAACAGGATAATCAAATCTATCAGATAATTGAGTTATATTGTTTACGCCCTGGAGGTCCTAAAAAAATTCTGACTTCAAGGTGCCCTCGTAAATGGTCCTCAGTGCATTCTGGGACCACCGCGGGCCGCCCGAAGCGTAGCATGAGATCTGCATGCAAAAGGCATGTTATTATATTGTACCTATTTTACGCCCTCCGTGCTTATCTCAAAACCATGCCCATATAGTTTCCAGGCCCATCGGAGTATATTTGAGCTCACAAACGGTGAAAAAGACATATTTTGACCAAAAAGGGAATTTTCTGGCCGCGCCCTAAGTTCCGCAAGAGGCCGTAATTAAAGCCCCAACTCCGAACTTCTGAGCCAGTTGCTCTATGTCAAAATTGCGGGCATGATCCTATGTCAGACATTCTGAGAAAACTACTTCGAGTCGATCTGTCCCCTCCAGTATAATGTAGAATTTCAAATTTGGATTGATAATTTGGATTTGGCAATAGTGAAGATGGTGTTTTTGATTGTTACTTGGGAGTCTGCATAAAGTGGACCAGTTTCTTCTAAACAGATGCTACAACAATTCTCGTTCGTATTTTGCATGTTGTAAGGAAAAAACTCCCCTGGAATTTGTGATATCTTTTCCCGAAATTGGGCCAGAAATGTTCGAAAATTTGAGCACTTATCGCCAACTCCCTCAAAGATGAGGTCAGATATCCAGTCGAGCCACCAGTCATTATGAAAAATCAGCCATTGAATGGCTCAAATGGCTGTTGCGCAACCTGGCTAATTTCGATGAAAGTCCTTTAACTGATGTTTTCTCAGGTTTCATCGGTGGCACGGATACGGGTAGCTGCTAGTTCGCCTGAAACGCAAAAATGGTGTATATCACCTGGACGTCCTTGCAAAGGTGTTATTCTTCGAGAACTATACCAGTACCTCCCCCTGCGAGTCTCTGAAATGGTTGACACTTCATGCTGCTATTGTATTTGAGGTGATTTGGTGAATAAATGAGCCCAACTATCGCGTGCGGAACATTATACGCGCCACTGTATATATCTCACTACAGTCCTTCTGAGACTCTCCGGGTATCCCCCGAGCGCTATTTGAGTCGGAATATTGGCGATCTGCTTGGGATTTGAGATACCATCCATTGGAGTAGTCTGTTGTTAACGGGGCACGATTGATTGGAGGTCGACCTTATTATATAATCGACGGAGTTTGAATTCGTTCCCACGCCCCTTTCACGCGCGCGCGGTCACTTGCCCGCGGCTTCTTCGCGCTTCCGTTTGCTCCCGCACCTCACCATGGCCCGTTATCATCGGCAAGATCCTCCGGGACGCAAAACCATCGAAACCATCGTGAAACAACAAATCCCGCAATGGAAAGAAGGACTTCGCGCGCATCAGCTGGAGACAATCATGCTCGTGCTGGATGGGGAGGATGTTCTCTGCTGCTGCGCTACCGGTGGCGGAAAGTCCGCCATGTTCTCGGTTCCCATCATTGTCCTTCGAGAAGTAGCTCGTAATCGGCACCTTTATCCTGACTTGCCCTTCCGCGCTCATCCTCTAGGGATTGTTGTTACGCCGACGAAGGGCGTTGCATCTAACATTGTACGATTCTTCCCATCTTATGGATACTTCTCAGACCAATTTCAGGTCCTTGAGCTCTCTAGACTCGACGTCCCGGCATTTGCGTGGTGTCATGAAACAGTAACTGAGGCACGCAAAACAGTTCGTAAGCTCGTTGCAGAAATCACAGAGTGCAAGACTTTCAACATCATTTGTGTCGACCCCGAGCATCTGCGCGAGAGAGCGTGGCGCAAAATCACGGACTCGGACACTTTCCGTGTGAATATAGTCTTTGGATGTACTGATGAGGCTCATCTCATAAACGACTGGGTCCGCTTCCGCCCTCATTTCAAGAACATCGGCACCTTGTTTCGCAGCTGGTTTCCTCCTGGTACATCCGTCATCGCCCTCTCTGCTACCTTGCAGCCTGGCCCGCTACCCATTCTGTGTGCGAATTGAGGTCAGTGGCTTTCGTGTGCCAGGTTTCGGGGGTGCTGATTACGTTGCGGAAAGAATGGTAGATGTTCTCGGAGGTGACAAGGTATTTCTTGAGGCGAATAATGGTAGCTTGGGATGCGCCATCCCCCCGAACCCAAGAAAGGGATGTTGTCGGATTTTTCTGGCTCAACTCCGAGCTGCTGGTCGAAATCGGACAATGCGGCACGCATACCCTTCAGTTCAAGTTCGTGTTTGGCGTTGGTGCCAATGGGCTGGTTGATAGTTTTGCGGTCCTCAGGCAGGAGATGCTTCGCAATTGGCGCAGTGCGAAAGTGAGTAGTGATTTGGGCGCGTAGAGGAGTCAATTCAGGGACAAACTCCGCGAGAACTCGAACGAAGTGTAGGCAGGCAACAGCCTGATTATGGGTCCAGTCGATAGAGCTGAAAATGCTCTCTGCGGTCATAGTCTGCCGCTCTTGTGCAATGACGCGCACTACATGATCGTCGGCGTTGAACGCACCCGGTTTGCAATCCTCGTAACGGACCGCCGTACAGGCTGTTCCAACTTTGAGTTGGTTATCGCGCCCCAACCCGTGCTCGTAAACGGGTGAATACTCTTGCTCTTGAACATTATCGATAATCTTGAACCAACGTGATTCATCCTCCTCGGTCGCCTGTGGACGTCGGTTTGGAGCGCCTCAATAGATGTTTCGGTCATCGTATTGAGGCTGGTGCGGACGGTGGTGTCGCTGATGATCGAACCAAAGCGGCAGTATACACGCTTGACATCGATGTGGGATTTGCACACAAAGTGCCAGATACCGAGTGGGAGTGCCAAATCACCACTGGCATACTGATTGCGGCTGAGGATGAACGAGCTTATGGCGGCGACTTGGATCTAGGAAATGTGAGCTAAGGAATGACAAAAAAAAAACCGTAGCAGCTCAAAACTCACCGCGGGGTGGGGGACGACGCTTGCGAATGACTACGACGCCTTTCTTCCGAGGTGCAGCCATGCATTCGGTCAGATACCAAACGAGCTCCGCGTTCGTCGCATATTTTTGAGCAAGGCCTTCAATGGTGAAATGTGTATCTTCCCAAGAAACAACCGAGCATTAGGATCTTTGCCATTTGTGCTGGCGCGAATATGGGTACGGCTCTCGGAATCATCGCGATTTTTGCGCGCAAGTGTTCCGACTGAGTCGTGAATGCGGTTTCCAACAAGACGCGTGGCCCAGGCAGAAAGGGAAGGCTGAGTGAAGTGGATATCCTCAAGCGGAATATGGGGAGAGAAGGCAGCGGCGCGCTCTGCGGTGTGTCTCCGCTTCGGCCGACTTTCGCGATGATGATAGAGGCACTCAATGAGATGACTCATTCGGAAGGTGTTAGAACCACTGAGGAATTTATTGACGGCGGCTATGTGTCGCGGCGTCCGAGGATCCGGCTCATCTCGGGCATGGTTATGGAAAAGCACATCAAGAAAGTCTCCGAGACTCAAGAAGCCGTAGGAAGAGAGGAGGTCATCCATCTTCTCCCACTTGGAGTGTTTCGCAGCGCGTAGGCTGGGTGCAGAGATAGAGGATGAGGAAGAAGGAGTAATAGGGGAATTGGACCAAGTAATAGCGGGAACTGCAATGGATGCAGATGCTGGAGAGTCCGCAGAGGACGAGAAAAAATCCCCCGAGAGCGGAGGGAGCGGAGGGAGCGAAGAGGAGGACGTGGAAGGCGTCATGGGCGTGTAGGAGGACGCATTCGCGGGCGGTTTCGGAAGGGTCGGCACTATGAGCTTCTTAAGCTTCTCATACTTGCGCACAAGGCGGACCGGTGCTGGGAGTTTCTTCCATTCGATATGCGCAGCGATATAACACGTGAAACGGGTCGAATTTTACCGCGAGTGAGCCAGAGACGCGAAGAATGAGAGCGGAAGAAGGTGGTGCTTGACGTGCCAAATTTTGAAACTCCGCCGATTATGTCATAAGGTCGACCTCCAACTACACGATCGAGGTTATCAACAGACTACAACATGCGAGGTACGAGTATTTTTTCAGTTGTAGCGTCTGTCTACGAGAGACTACCATTGGAGTGTATTCCTACATTTGGGGCAATATGTGACCTGTGTGACATGCGTAGTTTTATTTTTCCCATCATTTTACACCAAATCGGGTAGTCGTGACCTGATGAGGTGCACTGTAGTGTTCTGGAAAGCTCTTCGGGGAATTAATTTCACTGTCCCAATAGTAGAGTTAGTTCTCACTCTACCCCGCTAGCACCTTTCATTCGTTTTTTCAGGGTGATATGACCGATGAGTGGCCACCCGTAAAGGTCTCCCAGAATGACTTTGCGTCCCTCGAGGAAATCATAGAACAGTACAAGGAGGGGGGATTGCGAACGTAACTCGGTCATCGCCGCTTTGACCACGGGCATTGCATCGATCTGTGTTGTCCGAGAAATCAGATGTCCGGACTCCAGCCTCATTCTCCCGTACCTCGAGCGGCTCGACGCCTTTGACCGGGATCAAAGACTCAACGCTGGACCAGTATTCTCACGGAAGGCGCATACAATCCTCACAAGGATGGAAGAGGATCGTCAGAGGCGTAACAACCGACGCAAAATGCGCAGGCAGAAGTACAATGATGTTTTGGGGGACGAGGAGGAAAATCTGTCCTCCTATCTCTTGTCGATGACCTCTCTTTGCCTCATCTCAGCAGTGAACACTTTCCGTTCCGGCTCCGGGGTCACCTCTGGTGACTTTGTACTGGTCTGTACCTCCACCACTATCGGCTTTTTGTCTTTATGTAGATCTGGAAATCTCGCTCTCGAAAATTCCTGCAATATTTCCGCATGGGTGGTGCCATCTCTTGCCGTCACCTCCCCCGTTTCTTCCAATATCACTGGAAACCTGCCAGTAGCTTTGCGTGTATCACTATCCTCATCTTCGACCTCGTCAACCGTTACTGAACCAAATCTGGTACTTCTTCGACTACTCGTGGGCTCTGCCTTCATAGATTCGGTGGATGCAGGTTTTTCACCCGGTCTTTGGCTCTGGTGGTCCTCGTCGGTACTTGAAGCAGGTTTTGGAATGTTCATGACTTTGGCATTGGGAAACAACGTTGCATATATCTTGTTGTCTCTCAGGAGAAATTGATGTCAATTGGATTCCAGGTGGAGATGCATGATCATCAGGTTTCTCGGCACACTGTACATCACGGGCCGCCGCCGCATGCAGTACCGCCCGCCTCAGTCATCCTCTTATCTTTACACATTCGTCCTGACTCCGTACTTATATACTTGGCTTGTATCTTTCTTGCGATCTATCTGACTTGCTTGTTGCGCCACGAACTGCTTGATCTCACCTGCTTTCAGTGGTGCAGCGGGGGGGATGTGGAGAGATGGTGAGTGGGCGGCAAGAAGCGCCCGTGATCCGATGCGGAGGGCGCCGGTACACAGAGCCATACAATTGTGGGGAACGAGGGACAAATCTCCGGGGAATTGAATAGGGGAAAGCGAGAACTGCGAGCGTGAGGGGAATGGAGGGGATGGGTGTGGTGGGTTCAGAAATCCGTAGATGATGGATCATGAGAGCGGCTAGAGGGGGGACGGATCCCAGGAGGGGGCGGACGGACGCAGAGGGATTGTCGAGGCATTTAGTTGGTGTGGGCGATGGACGTGGAGGAGTAGCGCAATACCAGCAAGGGTAGTGAAGGGCTACGGGGTAAAATCGCCATGCGCCGAGATTGCCGGGCATTGATCGAAGCGGGGGATCAACATCAAAATTTCGGCTATCAGGTAGGGGGAGGCGACCTGGGCAACTACGCCATGCCAAGGGTGATGGCAAATCGGTCGGGAGACCGATTATAACCGATCATGCCGCGTCGGGCAATTTCAGGCAATTTCCGGCCATTTCAAACCCTGGGAATGACCGATTTTTCCATTCCAAGGGTTTCAAATGGCCGGAAATGGCCGGATTAATCGGTCTCGCGACCGATTTGCGATCACCCTTGGAATGGCGGGATTGCCCTTTACAGCCGTTTGCAAAGTTAACACCGGACTTTGACGCAAATATTCCGTGGTGGGTATGTTGCGAATACAGGGTGTTTCCGCAGGATATCCGCGGAATAACAACCACTGGCAATATTTGTCCATTATAGGCTGTATCAGCAAAATTCCTACGGAATATCAACCACATATCAACTACATATTGCCAGAGCCTTTTTCCAGACGCCATTTCACAGCGTAACCATTCTTGTCCTCATCCTGATTTCAGTCGTTGGAAATTTGCTTGCCAAACAACGCCACACAATCTGGGAGAAATGGGGAAAATGAGAGAAACGAGAAACAAAGTCAATCCAATGGCCAACCCCAACTTTGCCAGGAGCGAAATAGGGCTCTCCCCCCTCCGCAAAACTGAGCGGGGAAAATTTAACTCCTTGTGCCTGTCTGCGCAACATTTTCTGTGAGTTTATAGTAATACTTTACCGCAAGAGCCGCTTGACAGCCTCGAACCTTAGTCCATGACAAATAACTCGTAGAATTTGACCGAATCAACATTGAACGATGTCGCGGGCCGTGAGCCCTTCCCAGAGGTAACACAGACTGTAACAGGAAGTAAAATTAATTGAGCCAAAGGTATTTGTTGAACTAAATTCATGTCGGCTCAACAAGACCCACTTTATGGCAACACGGCCAGGACAGCTCACATTTGGCGAGTTTATTATCCAGGATTTGAGCCCCGGGTGTCGGCTAGGACAAAGGACCCCAGATACATCTGAACGAACTCTTATAAACCATCCCAGATGCTTCTATTCAGAATTCAAACCGAAGGACGATAGGAACTTGTTCATGAAAGTTGACCACAACTGCGATGCTGTGACAGCATAGTAGGCCCTCTCATGAATTGCAAGCAAAGATGTGCCGAGAGAAACGGGGGCATTCAGAGGTAACTTACGCCCATTCTCGTGATAGCGAGTACACTGGCTGTGCTATCTAATGAACACTTCTGCCCTCCTAAAATTACGGTCTCCGCAGAAGATTATAAGAGGGGTGACTGTAGCTGTAATTATGAGTATGTTCCCATGTCCGCACCGTTACCCCCATCTCCACTGAGCTATATTCCTCCATTTACGTGCTGCTATAACACTCAGCGAAGCCTATTGGCAACTGGGGGAGCTAATGGCTTTTCAGTATCCAAATGATCTTTGGAATGAATGGATCCCAGTACCACACAACTACCGCATCATTTCGACCAAGTGTTCAGGTGACGCGTGACGCGGGCCTCTGAACTGAACACTTTTGGTACCCGATTTTGTGGCTTACACATTTATCCCATGCCCTAACGCAGGTAGACGCACATAGAACGTAGACGAACCTACATGAACCCTGTCTACATGGCGTAGACATACGTACACAGAGGGATCTGTATACCCTCCGTCTACGTCTCTAGACGGACCCTCTGTCTACTAGGGGCTGGAGCGCAGTGAATGTGCGCTCGAGCTCGAGCATGGAACTGAAATCAGCGAAGTTGCACTGAAACATAAGGGGCGGGATGTAACTTACATCTTTAGGGATAGGCGGAAACCCACTATGCATATCAAGGTCAGTAATTCCAGAACCGTGACGCATTGCTGATCCTGAGTCAGATTGTGATGAGTTGTTCCAGACGCCAGGCGAGCTCTTGGCGTACAACCTCCGCCACGCAGAGCAAAGGACTCTATTGAGGTCGTCTGCTCGTCCCAGTGCTCCTCTAGCAATGTAGCAAAGATGGGACACGGTTGATGTGACACTCTTGATACATCTTGAAAACATCTTCCCTTCAAAATGGTTGTGAGAAATTCGGGTGACCAATTTCAAATTTTTGTGAGAACATTCCAAGAAGACTACTGCTGAAAGATAAACAAAATCCCCGAATGGCGGTTTACTCCAACAGCACTGCTGATCCGACAAGGCAGAATTTCGGATCGATGCAGTTCTCCCACTCAGTGCCATGAACAAAGTATGTGAGGTCCAGCTTAACCACGCCAGCTGGACCAATGACAAGCGGGTTCCAAGGAAGACAGAAATCATCACGAAGCCAAGGTGGAACCCACATAATACGGCGAGCCAAGGAATCAATCACCCAACCATCCTGCAAATGTGAATGGTGGCCGGGGTGCAATCCCGGTGCTAGATCCTAAGGGAAATGAGCCCGGCGCAAGGGACCGGGAGGAGGAAACCGTGATCGCACCTTTCTTGTGTATGTATAGTCCCTGAGAAGATGCGCGGTGCCGTCAGTCATACCCGACGCGATCCGCTTCCCATCGGGAGAGAAGGCAACCGAGGCAACTGAACCCGTGTGCCCCATCAATGGCTGCCCGAGCGCGGCGCCGGTTTCTGAGTCCCAGATGCGCACGGTCCTGTCATCCGAACCCGACGCGATCCGCTTCCCATCGGGAGAGAAGGCGACCCACCAAACCAAACCCGTGTGCCCTGTGCCATTCATGTGAAATACTCCAGTTGCACCCCGAGAACCACCCGATGCTCAAAACTCGCGTGCGCCTTTTCATTCACGAGGACGCCAAGGCGTATCATGCGCGAGCGGCAATCGACCCTGCCGCGTTCGTGTCCGGACCTCCTTCGCCGGTTCATGAGAAGCACCACTCGGCGCGGGGCGACGGTCCCATTCCACGCTTGCTAACAGACCGCGCTGCCGTTGAGGTACTTGCAAACACTGGATCTCCCTCTGGGGGTGCTTTGCATATGCGAGGTTGGCGTTGCGACTTCAAGTGTTATTGTAGAACTAACTTCGCTTTGACAGGGGTCTGGGCGGTCTCTCTGCTTTACATTGTCTTCGGTCTAACGTTCTACATTAATGGCGTGGGAGACGCCGGTGGGAAACTGTTCCTCTTTACTTCCAGGTCCTCTCTTATGTTTCTCCAGTACTGAGTCTCATATCCTCCGTTGCATGCGCCGGAATCACTGTTGCTCACAGGAGGTATGTGTCCTCCCTGCCCCGACTTGCCTCTACGCACTAACAAACTGCACTTAGGATCTTGTGCGCGACAACGGGGGCGACCGCGTCAAAGCAATTTATGCGTCGGTTTTTATTGATATACACTTGGATTGCGCCAGGTACAAACAATATGCTTAGTTGCCAGTAGCTGGGAGTCGGGTACTGATGTTTCACTCCCCAGTCGTCTTGTTTGCCTTGACTGTGCTGATCACTCCTTCACCGCCCGTTCTCCAGTGCCTCACCCCTGGATTTCTGACCTGGAGCTGCACTCCCATCGGCATCGACGTTCTCTTCCCACTGACAATCTTCGCTGCGTGCCAGTGGAGGGCTCGGCAGATTGAGAAGGGTTCAACTGCAGCCGGCATGGTGTGACCGTTTCTGTATCTGTAAGCACGCAAAAGAATTATGTACTTCACCCTGTACATATGAAATGGTCTGTTCCGAGTCGCTGTAACCTCCCAAGAGTTTATCGTGATCTTCATCTGGCTCCCGGAGGCCGGCACGGTAGACCCCGCTGGTAGATGCGGCGGGCGAGCGGGGTGGTGTTAACGAAACCGGTATCTGAGCAAGATACGGATGCTGAGCGCGAGTTGGAATAAGTCGCGTTTGAGAAAGAGCAAGAGAAAACAAGGATAAAATAAGGTGGGGCTTAATCCCTATGTTCGGAAATCCAATTAGATGCACACTAGAGCAGTTTTCAACGAGATCTAGTCTTCGATGAAGCGAGTTGGGAATATCACCAATCCGCACTGTACACAAAAGTTGGAGCCCCGCTCTCGGCCTACCTACTTCACTCTCCGTATCCCAACCTTCCGACAGAGAACCAGGAAGAGCGTAAACTTGACATGCACGGCCTTCCTCGATCCCCCAGCCGTCGTTGGATTTTTCAGACCCTTGACCTTCCCTCAATGGATAAAATCGATGATTGAGTTCTTTAGCACATATCTGGATGAAAGTTCGTCGGTGATATGTATCATGGCCAGGTAATGCATCTGGTTCCTCCGCTGATTCATTCCAGACTGTTCCTCGCTCTCATGATCCAAAGCTCCACCACACTAGTCAGACCTTTGAATGAAGTGGACTCCCTGTACGAGTCCCATTGCTCGTTTGTTCTGACGCTTCCTTTTCACCTCTCTAGATGTTCTTCTTTGTGTACACTCTTTTAATTCTCGCTTCGCCTTCATGCTTTGGGTCTGTGTTCTTTCTCGAACTAGGGTTTCCAAAGCAAGGTAATGTATAGGCGTCCTCAATCTGTCTGTTGGTTGCGCTTGCGATGGTGTTTTTCGTTCAACATTTCAACACGGTCCCTAAACCTACAGCTGTTGATCTTTCCTCAACATGCACACCCAAGTGCAGTTCATCAAATTTTCGGCTTCCGATGTATGGTTGGTTGCAGACGGAACTTCGTGACAAACTTTTGTCCCAATTTGGGAATTGCTACTGTTCCTCTAGTTTTAACTCAGGCATCAAGTTATTGTGTAAATAGCACTATAAGAAGGCCCACTACAGATCCCCCGGAGCGAAAGTTCAAAATGTGAAAATATATATTTTCCCACCGAGATTTTGCGTTTTCTGTTCGGGCCGGTCATAACCGGTGGCTGTGCTCCTCCATCAATTGCGCCTCACGTGTTTCACACCATGGGTCACCCAAACCGCCTCTCCAGCACAGGGTCACTGGGGGGATGTTTTCCCTGTCTCAGCCTACCCCTGGGAACGAAATTTTCGCTCCAGATTTTGCGTTTTTTTTTTTCCCACGCTATGAGACACCCCAATTTTTTTGAAATGAAAATTTTATACACAAACTATACCTACTTTCATGCATAATCCTGAATCTAGAAGGCCCTGGGTCAAAATTACGGCTTGTCATGAAGTTTTGGCTGCGACCATACTCATTCCTCACTCTCGCTCTGACTGACATCCTTCCGATGTCCAGCTTAATTCCCAGGCGTGCAATGTCGCGTCGAAACAAAGGCGCGAGATGGACTCGCTGGGTGATCACCGCCGTTTGAAATGAAATGTTTTTGTGCAATTGTTTGGAAAATGTTGCCTCAGACATCCTCACAACATTACGAATGCAATCCCTCAAGGCTTTTCCAAGAACCATATTCTGAGATGTTAGACCAAACATTTTCCCGAGGTTCCACCAAATGTATTTTTCATGTCGCAGACAATATTCGAAGGATGGGGTTCACAGTCGACGGAAGATTCAGAAATTGAAGATGCTACGCCTCTGAAAAACGCTGCAAAAGCTGCAGTACGGAGCATGTGATTCAAAATACCATTCAGTGGCATGGGGTTCAAAATGCGAATTAAACTGTTCAATAGTGAAGCACTGGTCGTCAGGACCCCACTCCAGAGCGTCGTCTACTCTGGGAGTCCATTTCTCACCGCCCCTCCAACCGACGTCTATGGCACACAGTAGACTCGTAACCAGTCTGCCTACACCGTTCTAACAAGGCAGGCTTGTTGCCGTAGGCAGACTGGTACTTCTCGGATGTGTCAATCGAGCTGGGGCGGACTTTGAATTTAAGTGTCGGACCGGCCTCCCGACACTAATCATGTTACATAATATCGGAAATTAACTAACAGCGTTCCGCCTCCGCGACGCTCGACGCGCTTTCTGCTTCTTACCACCACCTCCTCGCGCCGGAATCGCTTCTAACTCGTTCATCGGCATACTTTACGCGCTCTCTCCACTTTCTGGCCCGTATTTCCCATCGTCTATGCTCCTGCTTGCGATTTTCGACAAGAAGCCGCGTCGCGCGCTACGCGGGATTTTCTTGCGTTCCTGACGGCTTTCTGGTATCTTTTGGCCTCATTCTTTGTTATGTATCCGCATCTAATATCTTACCCTTTCTGGAGCCACTAATAAAAATCCTTGGTGTCCAATCTTTGTTCAATATCCTTCGCCATTCTGTTTTCGAACTCCACAATCAGCACAATATGGATCCACTTTATCCCGAAATCGCACTGCCCTTGTCCGCTTCTGCCCGCGCGGCGTTCCATGCCCTTCCTCGGCCATTCATGGCTTCTCTGAGTAGCCTCGAGCGGCTCATAGTCCTGGACGCATTTCTATATCTAGATTTCGCTTCAAACGGAACCAAGACTCCTCGTGAACTTCAGATCCGCGCGGCGATAGCTATTCGTCAAGGCAAAGACCTAGTGGTACGCTCCGGCACCGGTACCAGCAAGACGATTGCTATGATCCTACCTTTACTCATGCTGCCCATCGATGCGATTGCTATCACCATTTCCTCATTGCGCTTGATACAAGACAACCACGTATGGTAGGCATATTCCACCACTGCGCCTCGCTGATCATTCCCAGGTGTCTGAATTCTCAAAATACGGCATTTCCTCCCTTGCGATTAATTGCCATACTCCTGCTACTCCGGCGCTATGGAAGGTATGTCTTGGGCAGCCTTTGACCAATATCAACTTAATTTGCACCCCCAGTCGATCGAAAAGCACACTCAATTCCGACACTATTCGGTCTCCCCAGAGCAATGTGGCCCCTTTCAAGGACATATTCCCTGGTTCGCAAAACTTCTACGGGACCAGAAATGGGTCAAGAAGATTCGTTTGCTTCAAATCGACGAAGCTCATTTTATCGTGACGGCTGGTCAAGCAAAAGGCAAAGAGACCGCTTTCCGACTTGCCTTCTCGAATCTCGGAGAACGCCTTCGAGTCCATCTGCCTTCAACAACTCCTTGTGCCGCATATTCAGCCTCTATGCCGAAATGAGTCATGGATGTCGTGATGAAGACGCTACGGATGGATCCAACCAATACAGTTACGGTCGAACTTTCTACAAACCGGCCTAATCTTGTCTACGCAACAATCCCCATGATTGGGACAATCAATAACCTTTCCAACCTCAATTTCCTCGCGCCCCAGCCATTCCCTGCCAACTACATTTTGCCTCTGTCCGTCATTTTCGTCGACGACAAGGAGAAGACATCAACCATTGCCCGGAACCTCAATTCCAGGCTCCCTCCCGAACTTGCAGCATCGAAACCTTTTCGGAAGTTTCACTCTGGGATGTCTAAACAGTATGTAATCACCTTTTCTTCTCCAGGGATTCGACGTTCCTAATATTCGGTTGGTAGTTTTGTACGGTGTACCCCAGTCCGTCTTCGAAGAGGATCAACGTGGCGGACAGGGTGGGTGTGATGGTCTCGAGTGTTTGGTGTTGACGATAGCGGAAAGTTGGGCCTACAACAACCTGGCAGAGTTGGACCCGAATCACCAGCCCGACACAAAGGAGCGACGTACGGAGAAAGCGATGGTTTCGAAGGCATCATCAAAACTTTGTCGCCGCAGCATCCTTGCGAAGCATAATGATGATGATACGGCTGAAGGTGAGTTTCACAATAATCAGACGCAACATAACCTGAAATTCCGTGTACAGCACTCTTTTTCACGTCGCGAACGTGCTGCGACAACGATGATCCCCTCTTCAACCTCTCGTATTTGGCTTCCCGGAATGTCCCTGTCCGTTAGCGACGACCCGGAGGAAGAAACGCCAGCCAAGAAGGTGCGCAAGAAGTATCGCCCCGTTCCCGTCCGGGAGTCTCTAGAATTGGCGTTGAATGCATGGAGGGATAGTATGCATGCCGGTGACCCGGTGATGAAGATGTTTCCGAAAAGTTACATCTTACCTGACGCATCCATTGTTCTTCTCGCACGCGAGCTGCCTACTCGTCTCAGAATCCCCGCCGAAATCACTTCTTTCTTGGAGGAAACTCCCGAATGGCATGCCCGGTATGCTCTGGATGTCTTGACGGTGATCTGCCTGTATGATACTGAACTCAGCACTGAAGTTCCAGCTCCGACTCGGAGTCGGACGAGTCCAACGAATCGGAGAAATCGGAGCCCGACATGGATGATATTCGACAACCAACATCGGATGGCGAATTATTAACTGTCTCGAATAATTCCGCATCCTCATCTGCTTCCAGCACTCGTTCCAGTTCTCCCACGCTACCCCCCGCACCTCGCTTCAGCGCCGCCGGTCGTCCACTCCGTCAAGCCGCCATAAATGGAGTTGCTGGAATCGCGAATCAGATCTCCAAACGACAGAAAACTGTGTAGACACTGACTGTACCTTTTGTACCACAATTCATCCGCCATTAACCCAGGTTTTGTATGCCTTCGACCAGGATTTCATCGCGCTTTTGCGTAATACTTCGGATCCGTTCTCCACAACATCAGTCGTTTCCCTTTCGGTTATTCGGCGACCGGCGACTGAGGGAAGATGGAGTCGGTACTCCCGCATCTTCAATTTTACTTTGTTGATTTGGTCGGAGCATTCCACTTTGGTGTGATGAGTCCCTTGCCATGGGGCGCCTAGAAATTGACCAAATTGAGTTTTAAGGCGCCGCAAAATTGGAACATTGGGAGCAAGATCCCCGAGTAAAACCCATGAAGTGAACTCCCTTGGAGGCAAAATAATTCTTCCCACAATCAGATTAACCTCAATGTTCAGTGACTGAAACAGTTACGCACCTTTTGAAAATTAATATTGAATTCCGCGTTCTTGTCGACGCCAACATAACCATGTCCGGATGTGGTGATGAGAGCATTGTCTCGTACCAGATTACTGTCAGGAGACTAGTATAAGGCGCAAACAGCAATGAGGATATAATCCACTCACGCAAATGGTTCGGGCCATACTTTTTTCAAATTTTGCAGGAAGTAGAGAAGCTCGGTCTGGTAGTTCGTGCATCCTCCACCGCTAAACATCATAGTCAAAGTTCCCAGCAGTAGTTCAACTCGCCCAAAGTCCCCGGAGGAGATGGAAGTGCGCAGCAGGTAGAAAACAAGGGTGTCGCGCATCAGAAGGTGGAGGTTTTGGGTGGTATAATCGGAATCAGGGGGAGAATCAACGGCACCGGATGCATATTTGTGGAATATTGTCCCAGCGATCTCCAGCAATCGCGACGCAGTTGGTTTGGAGTTCGCCAATTGAGTGATAGACATGCCGGTCTCGATCTCCCAATAGTGAAGCATCGCGTCAGTCAGGACTTGTGTCAGCAGGGAGACGAGTGTCTCGAAGTCGGGGTGATCCGAACCGAGGCGAACCTTTGTTAGGACTTGTGTCAGCAGGGAGACGAGTGTATCCAAACCGAGGCGAACCTTTGTTACGAGACCTATGAAATATTGGAGGCTTCCGAGATCTGCTCCGTCTCCCCGATGGACTTTCAAAAGCATCCACGATAGATTTAGTTCGGTGTGAAAGGCTCTAGCACACACTCATTCCAGGGGGCGATGATACAAGACGCTGAGAAACTGTGGCCGGCCTCAATGGCTGGACCACCGGTTACAACCGCGTGGGACCTGGCCACCAGCGAGGTTCGCCGGTTTGCGGGAAGGGTCCTCCTTCCTACACAAGAAGCTTGTCATGGAAGTCGTGAGCCTTTCATGAGAGGCCCTTTTCTATACGAGAATTGTCATGGAATAAAATAAAGTAACTGGGTCACGCACCGTGTTCGTTGGGAAACTGGTGCTGTTGCCTCTTGTAGTATGCTCCTTCTGTCTGAACGATGCTTCCTCGCAGACCACTGGGATCGGGTAGCAGGCATGTCAGGGGCCGATCAGAGATGGGCAGAACGTGGCTGCATTGTCTTATATAGTGAGAGATAATTTTCAGGATCTCACGGCTGACAATAATATATATATAAGGGGCGGCGTGGGCATTGTCGCAAGTTTCCTTTCAGGGCCCACCTGCGCATACATATATATCCCTCAGCTAACGCCGGTGGGCTTGTTTTTGTCCGAATGGAGGTGTTTGTTTGTTTGTTTACATCAAATATTTATTCATTTTTCTAGGAACGGGCGGGCGAGCTACTGCCCTTGAGCCCATAGATAGACTAGAATCTGGCCGTCCTTTGGGCTGAGCCATATGTTGGAATGGGCGCAGAATGTGGATGCATTGTTTTATATATGCAGAGATCACATATGTATCACTAGTAGGGCTGCTCAATAATTGGGTCGACCTGGTCAGGTCATGTTTTTAATAAAATAAATAATCATGCCGTTTGATCTCCGCTTGATCTCCGGCTACCGTATCCCAATCGGGCCACTCTCCCTGATGCCGCAACCGACGAAGGTACAGAGGCAATCGGATGCCATCTACACCGCCGAGGCACTTCTAGCCGCTTCACTTGCATTCGATGATGATCCCGACATAGAAGAAATGGCCTTATATGAAGATCAAGAGCAATGGGACACTGATCTTTTCACAGATGATACAGCAGAGATACTGGAGCTTTTTGCACTCAACTTGAAATGATGACCGGGGATGGATACAGGGGACCCTACAACCAGATAGTGAAGTCCACCGATTTTTTTCTCTGTCTGTTTGCAAGCGCCCGATCGAGAATTCCGCCACATGTTCGTTTGCACTGGTTCCAAGACTTGAGAAGCATCAGAAAAAGTTGAGAAACAAAAGGTGCCGAATACGCACCGGCTATCGAATAACTCGTACCACCCGTTCTGCTCCCACTCTGTAACAATGGAAGGCTTGAGGGAGCCAAGGGTCAGACCAGATTTACGTGTGTCGATGATCCGACGCTTGAGAATAGCATCAGGGTCGTCACAGTCGGCATCTCCCCAACCATTACCGGTGAAATTGCTGAAGGCGCGCAGCCAGGTGAATGTTTCGAGGGATCGCTGATACATGGATTTGACGGAATCCGCAGTCCGCGTGCCATCGAATAGCTCAGATGCCTTGAGACGGCTCAGTCAGAAAACTATACATGTAGTAGAGTAACTCACGCGCTTATAGACATGTCCCGGATTGACCTTGTGCTGCTCGAAGCGTCGCTCGGCTGCGTCAGTCGGTCTGAGGATGAACTCGAAGACCTGCGTCTTCTCCGTGGCCTGCCAGTTGCGAACCTTCCCGTCCTCAGTCCTCTCAATGTCGTCGTCGGAGTCCACAAGGTTGGTAGACGGAGGGATGTTTTCCTTGTCCTTTTTACCGGCCTTTAAGGAACGTGCCGGTGTCGTTTTGTTTTTGGAACCGCGCGGCCATCCTCTTCCACGCTTGGCAGGCTGTGGAGACGCAGGATCAGAACCAGCGCGCTTACGGGAGGGGTTGGCGGCGTCAGGTACGGTTGTAGAGGGCTCCGTGGGTGAAGAAGCAAGCAGGTGACCGTAAGAACCAGCGGGCGCGATGTATGGCGCGGGAGGGCAGCATGTATGCTGGAGGGGGGAAGATGAAGTCTCCCTGTATGTAGCATCAGAACTGCCCTCAGGCGGACATTCAAGGCAACACACCTGTTGTTGCCCGTTAGGTCCCATCCTGCAGTGGCGACAGTGTCGTGCCAAGTCGGGTCGCGTCGCGCTTCAAAGCCGCGGATGTACGAGAACTATGATGAGAATATGAATATGTCAAGTACTGATAGCTGACGTATTCATGATGTCAAGTAGAACCTTGCCTGAGATTCCCGGATCGGTTCGTTACTCTGCGGGCCGGCTAGAAGACAGAATTTTGTTTTCATAGGCACCGCTTTGCCTGTTAGTCAGAGGAAGTTCCCAAACCAATAACATCCATGTGGTGAGTGACTTGTACCTCTTCTTCTTCGCAACTATGCAGCAGCCATATGGCAACTGGGTGCCTGCTGGGTGTGTAATAGAAGGTGTGCTTCATTTGCAACGAACAGCGGCTGCGAATGACTTGCACGACGGGAAATATGTGATTGAGGAGATTTTGCATAAATGTGATTGCTGAAAATGCTGGTTGGCATCGCACAAACTCCACATCCAAGTCCTGAGGTTTACGAGCCAGGTGAGCCAACTGAATCCACTTAGCAGATTAATCCGAGCACAATGGCGTAGGATAAATCAGGCCGATTACGAGGTAGATTGAACACAAATAAGTTGATCCAGCTGGAAGGGTTTTGGGACCCGAAACTGGTGCTTTTTGAACAATCTGAACATTCTGTTCAAACCTACGATTTCAGTTGGTCAACTACTTCCAATTCTGCAGCATGCCAGTTCAATGTGGCGATGTCTCAGGGCATAAGATGCCGAGTAGGCTTTTGAAGTCCAGATTATTGGTGCCATTGGTAGCGACCAAGGTGCATCTAGCATTATTGAATGGCCAGGCAATGGGGAGAACATGCCTGCTCCTAGACTATTTTGTGATTGTGTCAGTTATGTGGAAGCGAGTCAAGCGAGTCAACCATTTTGGGGATACCCAGTTTGTGTGATATATCTTCGATTAGTGCAGTGTAGGACAGCTTGGGGCACTCCGTAAGCGCAAACGATCGAGTAGTCTTCTTGCCTGCATGCCTGCACTATTCAATTTAGCTTCTCTGACTCTGGCATATTCTGCATTATAAGGATTCGATTGAGTTTGGGCAAGGGTATGTAATAGAAGTACCAAGTGCTGGGAAGCAATTTGGAGGCGGACCCTATTACAGTACTGGTCTGTCTGCTACTGCACCAATCTAATATATAACACATGAATCGGCATTCTCGGGGATATTCAATTCACTTCTGCAGAGCTATCGTATTTCAGAACACTTCTTCCAGAAGCAAGACAATTATTTCTCCAAGTGCTTGTTCGAGAATGTCCACCACAGCGTTACCAATCGGCTGTCAGGAGCCTACTGGCCTGTCGGAAGCCACGGAATGCTATGCGAGTGGATTGGTTGAATGCCAGAATGAGCTATCATACCAAGGACCTTGGCTCTATTACACTCTCGCATGCACTTGATCGCTTTTTTCGTGCCCTATGTACAGCCAATTAATCGTTGCCTCATTCCAGTGAACTTACCTGTGTTTATTGCAGAAAGGTTCGAAAAAAAGTTTTGCGGAAGATTATAAAAGTTGCGGATGCAACTTGTCTTTTTCTTGCGGGCAACTCTATATCTTGCGGGCGGGGTCTGTATCTTGCGGGTGATGACTATATATATCTTGCGGGATGCCACGATTTCCCCGCAAATTAAACGATCTGATTATTGTTATCTGTTTTGCAGGGAAGGCATCAAATCATGTATCTTTGCCCTAAATATGTATGCCCCGAAATAGCATTTTGAATCACATGCTTCGTAATGCCATTTTGAACACTATTGAATGGTTTACAGCAATTGGCGGTACCCAAGGCGCGGATCGAAAATCTCTGTTTTGGCATGTTTTCAAATAATTGTCAGTAACTCAACCAGTTCTGCTCTGATTTAGATGAAACCTATGTAGATCTGTCAGGCTAATTCAAGCGCAATTAGTAATAGAAATTGATTTACCAAAAATTTTGTATTAGGTAATCTGTGGTTTTGGACCACTTTCGAGCCAAATGCCATCTAGCATACCCACGACATGTCCCAGTGACCTAATATTTTGAGATGGACAACATATATACATAGGCAAACATGTGATAGAGCCAGAATTATATAATATCCCAATATAAATGCAATCCTTACAATATTTCTGAATGCCAAACCTGCTACATGTATCCAATGGAACTACAGGGACTGTAACTAAATTATCCATAATTCCGGCTCTATCACATGTTTGCCAATGTATATATGTTGTCGCTCCCAAAATATTAGGTCACTGGGACATGTCCTGGGTATGCTAGATGGCATTCGGCTCGAAAATGGTCCAAAACCACAGATTACCTAATACAGAATTTTTCGTAAATCACTTTCTATTACTAATTGCGCTTGAATTAGCCTGACAGATCTACCTAGGTTTCATCTAAATCAGAGCAGAACTGGTTGAGCTACTGACAATTATTTGAAAACATGCCAAAACAGCAATTTTCGATCCGCGCCTTGGGTACTGCCAATTGCTGTAATTCGGATTTTGAACCACATGCCCTGAAATGCCATTTTGAATCACATGTTTCATAATGCCATTTTGAACCCTGTGCCTCACTACATTGAAATGCTGTTTTGAACACTATTGAATGGTTTAATTCGCATTTTGAACCGCATGCCCCGAAATGCCATTTTGAATCACATGCTTTGCAATGGCATTTTGGACACTATTGAATGGTTTAATTCACATTTTGAACTACCATATCTTAGAAGACCTAGAATGTTGCATTTTTGGAAGTTCCTCGGCAGCCAGAGTATAGGCGGAGATCTGGAAGATTCTTACTCCGATCGGCCGCTCACCAAGACTGAAATGGAAATGTGAAAGAAAGTGTGGTCTAAATTGGGAAGTTCCGGATACTGACTTGTTTCATGTGCCGTCAACATGGAAACCGGCTCGGGTTCGGCTTGTAATAAACAAGGTCATCAGGCAACCATTCACTCTCAACTCTCCAAGTCCATGGTAGTCATGTAATATTTGAAGACAGAGAAAGTTGCTTCATTTTTCATTTTGAATTGATGGAGCACCACTTATTTTGGGGCAAAATCCGGAACAAGTTGGTCTCATTCAACTCAGAATTGAGAACTATCCATCTTTGACTATACAACTTTTTACACTTTTTCTGAAGGTATGGGAGGTATAAAATCTTAAGTCCAAAACATTGTTTGGCGGCATCAGCCAAAATCGCAGCATGATATCCCAGCCGCTTCGCCAACCGTGATAAAGCCTTATCATAAGCGTAGCCACGTGCTTGGCGAACGCGGTTGGTCACGAGCCTAGGCGGCACGAACAAGCGATCAGGGCTATAGAAAAAGGCCCTGGGACTTCATTAGAATTGCAATGGTCTGCAGGATGTCAAGTCATGCGGTTCAAAATGTGGACCATTACAAAGGCAACGGGGTTATGTGTTTCAAAATATAAACCAGAAATTGCGCTCTGGAAGGCCCAATAACGCCTCGGAGCGCGATCTGAATAGCTGTAAATGTTCGCAGCGATCAGGGCCATGGAAAACAGCCTTGGGGCTTTAATGAAATTAAAATAGTCGGCAGGATGCATCACGTGTTTCAAATATAAGCCAGGGCATGTGGTTTAAAATGCAAATATCTGGCGGGATCCATTCAAACCTTAAATATGTCAAGTGCTGCCTTATCCCTCCTGCTCTCGGCTGAATTAAACCATTTGATGGTGAGGCACAGCATTCAAAATGCCATTACGAAGCATGTGGTTCAAAATGCAAATTAAACCATTCAATAGATTTATTTTGGTTGAGAAACCAAGGCTCGTAGCCGAGGAATTATATCGCATGTCCGACTCTGGAAAGTACGTTTCCATATAATATATCCTGAACTCCCCTCAAATATGGTTCTTTGACGCAGGATGACTTCGATGTATCGCTGCGGACATATCAAAATCATCGAATTTCCCGCTTCAGCCACACCCAAAGACATCGAGGTCATTCCGACCGCGAAATATTTAACTCTGCCCGCCATTGTGGAGGGTCGCATCAGCATGTTCAACTTTGTGCTCCTCTCTAAGAAATCAGTTTCTTGTGGGGCACATCCCCTCTTGATCGCGCACCGGATCAAACCATTGTTTTGAACCCAAGGCATGCAAAATTTGCCATGTACACATGGGTGATTTACCATCGAATCTTTTGCATTAGGTGGCTGTCCAGTGGGTGCCTGGACCCCTGTGATCGAGCTGCATTTTCGAGTGTTTTGGTCAGTTTGGGCAGGGAAAAGGGAGAACTTGACAGTTTAAGCTTTGCAGGCATCAATCCATTCTTTTGAACCCAGGACGTGCAAAAATTCCCATATACACATGTTCTGGGTGATTTACCAGCGAATTTTTGTGAATTTTTGTATTAGGTGGTTGTCCAGTGGGTGCCTGGACCCTGTGATCCAGCTGCATTTTCGAGTGTTTTGGTCGGTCTGGGATGCTTATGAAACCGGCGCACCAATTGAGTTGCACAAATTGACTGAAGGGCAGGCTCACCCCCACTTCTGTCACTAGTAATGTCACGCATAACTCGGTCCGAAATTTCCGCCCTGCCAAATCTCTCTGTATTCAATTGTAGTATTGTGAGCCTCGAAACTGCGGCTGTGTAGGAACCTATTATATCTTTAGAATTTCCTTTTTTGGAAATCGGTCAACATATCCAAATATCTTCTATTCACTCATATTTTCCCTCCATAAGTTGTTCGGAGTGATTGGGTGGCCAGAATACCGAGATCCACGGACCATTCAATGGCCAAAATTTTGTGGAAAGACGGAGACAGTGGGCCAAGTATTGCAAATCCAATGATCGTAGTCGAGGGGATCTGCTTGAATTTAATATCGAGTAAAGAGAATATTCACAACGCAGTGAGGCGTTGAAGTATGAGCAAAGTTGAACATTGTGTTCAACCGCGATCACGGCCATCACCGACGGCGACGGGCATCGCCGGGATGTTCCGAAGCAAGAGGAGACAATGGGCAACAACGAGGACACAAGGGAAGACAGTCATAGACGAAATGCCTACAGTGAGATTCATTGGTGTAGCCGACCACAAGTCAAGCCCAGCCACAAGCCAAGCCGTCCAACCCCATACCACTAAATTTAAACTCCGCTAAGCGGGGCAAGCCGTTTTGCCAAGCCCATCGGAAAAGTCTGTGTTGATAACTACTTAAGTAATGCGAGAGCATCAATATGAGCAATCTGACTGTACATCTACTATCAGAACTTTGAACGACAGTGGACCAAGATCCTCCTTCTCCTCTTCTTCCTCAAAACTTTCAAGTAATGACTGGAGCCCTCTGGCTTCGCAGGCGTTCATTTTCTCGGGGCGCCGCCGAGCTCGGTCCCGTTCAGGCTTGTTCGAATCTCTGTTATGGTCCTCAGATAGATTGCCTGAGGGCGATGATGTGAATGGCATCCGGGCCATGTTTTTTAATAACACCCAACGATACAAGCTGTCATGCCCATTAATCTTGGAGGGGCCTGTCATGCCAGCTAGACTCTGAGACCGTGCCATGGCAGCAAAGGCTTCACAGGATGTCGATGTAGACGCAACATTTGCCACACATGAATCATTCGGCTTCCTCAGCATCTGTAGGGAATATCAGCCTACTAACATGAATTGGGCCAGGTAAATTGCCCACCCCCAGACGCTCGAATTTTGAATTTTGAAAGACGTCCAATCAGAGGCCCTAGACCGAAATGGAGCAATTTGGACCAGCCAAATAATGTTATACCGCTGAGATACAGGATTATTATATAGAGAGCTTGAAGGAGGCCGCCCCGAAATAAGATACTGCAGCCGTGGCATATCTATGCAATCAGTGAGTGGGAATATTAGATTATTGGATGCACGGAGGTTGTGATATCCAACTGATGGATGTTTCTGACTCTCCACGCCAATGAGAAACACAAGCAGTGCTCTCCGCAGGCCGCTCAGATTCAAAAATGCCCGGGCCTGAAAGGTCTCCATAATGCGATGCGGCGACGTGGCATTGTGTTCCAGTGTGGTAGTCAAACAAGCATATTCAATTTGTTATTTCCTTGATCAAGGAAAGCCCACCCCCTAGCGCCGGCCCGGCTGTGAGCTGCCGGCCTCCAACTTAATACATATTCCTTCGGTTGACCTCGAATATGCCTAATTGCTTGGCATTCTTCTCCGCAAGCGACGCCTGCCTCTCGCCAATTCCCACCTTTGATTCGAAGTATTTTCCGAGCCCGTAGCAATCCTCCTGACTGGCTGCGACTTGCTCTTCATCCGTGCGTGGACGTGTCCAGATTTGGTGGGCTTTCGACCCTCACCTTCTGTCCGGGGACGGGAGTTTGCGGTGGAGCTGCTTTCGAGGGCCTTGTGGTTGATTTAGCAGAGGAGGGGCTCGAAGCCAGGGGAGATTCGGGCTTGGATTTCTTGCCCTTTTTGAGCGCGTCGTCGAGCCGGGGCAGGAAACGATTTCGATCTCGTTGTCCTCGTCGTCGGTGGGATCCCAGTCCGAAATGGGGTCCTGGGATGAGCGTGGGGTGGTGCGAGCAACCTTGGGGTTCTGATAATACCTATTCAGATGTTAGTAAGTGTCTTGAAGAAGGACATCAACACACCGGTCATAAAAAAGCTTATACCACCCATCCTTCACCCACATTTGACATGTTGCACTGGTCAGAGTCCCAGTATCGCACCCGTGGCGTAGGTGCACGTTGACGCTTGCCGGATCGTCCCAACAATAGAGGCTTACACAAGCCTTGATTTTGACTGAATTGCCATATTTGGAAAATCAGAAAAGTGCTAAGAAGTCCTACATTTAGCTATATTTCTATATTTCATGTCTACAAGTTGTCCGGGGTCACCAGGTGGCCCCAATATGGTCGACACTGCAGTGCACATTTACTGAGCACCACTGTATCCCCATGAAATTGCCAAAGATTCATGCCAGCATTTTATTTGGAGCGATTTGACTAAAAAATGGTCGAGAAACATATGTGACATTTCTTTTGCTGAGTTAGTGTATATGCTTAAAATACAATTTGCGTTCGGTCACGCCGCTGTTTGGCTTGCGATCGTGCGTCCAGTTAAGATATTGGCCAAAAGGAAGCGTTTGGGTATCGACGACATCAGCTGTCTGGTGGCACGTATACACGACCATGAGCCCGGACCGCGTCGATGGGCACCCTGTGAGCGACAGGATGCGATGGGTGTAACGGAGGAGTAGGCAGAACAAAATCAATTGTATTTCTCTCATACTACACGGTGAAAAATTCAATTTCCGCAACCCTACCTAAACTCCTTGACTTTGGTACCTGAATTTGCAAAGTACCTGAATCTAATTTTTTTTAAATCCATTCAATTTGCCCCTCGCCGTGTGCGGCATGTTGGGCATTCTTCTACACACGTATGCGGGAGCGTAATCCTATGTAAGTAGGGAGAAGTGTTCATAAAAAGTAATCGTTCCTCGAAAACATGTCCGACCGCCGACTTTAGGCTGAGACGGACGGTGGCGACTAGACAAGTCGCGCGAAGCCCTGTGAGTAAGTTAGGCGGACTCGGGCTTAAGATAGTTGGTTGTGTAGGCCTCCCGTGGGTAGGCACTGGTGAATAAAGTAAGATAAGAGGTGTGGGTTGGGTGGTCAGCATATCTCTTCAGGTACAGCAGAGGAGGGCTTCGCGAGGTATGGGGTAACCTTGCACCAGGTTCCTGCCATGAAACCTCCTCCTTTTTTGATGAGGCGCAGGGCATCCGACTCCGACGAGAGCGTAACCCGCAAGGCTAGAGACCCTCTTGTTTGAATGTCTGCCGGACAACTCAAAATGGAGTAGCCTTTGAACACCGTGTTGGGGATGTCAGAGACTGCGAGTCCAAGCTCGACGAGGCTGCGCGTGTAGGTTCGATTATCCAGCGGTGCTATCCGGCAGTGCAGGGGCTTCATGAAAAATGACTGAGTGCCAGTGTTCGTCCGTCTCAAAGACCGGGCAATCGTACTCCTCAGGTAGTTTGAGGAGTGGTCGGATGGCGGGCCATATGAATGGGCTCTGCCCAACGAGGTAGCTCGCTGTGCAGGCATTCGCAGCGGGGTAGAGGATCAAGTTCCCCTTCCTGCTCCACCGGACACCGACAACGAGCCTCGTGTTGTGAAAACCGTCAACAAGTGCACCTGTGATGGCATCGTACAGGGCGAGGGGGTCAGCCTTGAGTGGTCGGGGCAGGGTCTGAGTCACATCGTCGAAGCGGATAATGACGCGAGGTGGTCGCGCAACTGGTTCGGGACATGCCGGAGCAGGCAGTCGCGAAGGTGATGCAGGGCGCTCGGGCATCACCGGCCCCGGACTGAGGCCGGAAGGCCACGGATCGCTAGCCGCCGCAGCAGCATACGTGGCAGTGGTGAAGGTAGGTGCTGGGGTCATGGTAGCGGCAGTGGTTGCGGCGACGGAAGGGGCTGGGGGCTGGTGTCGGTTGTGTGGCGGTTGAGAAGGCAGACAATGTGAGTTCCAAAGAGAGGGACGGAGGCGGATGCTGCATGAGTGTGGCAAGCGCTGAGTCTAAGAGAGTTTCAAGATGTTGGCGGTGGGCTGTGAGCTCGTCGTGGGGGCAAGACTGGGTGTCAGAGCGCAGCGCGGGGGTCGGGCAGGTCGTTGGCCCTCCGTGATGGTGGTGAATCTAATTTCAGGTCGATTCATTTTGACTGTTGAAAGTCAAGTACTGTACTATTTCATTCAATTCGAAGGTCACGCGTCACAGGGCCCAAAATATCAGAAATTTTTCGAACCTGTCACGGGTCACCGAGGGTATATTCGAAAGTGCGAAACAAGTCACAAAGATGCTCAAAAGTGAGTGAAAAACCCGATTTTTGCCTCCAGCGCGGTTAGGTGGTCAATCGTGGCAAGGCATTCACACGAACTGCCAATTTTGACGTGAGCGGAAGTAGACCGTGTTTACCTCTTTTGGTGCGATTCTCTTGGCACATCGTCTACGTGGATTCTTTAATGTTTTCTACGACGAACAACCACGTTGACCATTTCTGAGGGATTCTCAGATGTCCGGCTACTTCCCAGGCGATTTACGAAAAAAAAATCGGTGTCACACGTTCCGCGGCCCATCTTCGAACTTCAAAGTTCGAATCTCCCTGTCACAGGTCACAGCGCTGGAGAATTGAATGAAATAGTACAGTAGTGGGTCCCTGAATTCCAGGGTGTTCGATGACCGCCGGCCGGCGGTCGGATATATCGACGAACTCGAGCCCAAACCCATTCCGGCTGGCTGCGGACAGGTACAATCCCACCTGTTCGTTTGAACATTTCGGGGGTCGCTTCTTGATCTTCGGACACAAATATGACAACGATTTCGTCATACAAAGCCGACATAGGTCGCGGGAGAACTGTCGCGAGGGTGGACATTTCATGTGGATGGATGCACACATTTCCAGATGCGGCTCTCTGTCGCAGAAAAGGTGAGCCGCATCCGGCATTTAACTTGACCCAATACTTTGTTGTGTGAGCGCAATCACCAGTTCTTCGGCATAGGTAAGGCATGCAAGTTCGGGAGGTGTCTCACCGATCCAGTAACCGTTTGCCCAGCTATAGACTTCCTCTGTCTTTGAGCATCCATAAACCACACAACCGATTTGAGGTGCCCTTCCTTGTATACAGCGCATGTGACAGATTTCTCACTTTTTTATCCCCTTTCTAGACTTCGGACGACATGAATGTTTCTTCTGGACGCGAGCTCTTGGATATATCGAGCCTCCTATCTAGAATCGGGGGTTTGGTTATCAGACTCCCTGCTGAGTCGAACCTCATCCCAGCGACCACACCGCTTCCTCAGTTACGAAGCCTGATCGCAACGTTGACGGACGCCGACGTTGAATACGTTCTCAAGAATGCCCCTCTCCTTTCAGAACTCCGGTGGATGAGGGTGGCAAGGAATCCCGATTTCCTCCCTCTCGCTTCCACTACGCTGATCAAGCTCAACATCTTGTCCGTCGGTTTTTCGGCCACTCAATTCATCAGCCTCCTGCAGCACCTTCCCTCACTTTCGCATCTCACCTGCGGTGTTGTCCCACGAGATGTCCATCTTTACACCCCGTTGCCATTCCCAAACCTTCGCAGCCTCCGTCTACGCCAGGACTACGCCTTCACGGTCCCCTCGGTCGACGCACTCGCCCTCGTCACCCTTCCCCAGCTCCGCTGCCTCGAGTATGACTCGGCCCCAAATCCCGCCGTAATCGAGTCCTTTTTGTCCCGGTCGCATTGCGCTATCTGCGAGCTCGAGACCTACATCGTTAACACCACTGGTACAATCGCTTTACGCGAAGAGTTCGAACTCCTTCCCTCAGTCGAAACCCTCGGCGTGTCCATAGACGCTAGCATCAGCATTGCCACCCTCAAAACTCTTGAAAACTTTGGAACCTTTCGTCAATTCGGCTCTGCTTTTTCTCTCTTCCCAGAATTTTGACCGTCCAGACGTAAGCCAAATTCGGGCAGACGTAGCATATCTCGGCATATCTGGGCAGAGAGGTGCTTGACCCATGAATCAGCTCGCAAAGGATTGAGTCAGAGAGCCACGGCAATTCCGCACCAAGCTCACTGTATTATCCATCCTCCCCTTCAGAAATTAATTCGAAAGACGAAATCATGTAACAGCCGCTAAGAGTATGTACTCTTAAAATCAATTGGGTCACCCGAGGGCTCTGATTCCATGCAAGGGATTGCAACGCAAAGAAGCCCCAAAACGGATTGGTGTAGGTTCTCCGAAACAACGTTCAAGGAAGAAATTTGTGGCACAAACAATTTTTTGAGACTACTAAATATTGATTAATTCTTCGGTGAGTTGAACTGGATTCCTGGGGACAAGCTGTTACAGGGCCCGCAAAGTTGTTATTTTGGCCATTTTTTGCTGTTTTCGGGCCAAAATGGCGATACATCTGGAAGCGACCAGATTCAGACTCCCGCGCCTCCTTGGACGTCGCGTCCTCCTCCGACGCGTCATCGGCTCGGCGAGGCAGAGGGGGTTGACCAGGCAGTCTCTAAGTAGCAAAAGTTACTCTTGAGCAGATATCGTGAAGATATTCTAAGCAGGCGTACCTTGAATGCGAATTTGCAAAAGGTTCAAATAGTAAGGTGCTGAACTCGAATTTCCATCAGCGTACAATGGCGAAATCATGGATGCATAGGATGGTGATACCTTGGTAGCTGGCAGCAGACTGAGCAGTGGCTTAGACACGCTCAATGTGGTCAAATTTTCATCTTAGATAAAGATAACTACGTATTACAGGGAATATACTGGGGCACGAATGAGCACGACCGCCAAAAAGAAAAATGCCCTGCGCATCGCGCTGCTCCCACGTAACCCACGCGTACGGTGTAAACATGTCCGGGCGCGCCTCATAAAACAGCCTTGCCCGCCTTGGCATTACCTGTCCGCAGAGCGCGCTCTGTGCCGCCGGCCTAGTCTCTGGACAGTGCGCCTCTATTGTATCTGACTCCAAAAATACTCTCTGAGTAGTGATGTGAGGGAGCGCCCCGAGACGGCGCCGGCTACCCGCTCCTCCGCATTGGCCGGAGCACCTCAGGCACCGGTGTCGAAGCACGAGAAAACGACCTGAGATGACCGAATAGACACGTACCGCCGGTCCCTCAAACGGCTCCAAAACATCGGTTCCACCTGCTCCAGCGTCGGGTATGGTGGTGGGAGAGAGGAAGAGGATGTGTCACACTGGGACACAGGATTCAACCATTCTCAAACAGGCCGTGTCCCGTTTGCTGAAAGGCGTGTTGGGTTTACTGAAAGCTGACACAAATGTGTCGGAATTTGTGAGATATCATGACGTGTGTCGGATTTTGCAGAACGTCTACCCAACGATGATGCGCTCTGGAGAATGACAGACTTTGGTGGTGCATCTGCGTACTGTAAGACAATAGTAATAGTCGGTAAAGTGGTGCAATGCTGGCAGGAGAATTTTTTACAGGGCGTACCACAGTACCGGAGTCGGCTGTGCGAATGAAGTATGCGTTAACACCGTTGGAGTCTCGCAGCTGACGGAACACAAACGGAAGGTGTCCAGGTGCTGGAGGAAGGAAACTTGAATTGACTCACGACGATATCAGTGTTGTTGGAACTTGGCCACCATCGATATTGGGGGCCATCAAGGCCATTAAACACGTGAGCCCCCTGCGGGACCATCAGACGCCAGGAAAGGGATGACTTGCATGCAGAGAAAGCTCATCCTCTCACCCAGTGGGCCTGACGAGACGACCATCCTCGCGACCGGCGCGGGGATGGTCGAGAGTTTCCTTGGATAGAAGAAATCAGTTATTAGGTCAAAATAAGATCGGGAGGAAACGGGAAGGAGGGAAATTGATCGAAATCTTCCTTGGGGTTAGCTACGCCCCTCTGATCCGTAAGACTTGCCAACCCCCAAAAAAACGGAAATTAAAGGAAAGGGATGACTTGCCTGGAATGAAAGCTCATCCCCTCGCCGACTGGGCCCAACGAGACGGCCATCCTAGCGACCGGCGTCAGGTTGGCCGAGTGTTTCCTTGGATGGAAGAAATCAGTTAGCTGGTCAAAATAAGAATGGGAGGGAAAGGGAGGAGGGAAATTCATCAAAATCTTCCTTGGGGTTAGCTACGCCCCTCTGATCCGTAAAAAGTCGCCAACCCTCAAAAAATGGACATTGAAGAAAAGGGATGACTTGCCTGGAGTGAAAGCTCATCCTCTCCCCCAGTGCGCCCGATGGTCTCAGACGGCCATCCTCGCGACCGGCGCGGGGATGGCCAGGAGTTTCCTTGGATGGAAGAAATCAATCAGTTATTTGGTCGAATAGGATTGGGAGCAAAATTGAGGAGGGAAATTTATTCAAATCTTCCTTGGGGTTAGCTACGCCCCTCTGATCCGCCAAAAAAGAAAGAAAAAAAACCCGAGAATGAAGGAAAGGGGTGACTTGCCTGGAGTGAAAGCTGAACTGTAAAGGCATGAGCATCAAACAATTCCACTGTGAAACGGGATGCAGCCGATTCCTGTCAATATGATCAACCTTCCTTTGAGCGAGAGAGAACACCACGACCGCAAATAAACTAATTCAACCGCATCGGGGGTAGCTAGGCCCCTCAGGTTCATCGAGAATGCGACGCCAATGACCGGGAAATTGGGAGAAATATGACTTGCCTTGTGTGTGCGGGAGGGCGAGGCAGGGGGGTGGTCAACTGAAAATAATATGCCCACTTAACAGAAACAGGAGCATATTGCGAGGGAAAGTCGCGCTCACAAGTCGCCAAATAAACGCCCCGCCCGCCGTCATGCTCACTCTCGCTTTCAACCCAGACTCCTGCTGAGGGTGGGAGAGTAGGTTGGAGAGGAACGGAACGGAACAGAGTTGCTCGCGGAGGGGTTTTCTGAAAAAAATGGCCACTGCATATTGAAAAGCAGAGGAAGGAAGCAAAATGTATTCTTAGTGGGATCTATGGGAGTAAGACTTCTCCCAATGCAATGGCCGCATTCTTGCTACCTTGGACATACATCACGAGCCTTCGGATCCTGTTCGGGTTTTACGTGAAAAACTCCGCGCACATATTCTGATCTTACGAAAAGGTAAACGTGTCGAACGCGAGCAACAGGAAAAGTACGAAAAAAATACCCGTTTCGATCAGGAGATCGACATGGACATAAAAATCATTGGATCTGGGGCCTCGGCCAAAGGCATTCCGTACTATATTACAGATTATATCACGAAATCTCAACTTAAGACTCGTGTGGTGTTTGCGATGTTGGAGCTAGCGGTTGAAAAGCTCGGTAACTCCTCTCGAAGATGATTTGAATATTCGTGCGCCTATGCAATGATTTCTCAACAGGAGTTGTCCGCGCAGCAAGTTCGTCGTATCTGCTGGATTTTGAAGACCATTTTACAAGCCATACCTACCGTAATTTCTGCTGGACCTCTTTCGAAAGCCTGATCAACAAGGAACTACCGAGTCCTGAGTGTTACCCTTCGAAACATGCCGGCGCTTCAGAGGTATGTTCTCATTGAATCTCCCTGTTCTCTTTGCTCAGAGAAGCCAGGCGGACCAGTTTCACAACGAAATTCTACCCACATCACCCACAATTTTGGGAGTTAAAATCGCATAGAATTTTCGAAAGGGCTGCTTCTTCTTATATGTTGCTGGCAACTGGGTTGCCAAATAGAATTATTCAGGACAATGCCATTCACCATTGCCTGGGCTGAAATTTCCCGAGTGAGTATACTGTATCAGCCTGTAGGGATGTGATGGCCGGAGGATCGTGACATCGTCCTACAGACGGGGGCAATACGATGGACCTGAAGATTGCCGTGACTGTTGCCCAAGTTGGTGATGTGCAATTTTTTTTTCATTTTTATTCTTTTTTGCTGTGAGTTTCAGAGATTAGCAGCAAAGTATCACAACTTACCTCTTTGAAGTTGTGTTTTGAAGCTGGGGAAAATTATGGTATTTGAATATTTATTGTCACAACTTGCTTTTGACAACCGAGGCCATCGGACCGTGACCCGCCCGGACGGCAGCGACGCGACAAGTCCTCTGTGACCGTGGCCGTTGCATTCCTACAGGTCCATACAGTAAATGAACAAGGTTTGTTCCGTTTCCTGCCCACTTTGCTCCCAACTAGTCCTGCAGGCCGATTTTTTCTCTCTGTTAAGTCGATCACTTTCCCGCGAAATGTTCATACTTTTACTAAATTTCAACCAAACTCAGAGGGGCCACAGAGTCTGAGTTTTCTGTGGCTCTCTGAGCTTTATATATTAGACTCAGAATCTCATCACTGGCATATTGTATATGGGTCCAATAACTCTATTTGGGTGGTAGAGAACTTAGTTTACTGTATGGTCCCAATTTCAGGAATGCCTAAGAAATATCTATTTTTTGTGTCACAAGTAACAGTTGTACACACCATAGGTATGAGTTTCCTATTCAGTAGCACTGCATATCCATGCCTCCATATCATAAGCTAGAGGATGTTCGGGGCAATGCTGCATCCAAATCGATTTAAGAGGAGTGAAATTTAAGGAGTCTATAGCATGTAACTGGTACGGGATGTGAATAGCAAGTGTTACACCACTCATCGTTATTGGGCATCAAACCGTCTGTATTACACCCACGCCCGTAAGAAGTGCACCTGTACCCATAAACAAAATTGGTTGAAACAGGGACTGCAGTGAACAAAAGGAAATATCTAGGTTCACATTTCCATTGATGAGGCATGAAATTGAACATGCCTGAAATAATACAATTTTGCGACCTTTCAGTTGGATAAACTGATAAAACCCGTCAATAAGGTTATACTAGAGTACTATTCTATCCCAGGACTGAGTATTAGGCTGCTGGATGCGTTGAAATACCAGGTTAAAAATATCATATCCATTATACTGGCTATAGAAACACTCCTGCAAGTTGTACTGATTGTGCAACAAGTTTGAGTGTAATATAGACGCTAGGCCATATATCAAACACACAGGACATTGAAAGAAACATATCTACAGCTATAGGACAACAGGATAACCCTTGGTTCGCTCTCAGGAACATTCGGAAGCAGAGAAATCCGATGCAAGTACTAACTTACCTTATTGGGTTATTATGGGAATATTTCGGGCATTTGCTGAGGCCGGAGACTGTCGGGGACATTTAGGCATCATCTCGAATGGCCAGAGCGGCCGTGAGCGCTGTTTTCTGAGTCTCAATGAGTCAGAAATGTCATGGAGATATATATCAACACAGGATATAATTCAAAAGGCTGTGTTACAGTCGAGTCGCTCATATGGAATACCGTCGGGAGAGGCCCAGGGGCCATTCCATATGACGATTATTCCAGAAGACATTTTCTATTATTTTGCAGGAAATAAATTTGCTTTACACTACTGGGCTGAAGAACGACAAGATCTGTGTCTGAACCTTAGTTCCTCAATCTCCTGCTTCAGCACCGCAAAAGTTGCGCAGCTGGTTCCCCAAGGCCGCATCGAAATCCGGTCGAAACCGAAGCACCCTTTTGAGTAATTCCGCCGCCGTTGGGACATCTTTGGGTGCTTGTCCCAGTAGTACACACAATTCTGTTCAACCAGCCCAAAATATTGAGAAAAACAATGGCTCGTAGGAAAAACTTCGGAGGTATGTTTTTAGGCTTCTTTTGACGAGCCGGATCTGAATCTGGCCTCAGATTTACTCAAAAAAGAGTCGTTCACACACTATAAGATAGGCGGAGTTTGATTGTCCCCTACTGTAGCTTGAGCGTTCCTCCTCTTCTAATAACTCTGTGCTCTGAGTCTGACCGATTTCATGTCGTTCAGCGCTGTGCTTGTGCTGTTCTTTTGCAGTGTGGCACGGGAGAACCTCACAGCTGATGTGCGTTATTTTCGGCGCTTCTTAAAGCCTGTGAAAGCTGTACTTCGGCGTTTATCATCTCTCCCTCCTACCCTCACCATGGATGGACGACGAACCGCATGTGGATACGGTGTCTGCCTCTAACTCAGCCACAGACAATCCTGGGTCTTCCTCGTGAGTTCTTCGCTTTGCGACCTTCATCGATGGAAGCTGTGTCTCACCAACGCCTACCCTAGCTATGGCGGCGCCATATTCCCTGGGTCGCACCACTTCACTGTGGCCGGCGGGACATTTACTAGTGTCACGAAGAACTACACTGCTCCTACCGTACCTTCAGGTATGTAGATTTTTCTCTCCGTACCTTGCGAAGAGTTACCGAATAAATATACAGACTTCCGAATGATCCCAATGGGAGATATCGACCTCCAGCATGAAATACGCCTGGACAGTAACTCCTCTGTTGTGGGTCCCCACCACCCAGAAAGGGCACGTGTTCGGCGGGTATATTTTGCCAGGATAGATGGTCGAAAATCAGGCGTGACGGCGGCCATGTATCAAGGTGAGGGCGCGGAAGAGGTGTGTTACCGTCTGCTTTCCAAGGGTTGTGTCTGAATCGCTATTGCAGGAGTGGCGCCAGGATATTGCCAATTATATGATGGTTCGGTGAGTGCCATACAATAATCACCTACTATATAATAAATTATACACCAAGCCATCCAAATATTATCCAGATGTGTGGAGCAGCGAGTTCGAGTGGCATACATGCCACACTCTTCCATGGTGGTGCGAACTTCGACCTAACATAAATCACCATGGAACTTCACATTTGGAGTAGATTTGATACCGTTGAAACAGTTCCTGGGTCGTCATTCACCTATCCCGCAGGTGTATATCCATGGCTTGTGTGTATGTGCATCCGCCAGTTCCCACTTGCGGAAATTGATTCCTCTGAAGATAAATGAGTTCAACGTACGAAACCTCAACCTTGTCGGCCAGTTCACTGAAAGCTGTCACAGGTGACACAGAATTATTTTTCTTGCACATTCGACCGAGAGCTGGTAAGTTCAATCATATAGATGCCCACTTCTTTATGTGAACATGTCCAGTCGGACGAGGATTTCACATTCTGGATCCGTCGCTCCTCTGGTCGGCTCTGCGTGGACCTTATACCGAGCAACATCACCTATTGGAACAGTGTGGCTGAGATATCTCCCCTACCGAGAATGCAGACATCGGAGGACCCAGACCAAGAGGCCATGGCCATTGATACTCTAACACTAGAAGAGTATTATGGCGCGTCTGAATTATTCCTAGTCCGATTTCTTCGTTAACCGGGGCAAACAGTTGTGCCGAATGAGATCTCTTTCAAACTCGGAATTTCAGCAGCTACAGACAACGCGCCACGGGGATTCTTATTTCTCTGCCCACCAGAGCATTTTCGAACGGGACAGTCTTCAGTGAGATGGCCAGAATGTCCGGCCTATTGGTCCCTCGATCCATCGGGTGTAGAACCACTTGGCATGGAGAATGCAACTGAGCTAGGATTCCCCTCCATCTCGCTCTCCATGAAGATCTTTGGATGGTCTTGGGATGCTAGTGTTTATGCTGGACTTCGACAGTTCCACCAGGCCAAAGGCTTCGATCCAGACAGCCTGGACGTCGCACGGCATCTCGGTCATCCACTTTGTCAGCTAGTCGCTCAGATGGATCCTCTGTTCGCCCATGGTCAGTCAACTCGCCAACCCATGGTTCAATTGTATTGAGACTGATAAATACTCAGTGGGTGAGGAGGATTCTGGTGCAGAAGGTGATCATGATCAAGACCCACTCGACATTGACGAGTCGGAGGATTCCCAGAACACAACTGAGCATGATAATGGTAAGAATATATCTTGCCCTGATTTCCCTCACAACTACATCCTTAAATGTTCAGCGCCCGAATCGACGACGGGAAAAGAAGTGGATGAACCATTCAGTCCTGATGACGAAATCCTTGTCTCGCGGGCCTTGAAATTTTTCATGAACATCCAGTTGGCTCTCATCTTATTCCTCGCATTATGCTGGATGTACGACCACGTGTGGTCTGGTACCAGTCCCAAATAGCTCATACGTCCTTACGCTTGGTGAAACAATTGATTGTTCTATCATCATCAATTTTAGGCTGATTCGAGCGCGAATTGTCGTCCTGAATTAATACATTTGAACAAAAATTCTTCTTGGTTCATGAATGATCAATGTCAATTTCTTTGCAACATCTGAAATACTCAACACGATAAAAGAACCGGATTGTGTCTTTGCGTTTGCTAGCCATTTTGTCTCTCTGCTGACTGCCCTTTCGATTTCCCGGGCTCAATATAATGCGCCAAACGCAGCACGCACGGCAAGGTGAATCACCCGAATCCGGCGCACGCAGTGAGGTCATCGATTACATTACCGGTTCGCGAAGTCCGGGACCGGGACAGGAGATGGCGCCAGCAGCAAGCTTGGTAATCATTTGAAATTTTCCATCACGGGCCGGCTGATGGTATTGGCGCTGATCCCCCCGACTTGTGAAGAGCTCAAATCCTCATCGCGTTTTCTTTGTGTGAACGCCTCATTGTGTTTTTCTGTGTTTTGTAATCATCGCGTTCTTTTCATGCAGTGTTGGCCATAAGGTCTAAGGCCTTAGGAGCAGCCTAAGGCCTAAGGCCTTAATTAAGGCCTTAGGCCAGGCCTTAGATCAGAGCCCCGAAATTCAATGTTTCATTTAAGGCCTTAGGTGCTCAGAACATGTGACCCAAAACATGACTGCGCATAAATTTCTTCTCCAAAATATGACCGGCAGCGACAAGGGCCCAATGTGGGCTTACTTCCACGAGCTTCCCAGCGTCAATCAAAATCATCTGCGTGCTTGCTGCCGTGCCTGTGTCAAGCATACCCTCAAGAATCCTCCTGCCACATGGAACGAGGCTCATCCGCCTATCGACCCTACCCGAGAGGAAAGGGCGGATCGACTTAAGCGTGGTACGTACTTCTCTGGGTTCGTATCCTCATATACCGTACCATTCACCCCGGCGTCCCCCAGCCTATCAATCTGTCGGTGACGTGAATGGTGTTGCTTCCTCGATGGCTGCCCATATCCTAGGCTACAAGGGCCATGCTGCGTGCCCCAATGTGTCCGCGCAGGCCGTGGCCGACGCTAAACTGGTGCAGGAGAAAGCCTGTCTCAAAAAGCAGGCTGACAAGGACGGCGAATCCACGCCTTCGGCTTCTACAAGTGGAAAGCGTGTGGCACGAAATGCAGTTTCCTTTTTGGGATCTAAGGTCTGGGTAAGCCCTCGGATGAGCCTAAGGCCTAAGGCCTGAAATGAGCTTAAGGCCTTAGAAATCCGGGAGGCTCTCATTTAAGGCCTTAGGGCCATCACTGTTTTCATGCACGCGTGCGCGAAAACATGATTGCATCAAACCTCTCGTCATTGCGTTTTTTTTTGACCCATGCAGAGGAAATGTTTTTTTTTTCGGGATGCAACACGTTTTTTTGATTTATTAGACAGTATATCGCCCATACATGTGTTGCGCGCGGGAATAAATGTAAATTTGGACACTCATATTCCTTAGTATCTTAGGCACAACTAAAACTGCTCACAGCCCTTCCAGAATGGATGATGAAATCTTTGTTTTGCCAAATTAGAGTTTCCCCGCCCCATTTGAGTGCGATTCTGTAATATGGTATTTTTCCGCAGATCTGGATGGTAGAAAAACCGGTGGAATGACATCTATGGAGTCTATGTGAGTACTTTTGTGGAGATTTTGTTACCGCACACAGAGATGGTCCAGAAGCCTTGCCTTTTTGGCCCGGCTTTGGCCTGAGAGAAGGTCAGGCCAAGCCAAAAGCCACGCCAGGCCAAAATTTTGGCTTGGCTTTGACCTTGGTACCAAAGCCGGAAAACCACGAGTTATAATAGCTCTACTTCCCTCACGTCACATGTGTCTTCGCAGCCACTGTACTTAACTCTGCTGGAGGCTGTCTAGCTTTAGGACATGGGCTGCACTTGTATCTGATCCTGAGACATCGGATCTTCCATGGTTTCATGGCGGTAAGCATAACAGTAGTGGCCTCTTGAATCCTCTTGAGCTGTTAGCTGCCTCCTCGCAAGAATATTTGATATCGTCGGTTTCTGTTGTTACGGTGAATAAATATTTGTTGACGTGTGCCGCCTTACAGTTCTAATAACTTACAAATAGGTAGCTATCTGGCCTGCTTTCCAACTTTCCAGAGAGGCAACTCTGGGAATTTTCCTGCCGGTTTATCTCGAGACTCGGGTTTCTAGCGCATCCCGGTGGTCGAACATCCAAGCCCCCGGGTGAGACCGGCCTTGGGCGAGATCATGATAGATGTCGGCGGAGTCACAGTACCCCTTTGTAATTAAGCTCCCTGGGGTACGGATTCCGAGGTAGGGCAGTGTGGGTATATCACTTTGACTTAATGACCGAGAATCCAACTGTCGCTATTTAAAGGATGCAACAATGTACCATCAACCTGGTTCAAAATGCAAATCAAACCATTTAATAGTGTTTAAAATGCCATTGTGAGGCATGTGATTCAGAATGCCATTTCGGGGCATGAGGTTCAAAATGCGAATATCTTGCGGGATCTATTCAAACCTCAAATATGTCAACTGCTCCCTTATCCCTCCTGCTCTCGGCTGAATTAAATGATTTGATAGTGAGGCACAGGGTTCAAAATGGCATTGCAAAGCATGTGACTCAAAATGCCATTTCGGGGCATGTGGTTCAAAATGCAAATCAAACCATTTAATAGTGTTTAAAATACCATTGCGAAGCATGTGATTCAGAATGCCATTTCGAGGCATGTGGTTCAAAATGCGAATCAAACCATTTAATAGTGTTTAAAATGCCATTGCGAGGCATGTGATTCAGAATGCCATTTCGAGGCATGTGATTCAAAATGCGAATTAAACCATTTAATAGTGTTTAAAATGCCATTGCAAAGCATGTGATTCAGAATGCCATTTCGAGGCATGTGGTTCAAACCGTTTAAAATGCCATTGCGAAGCATGTGATTCAGAATGCCATTTCGAGGCATGTGGTTCAAAATGCAAATCAAACCATTTAATAGTGTTTAAAATGCCATTGCGAAGCATGTGATTCAGAATGCCATCTCGAGGCATGTGGTTCAAAATGCAAATCAAACCATTTAATAGTGTTTAAAATGCCATTGCGAGGCATGTGATTCAGAATGCCATTTCGGGTCATGGGGTTCAAAATGCGAATATCTTGCGGGATCTATTCAAACCTTAAATATGTCAACTGCTCCCCTCGTCTGCTTCTCCTCCCTCTTCCGAATATCGATCACCCTATCTCCAGGTTCGTCCCCATGTCTGTCTATCCTACCTACGTTTGTTGTTTTATCTTGTGATTGTTTTCGTATTTGTCCTTCGTATTGTTCGTTATTTTCGTTGAAGTTGTTGTTTTCTGAGTTGTTTCTAGTGTTTTCCGTCCGAAAATGCAGTCGCCAATTTCTGCGAAATTTGATCAATGGTTGAAATCTCTGCTCACGCTCAGAAGAACTCTGAAGTCTGAAGGCAGTAGCGGAGGAGGGTTTCCTGAAGTGGGGATCCATCAAGCGGAGCAGCCCATCCCCACAATCTGCGCGCATCGGTGAACATGTATAAGAGTAAAATATGAGCATTGAAAGTGCATCCACATCACCACTTCCTGGGATGAACCAAAATTCACAAACGGGCAAATGATTTGACCGTTTGGTCTGACGACGGTCAAAGGTCAAGACTTTTCGTCAAACCCCGCTTGACCGGGTCAGAGCCAACACTGGGCGGAGATAGAGTGGGAAAAGAAAAGAAAAGCAGAAAAAAAACACATCGGCTCCTTTCCACGCAACATACGAATGAAGGACGAAACATACATTCGTAACAGGCTCAAACCACACGCCTTCCACGTCCGGCACGCTTGCCTCGCCGCCGAGCTTAGTTTTCATTGAAATGCTTGACTTACAGTAAGCTTGAAGTGGATATATTCTAATGAAGCATGCTTGTAGTGTTGAGGCTTTGTGCGGAGATGAAGCCTATAAATGTTATTTGACCATTTTGATCCAGCTTGTGGTTCCTTCGTACGGGGAACATCGTTGGAACGTTCTCAGAATGTTTACGCGTAGCTTATACAAAGGCTTTGCTTGCTATCGAAGTTGAGTGACCGTTTCAGCACCAGAAAAAGAGATGTACTTCGTCAGATTGAAATCCCGGACGAACTACCTCCCAAATCGCATCATCCTGGTGTTAAGACCAGAGGCGTCCTGCGCTGACAAGACACTGGCGATGAGCCGTCTTCTTTTCTTCATCCTCGGTATCCGGCCCAGAAATCTCAGTATGTACGTCAACATTTCAGAATGTATGCTTTTCTTTGCTTGTCGTCTATCTTTTCCTCGACCGGTGATCTCCCGACAATAATTTTGCCCTCAAAATAAAGCTTATACACCTGGGTACAGTATGTTCAAGTCTGACATATTTTGTTCACGCATCTTGATTATACAGTCCTGTTTTGCCTCAAGTTTTTCTGCGGTATTCAACGGTGCGTTGAGCGACAGGAAAGTCTCAGTAAAATCTGAAAAATTAGGTCAGGGATAGATGAAATGGTTACAGCAATTGGCAGTACCTAAGGCGCGGATTGAAAAAGTTGTGTTTTGAGATGTTTTGGAAGAATTCCCGATATCTCAACGAGTTCTGCACCGATTCACATGAAACCTAGATAGAAATACTCAGCTAATTCATGCCGAATTAGTAATAGAAAGAAAGTTGCAAAAATGATGTATATTCAGTGACATTGGCTTCATGGGTCATTTTGTGGATAGATGCAGTTTACAGGCATCTAGACACATCCAAATGATGTCGCCCTTTGTCAGGTAAGGCTCTGATACATTGTGCAAGTTGTAATAGATTCATATTTGCAAAGACCTCGGCAGTGGATTCAAATTCCACAATATTTCCTGATTGCAGTGTATTGCTCATTGTCCTGATGCATTTACAAGTATGATAGATTGAACTTTTGAGAATTACGACTCTATTAAAAGTTTCAGGATGTATCAAAGCTTTACCTGACAAAAATCCACATCATTTGGATGTGTCTAGATGCCTGTAAATTGCATTCATCCACAAAATGGCCCATTAAACCAATGTCACTGAATATACATCATTTTTGCAACTTTCTTTCTATTACTAATTCGGCATGAATTAACTGAGTATTTCTATCCAGGTTTCATGTGAATCGGTGCAGAACTCATTGAGATATCGGGAATTCTTCCAAAACATCCCAAAACACAACTTTTTCAATCCGCGCCTTAGGTACTGCCAATTGCTGTAAGGTGTTCTATGTACCACAACGACAACCCCGCTGTGAATGGATGTCACATTGCACACTAGATGGCAGCTCTGCAGCCGCAGCGGCTGCCACTGTAAGGCTAAGTTGAGGACGACTGCCGCTTGGAAATCTGATCTTCGGCTGCTTCGGACAGGTTCAGGTGGCTGTTTTGATTTTTAGCCTGAACCTTGTTCAAAACAAACCAACATCTTGTAGACCTACACTGTGTGGGCAAGAAATTGGATGCAAGCCCTTCGTCGTATCAAAGGTTTTCCGCAGGCGTATACTTAGTGCTTCAGGTCATGCTTTTTCAAATGCCAGCCATTTGAATGCACCTCTATTAGGGTCAGTCAGAGTAAGTTTTAATCAGTCGTTTCTGGACTCGTTTCTCGAGTCGTTTCTCGAAATATTAAAGCGTGGGAGAAACGAGAAACGCCTCAGAAACGATGTAAAAACTCCTCCAGAGGAGTTTCTGGGTCGTTTCTGAAGTCGTTTCTCCCGCCAAATAAATCCAGGGTCGTTTCTCCCCACGTTTCTGATGCCAACAATTTACAGAAACGACTTCAGAAACGACATCAGAAACGACCCCAGAAACGACCTCAGAAACGTCGAAACAACCTACTCTGACTGACCCTATTGCCTCAGGTCACATTTTTTAAAATGCCGGCCATTTGAATGCACCTCTATTGCCTCAGGTCACGCTTTTCAAAATGCCGGCCATTTGAATGCACCTCTATTGCCTCAGGTCATGCTTTTCAAAATGCCAGCCATTTGGGTGCACCTCTATTATATATATATAGTGTGGAGGATGGTTTCCTATGGCGGTCCAAATGCACTTTGATTCCCACGCAAAAAACTTTCGCAGATATCGACCTCCGCGCTTTAAAAATGCGTCCTTTGACGTCGTCCGCGCTAAAAACGGCCGGTTTGTTCAATCAGTTTATTTGGTGCGCGATCCATGTTCCCGCGCAAAATAAATTTGAACCCCCGCCCCTTTTGGACCCCCGCCCCTTTTGGACCCCCCGCCCCTTTTGAACCCGCCCCTTTTTTCTTCCCACCCAAAATTTGGTTCTCACATCCAGATCAGTCTGTGTATCAGTGGAAACTGTTGATACTGTGCAGTACTGACGGCGAGAATTTGCTCTGGTCATTCAGATTTGATGAAGTACCTATCGCAATAGCTCCCTTGAAGCACGACACATGTTTAGTCATTATTCTGACCTTCGGGCCCGTCAGAATCTCGAATAACCCCATCACAAGCTAAAACTCATCCTCACTGATAGATGCTCGAATGAATACCTCATCTGTATCTGCCGACAGCGTCTCTTGAGCAATTTGCTCTTTGACGCGAAACTGGTAGTTTGCGTTGTTAAGCCACGTCTTATCGGCCTCATCCACTGCAGAACATGCTTTGGAGATGGATAGCGCGTACTGGAGGTATGTCTCGGTGTCCCCCCATCTATTACTACGATACAGCTCCGTGTAATTCTCGACGAGCTGAATGGAGCCGGGTGTAGGAATTCGCACTGTGCTGGTGGCTAAGGCAGACACAGGTGATGTTCCTCTATGCCATATGAGTTATTTGAGTCCAAGATGTAGCCAGCCGTTACTCACGGATGTCTCATTTTTATCGATGTTTCCAACAACCGAAACTTGAAGCAAGTCTTGCCCATGGGAATCTTCCCGGTTTTCCAAAGAACCCTTGTATACTTTCAGCGGGATGGCCCGTCCTAGGGGACGAGGTTTGTCTGTTCCGCCGAGAAGTGGGGGCAGCCATGGGAGAGTTGAATGAACCCAGGGATTTTATACACTTATGACTCTATGGCACGTTTTCAAATGTATGCAAGTCCTTCCTCCCACGAAACCAGGTCGTATGACCACATCTGGACCACGCTAGATTGCATTCATCCTCAAAACAGCTCGAATTTGTAGATCATCCAATATGAATATTTTTACAACTTTCTTCCTATCACTAGTTCCGCGTGAATCAGCCAGGTATATCTAGGTATATTTCGACCAAATCCATCGAGAACTGGCCGAGATATGGAGAATTCTTTGGAGACATCCCAAAAGGGAAGCTTTTCGCTCGCGCCCACGATGCTGAATGAAGCTTATTGAGGATTGATACCTGCCACCAATGGCGCAGGAATCCCTCCAAAGAGAACAATTTACACCTCTAGCAATTGAATCTTTATCATTACCAAAAGCAGGAGATCTCGCTGATCGCCGGTGATGATTGCAATCACACAACACGCTGATGCCGAATTGTCATCGGTTTGCAGGCCCATCACCTACCATTGTAATAGCGACACCATGCCGGCGAAGCTTTGAGGTCATTTGGACAACTATAGCACTCATGCCCAATGTTCTGTGCAAAAAGACAGATATTTGCCTAATAAGGCAATTGTGATTGCATCAGGAAAATTGAAGGTGGGCGTAAGCGCGATGAAGGACCGGTATCGAGGAGATCCCTGCGGTCAATACTGGAAGCCATAGCGGAAGCCTTCTACGTCCATGGTAGATATATAAGTAGCTTAAAGCCTCTGAACATACCTTGGTCGCGTCGCTCTCCCCAGCATTTCACTCCGCTGTGCTGTTTTTACTGAATTGAGGGGGTGGCAACGCGAGAAAGGTTGTAGAGTGAAATATGAGTATCTACTACCGTATACATAATACCTGAGTAGAGATGAGGGATGTGATCCGGAGCCATATGAGCCATTAGCCATCAAGTTACACACTGCACTGTGCACAAAAGCCATCTGATGGCTCATATGGCTTTTGCGCAACCTCTCTAATGTCAAATTAAGTATGTCCACAGTCCCTCCGAAGAGTGTTTGCAACTTCTGAGGCGCCCGATTCTTTCTGGCGGCTGCCCTTGCTTCAAAGAAGTCTACCACCACTGGTAGTGATGTTCGGGCTTGGCTTGGCCTTCAAGCCCCGGCTTTAGCCTGGTTTTGGCTTGAAGACAAAGTAAAAGTCCTGGCACTGGTCTTGGCTTGCCTTGGCTTTGGCCGAAGCCCCGGCTTGTACGACAAAATTTACATACCCCATACAATGTCGTAAAAGGTCAGTAAAATAGTCACATAGACCTACCAGATAAAGAAAAAACCTGCGCCATCTGTCTCAGCAAGCAAAACAATGTGATGTATTCCGAAACGCGTGGTTTTGACATCGAGGGAAGGATAGCCAGGGATTTTGATGGCGACTTCTGTTGTCCCCACAAACAATTGCACTGGTTTATGGTGCTGTCGAAACCATGAACAACACTATATACACACCCAAGTACAACGGCGGCCAATCATCACAACCCGTCCCCTCCATAGTCTTTTCTTCGACCCGGGGTGTCCCAGAGGATCACATCCAACTCCATACCAATTCGCACATTCAGCTAACCTCTCCGCTGTCAGACGACAGTGCACATACACGGTATGTCTCGACACCCTTTCATGTCATCGTTTAATGAACTTGACGGAGTGTCCTAGATCGTATCAACTGAATGTCGTTCAACAACCTCAAAGGACCGCGGAATTTGCGAATGAAAGCCTTTCGCGGCTTCCGTTGACTCCATCTATGGTTGTTCAACTAACGGTGACTGACTTACACGGCAATTCGATTGTACCGTATGAATACCCTCCCGTCCTACGATAAACATGCTGATGAGCTCCTTGAAGCGAGGAAGAGCTGCCCTTCCTCGTCGCGCATCTCTCGTTGTTCACGGAGGATGGAATTGCATCCCTGGATATGGGTTCCTCGCCCATAGGAAGCTGCATCTCAACCCATTTTATATGGAAGCCTGGTTGCGTCGGTGGATCAACTTGAAGATCTGAACGGCAACATGGGCCTTTTCTTTCTCTTTCCAGACGTCAGCATCCGCTGGCGCGGCCCGCTTTCGGCTGCGGGTAAACCTTGTGAGGATATGCAGGCAAGTCAGGACATTCCTACACATACACTCAGTACTTAGACCTAATTCATCTAGCATCGCCGAGCAAGGCACAGCTCCGATTCTTGCTCAAACGCTTACCACCACATTTGAGATGCTCTCCTATCACGAATACGTCGCAGCCCGTTGAAATTTCCGACATGGGGTGGGAGGGGGGTCCCGGGAGGCTCAAAAAAAACTTCTCCCTATATGTTATCAGGGAAGTAAAACCCCGTTTAAAACAACTTTCCTGCCCTCTGTGGGGTGGAGAGGGCAAGAAATAAGTGTCCGGGGGTCAGCAGAGGCGAGTTGGAGTCTGGTTGTATCCTGCTGAGCACTTGGATTAAATTTTGAGGGCCTACGGCAATGTGACGGCACTGACGGACGCATCCCGTGAATATGACGCCGATCTTATAGTAAGTTATACTAAGGTAATAGATTCTGGCGCAAATTCCAGTAATACCCCTGACAATTCCGCCAGCCCCCGTCCCGGACAAAAATTTCAGATTTTGGCTTTCAAGCCCAGGTTCTGGCCGGACAAAAATTGGGGGTCTGGGACGACGGTCTGTGTTCCACATCTCGGAATCCGACATGCCCACGAAAATCGTTTGCGGCCTTGGAAGTCCTTACTATTACTAAGGTAAACTTGGACTTTGGAGTTGTGATGCATGTATCTGTTGTATATTTAAAAGTCAGACTCCGGCCGATCAACAGACGATGTTTACCGGAAACGCAAAACAAATGGATTCTTTAAATTTCTTCCCTCCTAATTGACCAAGAGATTACGTAATGTAGAAAGGACCAACGGTATTCAGAGAATCCTTCCCACCGCTCACGGTGTAGTTCGTTGCTGTTTTCTGGGCCTGTGCAAGATCTTCATCAGGTAAGGATTTTGTCAAGGAGATGTATATGAATTATTAAAACTCAGCGGTGTCTGGCGCTGTCGCCGCAATGACAATCCACAGATTTCTCGGAGGGGGACTGCATGTTCAATCCTCTGGAACCCCAAATGCATAGACTCGGAATACCGATCCAATGATCCTCCCAGAGCCCAAATAAACGGATTCGTTTCGATTGATCCCGCACACCGGCTCCGTGCCCGTTGTGAAACCAGAGCGGAGACCGAAAGTTGTTTACTATTTGCCCGGTACAAATACTGTATTTATTTTCGAACTGAGCGGCTCGGATGAAGAATTGAGTACCCTTATTGCAATAAAGGACGGGTCACGCGTTTCAAAATGTATTACATTGCCTGGGCCGTGGAAAAGGGAATACTGCCTCTGGGGGAAATGGGAGTAAAGAGAAATGTTCGCAGAGGCCAGGGCTATCTATTCCCGCTCCGCGCGCCTAAGAAAATGGCCCCCGAGAGTGCGCTGGAATTCAAACGCTCATCCAAGGTCATGCGTTTCAAAATGAAAGCCATTGCAATTGAGGACAGTGATCCCAGGTCATGCGTTTCAAAATGTATTCCATTGCAGTAGAGGACAGATCAGCGTTTGAATTCCAGCGCGTGTGTTACGCGTTTCAAAATGAAGGCCATTGCAATTGAGGACAGTGATCCCAGGTCTTGCGTTTCAAAATGTATTCCATTGCAATAGAGGACGGGTCACGCGTTTCAAAAGGTATTCCATTGAAATAGAGGATGGGTCATGTGTTTCAAGATGTATTACATTACCTGGGTCATGGATATGGCAGTACCGACTCTGGGTGAAATCTGAGTAGAGGGAAATGTTTGTAGAGGCTAGGGCTAACAATTTCCCCTCCGCACCCCGGCTCCGGGAGTGCACTGGGATTCAAACGGAGATGACTCTGATCCCGGGTCATGCATTTCAAAATGAAAGCCATTGCAATAGAGGACAGGTCACGCGTTTCAAAATGTTGTTACCAGCCTGCCTACGATGAGCAACAATTGTGGGGAGCACGGTGCCGTAGGCAGGCTGGTATGATTCGGGCTGTGGGAAAGGGCTGAGCATGGACTTTGAAATCTATTGCGCCAGGTCATGCTTTTCAAAATGCCCACCCTTTGAAAGCACCTCTCTTGCACCAGGCCATGCTTTTCAAAATGCCAGCCCTTTGAATGCGCCTCTATTGCGTCAGGTCATGCTTTTCAAAATACCCACCATTTGAATGCATCTCTATTTCGCCAAGTCACGCTTTTCAAAATGCTAGCCATTTGAATGCACTATTGTGCCAGGCCATGCTTTTCAAATGCCCACCATTTGAATGCACCTTTATTGTGCCAGGTCACGCTTTTCAAAATGCCAGCCCTTTGAATGCACCTCTCTTGTGCCAGGTCACACTTTTCAAAATGCCAGCCCTTTGAATGGCACGACTTGTTGCACGCGGCTCCACCCAGGTACAAGGCGTAGATTATTTCGAAACATTCTCACCAACTGCCAAACTATCATCCCTGCGGACCATCTTATCCATCGCCGCTCATTTTGACTGGGACATCAAAGTCTTCAACTACTCAGCCGCATTTCTCAACGGAGAATTCTCAGATGATGAAGAGATCTACATGGAGCAGCCACCGTATTACAGCAACGGTGATTCCAATCAAGTTATCAGACTTGCCATACCATTTATGGTCTCAAACAAGCAGTGCGCAAGTGGTATGAAAAATTAACACTCACCTCTATTGTGTCAGGTCATGCTTTTCAAAATAACCGACATTTGAATGCATCTCTATTGTGCCAGGTCATGCTTTTCAAAATGCCCACCCTTTGAAAGCACCTCTCTAGCGCCAGGCCATGCTTTTCAACATGCCAGCCCTTTGAATGCACTTCTATTGCACCAGGTCATGCTTTTCAAAATGCCCACCCTTTGAAAGCACCTCTCTTGCGCCAGGCCATGCTTTTCAAAATGCCAACCCTTTGAATGCACCTCTCTTGCGCCAGGCCATGCTTTTCAAAATGCCTGCCATTTGAATGCAGCTCTATTGCGCCAGGTCATGCTTTTCAAAATGGCATCCACTTGAAATTGAATGCATCTCTATTGCATCAGGTCATGCTTTTCAAAATGCCTGCCATTTGAATGCACCTTTATTGCGCCAGGTCACGCTTTTCAAAATGCCAGCCCTTTGAATGCACCTCTCTTGCGCCAGGTCACACTTTTCATAATGCCAGCCCTTTGAATGCACCTCTATTGTGTCAGGTCATGCTTTTCAAAATACCCGCCATTTGAATGCATCTCTATTGCACCAGGTCACGCTTTTCAAAATGCTAGCCATTTGAACGCACCTCTATTGCGCCAGGTCACGCTTTTCAAAATGCCAGCGCTTTGAATGCACCTAGCACAATGGAGGTGCATTCAAGTGGCAGGCATTTTGAAAAGCATGACATGATGCAATAGAGGTGCATTCAAATGGTTGCCATTCTGAAAAGCATGACCTAGTGCAATGGAGGTGCATTCAAATGGCTGGCATTTTGAAAAGCATGACCTGATGCAATAGAGATGCATTCAATTTCACATGGCTGCCATTTTTAAAAGCATGACCTGATGCAATAGACCATCCACACTGTAGATTAGTAGATACTATATTTAGTTACAGGCTCCTGTGCACACAGTCATACTGCTGACCAGCTTGAGATCCGCAATATTCAAGGACAAAAACGGCATAACTCTGGCTTGCGTCGTTGCCCACCGCATTCCCGGTGTTCAAAAATGGATGGGGTGCGTCTTGTCTATTGCCCATATCCTGCAAATTTTTTAACGTATCCGCAGGTCAGCTATCCTGGTCCTAAAGGAAGAGCCCTAATGGACATTCTGGGAACACACGATGAAGCACATTATTATGGCCTAAATGCATGTAGAAAACGTTCTCTTTGAACGAGTCGTTCTCAACTGACTTTTGACAGGACCTTCTAATCAAACGAACTTTGGAGGCGACCCAGGCGGTTCATTCTGTTCTACAACCCATAACACCAGAACGAGATGTCCGACATGACGAAGACGATAAATAAATGGTCTACATTCCAGATGGCGCTACATCAGAGAAGTCAGAAAGGGCTGGGGTAACCCACCTTGTCCGATGCTGGACCCTTGTGCCTCCCTTGATGTTTCCGGTAGCAAGGGCCTTTCATGCCATCAAGCGACTTTTTCCGAGGATATACCAGGCGGCACTTGCAGTCAGATATTACTACAGAACGACACATGAGGTTGCGATTTACCTCAGCTGCATGTTTGAAGTAGCGTACCCGGATTATCATGCAAAGTACACCAAGGCCTTCAAAGCCGGTGTTTGGGAGCCTGCGGATCCAGGGCCTTCAGATTGAGGTCTTATTCGAGGTATTAGGAGCCCGGGGATAGTCATTCCGGCAGAATGCGTGACCCCATATCATTGGCCCGAACTCAGGGATGAATACGAGCCCCGAAAGTTGTGAATTGGTGAAGATTTCGTGGAGAAACAGGCGCAGCACGCTTTTCGGAGATAAGAAATGATGTTGATCTCCCATCATCTTGATCGAAAACCCGCCACAGCTTTTGATCAACACCTTCGTTTGGGTCCAAATTTGGCATACAGCATTCTCATAGGTCCTGTACCATCCCACAGACACAATAGCCCATGATTTTACACCACACCCCTTATATAATGCAAGTGGTCGGTTAGCTGGTGTGGCCGGTTACCCAGTCGGAAATAGTATATACATCACGCACCTATTTCGGTCACTTAAGGGCATCGACAGCCGGGTACTGAGGGTGTGCTCGCGGTACACACGCGCATACGAGGGGGTCGGGACGGAACGAAAGCTCAGACGACATCTGCACGCAGGTTAGAATAATGAAACAATGGGAATTGATCAATACACCAGATGGTGGTGCAACCGATTCAATTCAGCTTTGAGCTTATGAGATCGAATGAACACAGAATGTCTCCAGACTGCATTCCTACATACTAGGTGAGTATAGTAACATTATTCCCAGAGGACTAGAGGCTTATTTGAGTCCAATTGGTGTGAGATGCCATTTCGGCTTGATTTCGGCCTAAGGCGGCCAACCTGGCACATCCACCTGATTGACAGATGTCTTGGCGACGACTCGCGAGCCTCTAGCGTACTTATGGGCATGTGTTACAATTGTTACGACTGTGAACGCCGTCCATATCAAACATAGTACATGCCACTTACTATGTTCGATCTAAATATGTTTTCTTTTATAGAGGTCGTGTGAACATCCCGCAAATACTGATGGCTGTGAGCCGCTGCACCGATTTGGCACCGATGATCGAAGACAATGAAAAATTGATCCCATATGCATGGCCTGCGTGGCCTCATGTAATGCAATCAAGTGCTTTGTTGCCCGAACTGGATATTCAAAACCTACCAAACAAACTGGCAAGGCTGGTGCTGAGAAAGCGGGAAGGGCTCGAAGGGGCGGGCACTCGTCGTTGATGGGTGTGATGTGCGATCTGTTGATCAGATGGCTGTGCAGGGTCGGCTCAAGGCGGCCGAAATGGCCTTTCACATGCCGGTTGGACTCTAGGAATAAGGTTACTACACTCGCCTAGTATGTAGGGATGCATTCTAGAGGCATTCTGAAGTTCCAGAAAAAAAGTTTTGGAAAGCAAAAAAGAAAGTTTGGTTTTGATTTTTGCAACGTTTGGACCATCATATAGAGGTCATTTTCAACCGGAAATCATTTTATTTCATGCAGAACATAGAGTGGGGACGCGCACCGCCCTTGATTAATCCCCATATTTGGTCTTTGTTTGTCCTCAATCACGGTCGGTTCCAACTTTGAAAGTGTAAAGGCTTTTTACCCAGGCAGTTTGGCGTGTTACCCAAAAGACAAAGTGACCAGGAAACAGTGATGAGAATAGAAGTACTTTGCCGGATTTTCCATTTTGTGGTCCAGTGCCCCCCAGCCCTCCAAATATCATGTAATTTGAGAGACAGTGAAGTGTATACAGGCAATATTGAAAAAAGGGGGAGGTACTTTTGTAGTCAATACATGTTAGAACATTTTTCACTGCGGAATCTAGGTGATTCAGGCTGAATTGAAAAAGCCTTTACATTTATACAAGACGTGCCTTCGCTTCGCTCCGGCATACACAGTTGATTTTTCGAAGTGTATGAATGGCCTGAATGACTACATAAAGATATGCCGTTGCGACGCTCCGGCCGACTGCACGGTGTGGGGGAGGTAATTCAGATTGACATGGTTGAATTACTGCGGTGTCTGAGTTCCCTGCACGCGACTCAGTTGAACTCGTATCGTACAGTGCAATAGAGTAGGACAGAAAATACGCTATCAAATATGTAATAGACAGAAATCGCAAAGTACGCTATCAAATGTCACAACCGAAATGAAATCTAGGAGGGTAGAGGAGGGTAGATGAGAACGGTTCACTCGAAGCCCACCAACCCGCTCGGAGTTAAAATTTAACCACAGTAATTCACGGATCCCAAACGCTAGCCAAGGGGGACGGTGTGATACTGAATCGGTGTCTTGGGTTCTGTGAATGCCACCAACCAGTGAGCAAGCTGCGGATCGGCGACCTAAGAATGCCATCGCTCGGACTGCCGTCGATGTGGTCACACCTACCCTTCAACGATCTGGAAGGTTGTGAGCAAAATCCGCTGGTCTTGGACGAAGCCAGATGGGGGAATCGAAACATAAACTGCCCATTTAAATAAATTGCTTACCTCAAAAGGCACGCTGCTTCTTGTCGCCGTAGAAGCTGGGCGAGTCGACTACAGATGAATAAGATCTACTCAGCGATCTTTCATGCTCTGATCAAGTTACGAACTCACATTTTGGCCACACATAAACGGACCCAGAAGCCGATGTTGTCGATATGATGCTGTGATCTATGAGACAAATGACTCGAACTTGACTACAGATCAAGGAAGTCGTACTCGGAAGAAATAATGGTCACTCACTGCGAAGTCAAACCCGGAATTCGCTCAGCCGCTGGTACACTGGATACGACCGAAGTAATAAAGCTGCGCATGGAATATCACGCACTCAGAGCTCTGAATCGGAGGCGCTGGGGCGCATTTGATTGTACGACAAAAGCCTGGTTTGCTACTCGTCAGGAAAGCGCTGAAGAAAATAAGGGCATGCTACATACAGTTACGCCATAAATCTAGAGGGACAGCGTGGCAGAGCTTGTTGAATTTTGGAGAACGACAGGGATAGGTTGATCTGCGATGAAGGATCACATTACGGACACGACCGGAGACGGAAAAATAATTCCTATGGCATCAGAAATTTGCTTCCCATTTGCGATTGGGTTTAATGGTGTTCAGTTGATTCATATGTTCGTCCGAGAGTTCGATAGTCTTGATCCCCCAGCCGAGAGCTCAATCTGGCAGACATTGAATGAACCGGGAACATAGCTTTATGAGGCGAGATGGAAGCGTGACCAGTGTTGCGATTGAGTCTTGCGACGATGTCAGCTTGAATGTTGGAGTTCCAGAGCTGGGGAGTACGAAGACAATGAGGCAAGAAGAGAACGATGAGCAGCTGTTTTGATGATTGATTTGGACGATGAGGCACAACAACCTTGATCGGGATGACAGAGTACCATCTTGCCACGAGGATGGTTGGATTTGACTCGGTGCTGCAGAGGGCCTTCCAGGAGGGGGAGTATGGGCAATAGGAAGCGGCTAGAAGTGGGATGACGGTGGGGGGAAAGAAAAAAGCAGTGCGAATGACAGACATCGTTCTTTTGAGCGGGCCTTGAGCGCGCGATCAAACGGCATGTGGTTCATTTAAATTTGGGAAGACGCGTCATACCACAGCCTAAACTTAAAGTCAAAGCCTCGAGGCCGCTTTCCTCGGTTGCGGAGTAGAACTTGAAATTCAATTGGGAATGAGAAAGCCGGCGGGAAAAAAATACAATGAAAGCAACATGCAGTTTGGCATGCACTTCAGACAGAGCCCGTTACTGGTTCTGCTAGGACGACGGAATAAAAAATAAAAGATGAATCTGATACCAATCTGAGAAGTTCGGGAATTCGCGAGCGCCCAGTGGCGTGCGAAGAACAAACATGTACATCGTGATACGAGGCATCTGCTTAATATACGAGGTATGCAGTCGACATATAAATCACGGACTACGCACCTAAAACACCTCAATAAATACGGTTTTGACGCTTGTGCCATGGCCACTTCAATAGATGGTACCATGCAAAGTTCCTTCAAAAGATAGCGCGGTCAAACCGAGGCGAAAGACTGGAACCGTGACCTACGTCACGTACCTGTGACAATTGCTTTGTTCAACAGAAAGTTGAGAGAAACAGTAATTCGCGCTCCTGGGTTCTCCAAAAGTTTATTACATGGCTATGGATGTTTTCCAAACCATCCGGTGTGTTCAGATTTCTTCTCCGCAGTATGAATGTCCCAATTTATAGATGAAAGTCATATTCCATGGTTTAACAATTCAAACACAGCAGGAGGCCTACAAGGCTACATACTGCAGGTTAATTAGCCTTTATAGGCGGAAGGAATACTATCCGATGGAAATTATAGTCACTGCCCACACAATGCTGCATATGTGCGCAATTTTGCGGGTGCAATTTCTGAAACAATGGGAAGGGGAAATTTTTCGTGGAAACTGCTCACCAAACACAAGCTGCAGAGCATATGAACATTTTCTCTTGCCAAAACAAGTGCATAAAGTGCGTGAGGGAGCCGCTATGAGGTGGAACATTCCAAACATAATGGTGATTGAGGACAAACAAAGATCAAATATGCCGGATCAATCAATGGTGGTCCTATACTTGAAAACACGAAGTCACGGGAAATTGACAGAAAATCACGGGGTACCACGTGAAGTCACGTGGAGTCACATGAATTTCCCGTGCTCTCGGAACCCCGAGGCGCCGCGCGCTGCGAGCGTTAGCGAGCGGTAGTGCGGCGCCGGAGGGCTTGGACTCTGGCGTGTCTGTATGGAACTGGGACCAAGCCGTGTCTGACCGCCCGTGGGGGTGATTCCGTGCCGAAGGCACGGGTACTAATCTTGTGAGAATTCACATGAGGTCATGTGAATATCACGAGTTTAGTCACGTTTCGCCAGGTCTGGTTCAACCGATTTTTCCAGATATGTCAAATTACATGGCCTCGTATCCGAGTTTTTCTGAGTTAATTTTTCTAAAACTTTGCGAGGGAATGGGTTCAATCCTCCTCGTTGGATCCAACACCTCAAAAAAATTGTGGAATCTGTCCGACTGCTGGTATACTCCGAGCAGTATTTCAACCGATTTTCCAAGATGCGTCAGATTATTTGACTGCGCATCTGGAGGAAATGCACACGATGCGTCTCTCTTCAGGATCGTTCGGGTCTTCGTCTACCACTTTAGTATTATCGGGTATGAAGTATTTGTTGAACCTGCATTTCGATGAGCGGCACCGCACATGGGAATTGAAGTATGCTTACGCGACGTCCATCTTCTGCATCGCTTGCGCCACCAGAGTTATAGATATTACGTCCTTCACAACTTGTTTCAAATGAGCCAAGTGAGGTTGTGCCGCGGCGCAGGTTGGGTCGATTATGATAGAGTTCTTGAGGAACGCATCCGGATCCACAGTGACGGGAGCGACCGGAGTTGCAGAGGCATCCATCCGCTTTAAGAAGCTACTTGGCGCAGCGGGCGGCCGGATGTGTGAAAGAGATAGTGAGTAAGACAGCGATGAGGAACATTGTGTATGTGGGAAGATGATTTCAATACAATCGGGCCAGCCGAGTTGCAGGATAGATGGGATAACTCCAGGTTATGGGAATCCTGGTTTGGGATATGCTGGTTATATGTTGGCCAAAAGAGGCAGTGTATAGACGGCGTTCATTCCAAGGCAACCGGAGCGGATGTTGGACGAGGAAAAACCGTGTCTGTGAGTCAGGGCATTGACCGGACAACAAACGAAACAGCACTAATCATTTCGCGCTGGAAGCTACTAGTAGACTAGTAGTAGTGACTGTTCGATATCATTGCGGCTCCGTCCGGTGTCCACCATGCGGGCCAACGGACCAAAACAGAGGGAGGAAACCACATCATAACAGTTCACGTCGGGTCACTCGACGAGAAATGCAAAATAAGCGAGTGGTCCACTCGTCGACGACGCATCGCCACGCCATTCCAAGCATCGAAACGTGCCTAACGCGTCAAAACGCGTGACAACGCGTGTGGGACTTGTGTCCAATAACAACCGCCATATATATTGGATCTGGCTCCTCCAATTATCGTTAAATGAGGGCTCTGCAGCTGGGGGTATTCAGATATGACTGATTTACCTTTGTGGTGCCTTTGTTTTGATCACCCTGATCTATTTTCTGTGTTAACCCTAACCCTAAAAATAAGATTTCATGCACTCGGACACGGAAATTTTCTTGAGAAAATAATTCTTATCTAGCACCGAGAAAAGTCATTCGTAATACATAGATGCTAAGATTTCTAGCGCTGGACTCGTCGGCTGCCTATCTTGATTTCAAGTTTCTTCCTAGGCTCGAAACCAGCCTGTCTATCGACAGAATTCATGGACAGACGGCCACCGGTTTAGTTTCGTCCCATCATGGGCTTGGTTCAAGTTTTCGTTACGACTCATTGGATTGAATGAAACTCACTTTTCTGCTTTTTTCGGTGCTGCCTTGTTCGCTTTCTTAGGACTTATTAGCCAGAGGATCGGGTGGAAATAAATAAATAGGCGATGAAGTCCCTGGCATTGCGGAAATTCTCCTTCTTGGCTCCCACCGAAAAAGGTGTTTGTCAGTCTGGGTATCAGGAAAGAAGAAGCAGCAATAACCAGTGTGCACAAACGCGGCTTCAAGCTAGGAAATCCTCGTCATCGAGCGACAAAAGAGTAACAGCGGAAGCGACACATACAGGATTGAGGCATCTGATCCTGCCCGGAGTCCCATAGTACTGGGGGAACACGCACACCAAAACTGAGAGGCATAATCAGAGGGCTTTCGTAAAGGTCTTGAACTAGCAGAAGAGGATGGTAATGGTGAGGTACATAGATGCAAATGAGTCGCAGTGACGTGGCGAGCCAGACGCTGACAACACTCATAGAGAGGGCCACAGAGTGGATGCATTAGCGTGTAGCGAGGGCTTCAGCAACGACATCGCCGGAACAAATGACAAAGTACAGGTACAGCTTCTTGGGTTTCTCCATTACATGCTCCTGTCTCGTCCCAAGTGCGCAGCGTGGTTTGCGCTCCAGAAGTTGGTGAGCGGCGGGGCGAGGGCTCGGCGAGGTGGTAATCACGGTGGTACATTGTGAACGATGCACATGTGCAGAGATGTGCGCCAGGGTTTATGGACTTAGAGTCCAACAGCGCCGCTGCCGTGCCTGCGTAGTCGGGAAGATGGCTACTGTGCGATCGTGATTCACGTTGGTTTTTTATAAACAGATGCTAAAACAGAATGCACCGGTACCTCGTTTGTTGCAGGTTCGTGCGGACTTCGGATTCACCGCTGAGGTTGTATACAAGTTGAATGATATGCGATGTCTGTCTATATGATGGGACTTTGAGCAGCACTAGGGAATTTGTGTTGTGAAGCGCCTGGAGATGTGTGAGTCCAGTCAGAGGGATTCATGTAAAAGGAAAATTTATTGGCGTCTTGTATGAAGATAGCGAGTACAAAATGAGAAACCTGAAAGCGAGAAGCCGGCCGGAATCGATTGCAATTCGAGCAAGTGCTCTGAAAAAGTGCTTTACCCTTGAAATCGAGGCCGTGTGTTTATGCCGTGGGGGAGAGATTCATTGGGTCATTGTGTTGTTTAACGGAAATGAGACCGAAACGACGCAGAGGAAGAAGCAATGAGAACAAGACAGGAATCGAGCGGGTAGTCTGGGTCGTGAAAACTCTCTCACTCTCTCCCAAGACAAGCAAGGCATAGAAGAGGTGTTTGACGCGCCAAACACGGTCCATTCAGGCGAGACACCCTATCGGCTTGCATTGTCCCGCATATGTATATATATGCTCTTTCATCTCTGTAGATTCTCGTCCTCATCTTCTACCTACACTCACACAGCTCGATAGACTAGATTTCTTTTTCTCCCACCCTTACCCGCTTTCCCTACTTAGTTTTTTTCCTGTACCTCATGTTTTCGCCGTAGGCCGGCTCGAGCGCGGTCCCTCACGGGCCGAGCGAGAGAGCTCTGGCGACCAAATCGATCCTCGTTTGTGCCCAAACACTCTCACTCTCTCCCAAGATGAGCAAGGCATAGATTCACAGTCTTCGGCGACGGAAGGAACATTTCCCCGTTCTTCCCGTCGCTCCGAGTCTACCCGTTTCCGCGTGCTCAATGCCGCGTAGGCAGCTTCAGTTTCTTCTCCCCGTTTTGATTACCAGTCCATGTCTGGGCTTGTGGTTTAACAACCAGAGCAGCAGGGAAAAACTGAAGAGACAGGTTCCTTGTAAAGAATGTAATTTACCTGTATTTTACATATAAAATTTGGCGTATAATTTACCAGACCATTTAATACCCAGCACTATCTAAGCCGACATATGATAGTAAGAATGAGCATATCATCAGCCAAAGGATCAGCTTATGTAGGGGGAACATGCATTGAATAAATAATGATACTCCAAGCTTTGTGGAAACTGGGGAGGTTCGGACTTAGAAAAGAGTGGGGCGAAGGGCATCTGTGGATGTGTCAGTCAATGTCACTGCAGGCAAGAGATTTCTTGTGATGACCAGCATTCACGAAGCTTATATTGAAGCAAAAGGAAAACATTTGAGGATTATTGAACCAGCCACAACAACACAAAGTAGCTCATGGTTTGATTAAGGCAGTGGTGCTGGTACACAACGTGAATTGCTTGAGCCCAGTTTAGGGGAGTTTCTATGTTTCAAGTTATCAGATAGCATGAGGGCAAAAAAACGGGCCTCCTTGTCCTCTTCATCGTTGCTATCCCCCGCCGTCTGTGCCCCTTCCGACGCCTACATCTTCTGCAAACTCATCTTACCCCGCAGCTCAGACAAATTTCTTGGTACCATCTGGCAATTTCTATTCCGATTATAATGCCCATGAACCAACGATTTCTATTTCTTCCCGCGACGGCGCTTGCTGCGAGTTTCACGCGTGCTGTTGTATTAAATTGCACTCTTCCCCTCCTTCCGAATTCCCTTTACGCGTTTCGGCGGTGTTTCTTGATCACTTTCGTCCAACACCCCCTAAATCTGGACTGGAATCGGCTTAGTTGGAAAAATAGGAAGGCCGGTTGCACAGAAAGACGGGGGGTCACGGTTCTGCATCGAACATGATGCGGTCGCGCTGAAAGGCAACATTGCATTGAGCGCGTCGTCTCAAGTATTTAATATCTGGATTAACGGCCTGGTAGCTGAATTTCCGAAGCACAATATTGTCTTTCTCCATGCTTCCATCCAGCCAGCATGGAATAAAGACTATTGCTGGGCAGACGTCGTTGTGGATGCGACTGGCTACAGTAAAGCTCTGGGAATGAATGGCGCCCTTATTTTCGGGAGCAGGATCACGATCAAAACTTTCGCCCCGAATAGGAAACATCGGAAAACACGTCAAAATTCGAGGCATTCGGAAGAAATGCGGTTTACCGTGGAGCTGAATGAAATGGAATGGTCTATGCTACAACTGTTCCGGATCATTTGCAGTCAGAACAAAGCCGCGTAATGGAGATGCATCTTGTATGGGCCGAGTTCCCCTATGTAGTCGTGAGAGCAAAATATGTGTTGTATTCCGGTGCCCGGATACGTGGTAAGGGGTAGCTCACCAATTCCGAATATTATTCAATATTCTTCAAGTCACTGCACGCAAGAGTTGTGGCAAAATTTAAAGAGAGATTTCCGGCACTCGGCCGCTGTGCACCATCATTCTCACTTGAGACTTCAACAGCAACGTGGCACTGGGATGGGAGGGCCAAGAGGGGCGTCAGATGGGATTGATGCCTCACGAGAGATCAACGTTTCAACACCGAGCAACCCAGTTGTTGCGGGTAAAAACACTATGTACCTGGTTTGGAACGTGCCAATGGTATAAATCCCCAATGTCCACCATTCTACATCTCACCATCGTGTCCCTTTCCCTTTGCAGATGCATGCATACCATCTGTTATGCAGTAACGCACGAACAGTGGTGGCGGTGCTTCATCAATCGAACGTCAATTTGTCCTTCGGCTCCACTCCATCCCGCCCTACTGGAAATTATTCTTTACGTCCACTCATGCTCAGTCCCACTCTCCCAAATCCGTGGGAAATACCCGGTACCCAAAAATCAATGTTGTCGCCCCAGCACTCCGTCTCGGACTCGTCGCTGGTGATCTTTCGGACATTGACAACACCATCTTTGACGCGGCCAAGAATCTGGCTTGGGTGGGTTTCCTCAGATGTGGGGAGTTCACCGTTGGTGATTCGTTGTCACCCTCTTTATCTCTCTCTTTATAAAGTTAAGCATGTCTGAAGCCTTTTCAAACTCTGCCATCTGTCAATCAGCTTCTTTGCCCAAAGATGTTCCGCACTTTATTTATTTGCTTCGAACCACCTTTACACGGAAAAAATTCATAGCAAGGAGCGTGCAACTCTAAAACTCACGCATCAGGGAGGGGGTGCGAGGCCGCGAAGCGGCGGAGCAGCCGCTTGTTGTTCTTAAAATTCTTGTGATATCCGAAGATCATGGGTTCAAACCGGGCAGACGTCATTACAAGCTGTTAATATTTTGCTAGTCCTTACCTCCTTCTCCTTCTAAGGCCTTTAAACCGCTTCATTACCTTCCAATACCTTACAATGGTCAACCCTTCCAAGACGACTCCCAAGTACCAAGGCATTTCCAAGGCCGCGTGATCTTTAGGCCTTCCAAGGCATTTGGGTACTGGCAACACGTGCCAACCAAATGTCCAATGTTTGTTTCTTGTTTATTTTGCTTCCACCGTGCCCGCAGCCCTTCACAGTGACTCTAAAAATTCAAACTAAATTCTATACGACATTTGAGATGAATCTTGAGGGAATGTCCCGAGCTTTTATGTTCATCTGACTTTTGACAGATTAGTTGTGGCGTTGTGCAACGCCAAAAAACGCGAAAAAATGCGTGAAAACGCCCTGAAACGGCCCAACTGGCAACACCAACAATTTTTGCCGAAATTTTGACAACGCCGAAACAACTTCTGTGATACCATCAGAACGGCAAATGAACTCACTGGACTTGGACCTCCCAATGACCGTCTATGACCATACCAAGGACTGCAGCCCGTTTGGAGTACATTGCTTGTCCGAATGTCCTGCAAAACACAAAATATTTTGGGGGGAGCAACGCCAAAACGCCAAAAAAACACGTGAAATGCCGCAATCAAAACAAGACACGCCTACGCTTCGCTCCGGCGCAGCCACTGTTCTCAGGTTGGATGTTGAAAGTTGTCTAGAAATATTGATATCCCCAAGGTGGCCGAAATCCGTTAGGACAGTATAAATGGATACGAATACTCGATTACGTTCCTTCTTGTTTGTCGCGAATCCTGGTCGCTCCACAATAAACAGAAAGGCGGTCAAAAATTAGATTGGAATGTCAAGAAGGTTCGATGCAGGAGCAGAAGTAACACACAGCAGGGTCGGGCTCGGAATGAGTCGTGAATCAACTGACAGTAAATCATGGAATGAGATGAAAGAAGCATACTAGCAGGAAACGGCCGAAATGCGTGGTGTTGGAACAGAAAAAATGGGGGTGAGTGGCGAACCAGCGAGGAAATAGAGTGATTCACAGGCTGCCGGAGATACACACGGAAGAAATAAACCGTCAAGGCGATAGACTGCGGGAACTTCAGTAAATTATGCACACGCAAACCAGAAATGATGTGCACATTGATGGAGATTGTGCGCTGGCGATTAAGAACACGGCAACCTGCTCGGCGAATAGGGTCAGCGGGGGCCCAACAGAAGATGAATAAGATGTAGTGAGAATATCGAACAGGCAGGATGTTGCACTGGCTGGGATTTGGGAGACTTTTGTACACTTGTTGTGTGGAATCGTGCGGATTGGTCTCGACTCTTGCGGAGGATTTGCTAGCGGGTTAATCGGAGCGGAGGAACCATGAGACTAACAGCGAGTGGGGGCATGAGGGGAGGTTCGCTTCCCACTTGCGGTCTGGCAAAGCAAACGATCATGCTTGAACACAATATTGCAGCGCGGAATTGACATCCAACACAGCTTGGGGCGGCGACACTTTGGCACCGACTCTTGACGGCTTTGACTGTTTGGATCTTGCAGCAGGCTTGATCCATTCATCGACAACAGAAGGTAGTGGTTTGAGCGAAAATGAAGGTCGCTACAAAGCGAGAAAGTGGTGGGGGGAGCAAAGTCCTAGGAGAAAAGATTTATTGACGAGGTCTTGCAGCTTGGAATTTGGGGTGGTGTTTGATCAATGGGCTCAGGAAAATGTTGCAGTGAAAAACTCGTTGCGACGAGGGCATCAGTGAGGGATTGTTGCGGCGGCGATGATGGCGCGAAGAGGAAGAGGTATTGATGCAGGTGGCTCTTTTGAGGGGTGTAGCGCCGGCGTGGGTGTGAAGATTGCAGCTGACTCGCAAGCCGAGGGAGGCCAATTTGGGCAGCTCAAAAACATAGAAATTTGAAGGCGCAGTCCGTAGTAGACCATGAGGGCACTGCGCAAGAGCAAAAACACGTGAATTATTCCTTATGGAGAAGAAACCCAACATATGCAACGCGATGGGCACCGCCGAACGAGCAGCACGGGTAATTTTCGTTGAAGCTGTGGACTCACGGGACTTCTCCATCGGCGTTAAATTGCGTGTTGAATTCGACACCTCGCAGCTTCACAGCACGGAGGTCAACGTCAACGGTCAAGTGGGACCGCGGTGATGGATGGGAGAAGAAGAGATGGAGATAAGTTAAAAGGGGATGGAACAAACAAACCCCAGCGAAACCTCGTCGTTTCGTTAAAGAAACGGTAGATGTCAAAAGAGTGATGTTGTGCCCCGGAGCATGCGGCGCACGCGCCATACATATCTGGGTCTAGTGTAGTTTTTGACCCCGCCTCCAACCGTCGTCACTGAGTACATACTGAACATTTGCCCTTGCACACTTGCGCCTGAACCAAGTGATTCGACCGGTGCTATTTAAATGCGGTTACAGAGCGAGTTTTAGTGCAGTTAAATGTGGAGTGTATGTTGTGTTGAACGTAGTAGGGGTTGAAAGAGGGAAAACCGAGTCTCACAAAGGAGAGACGACGGGAATCGTGAGGTGAGACAGGCTCAACCGACGATGGGGACTTGGACAATGCCAATGGATGATTGTCCACGAATGCATCATCCGGCTCGACCGAAAGCTTCGCAACGAAACCGCAGGCCGCCGTGACCTGCTCCTCAGCGGACTGCAGCCAGTTTGGCCATTGGGAGCGGTCCTTTCTCAATGACAACGGGGCCGCTCATCTCGAGCTCAAGCAGAAAACAAAAGATGCCCCTGGACGAGCCTCGGGCAGTGGTAGCGGGTTCAGCGAAGGGCAGAAGAAGAAAGAACCGTGCAATCGCTTCAATGACGAGCGCTTCTCATCCAGCAAGGCGGCCTGCCGCTACAGCCACATCTGCTCTCGTTGCAAGCGGAACCACCCCGTCCCCAAGTGCGACCGCCCAGCCGCCGTTCCTGAATGATTCGGAGCCACTTGAGCCGCGGTGGTCTGGCGGATTTGAGGACGACCCTGATTGACATCGGTCGGGGTGCCGAAAGGGCTATATATGTGGCAGAATGTCCGAAATCACCGAAAGTTTGTGGGACAGAATAAATGTGCATTTGGACCGCCATACAGTCCGGCCGAAACCACGAGAACGGTGCTGTAGAAAATCCGCCCTTTTTGTCCTTGCCGGCCAAAAGTCTGGCCAAATTGAGAAAACCCGCGGCCAAAAATTGACCAATCGGCGGCGGTCGGTCGTCTGACGGCATCACAGGCTTTTAAGTAAATTATGGACAAATGTCATCACATGCATCACGGCCAAGCTATATAAGGAGTGGGTGAATTGAACGCACGCACCCACTGCTCCCTTTTTACATACACATGAACAGCCAATGTGAGCTCCGACCACGCACGCTACTTATGCATTTCTGAACCCTGAACATCGTAGACTATGATAGCGTCAATCTTTCCGGCAACTACTGCGGAATGAAGAGATCCCAGGGCCGAATAAAGGCATGCCAATGTCAAATGACATTTTACTGTGTGAGTCATGGCGCCATTGTGCTGTTGAACGCATGTGACCTACATACTCGAAGTCCGCCAGTAGTTGTCAGAAGGAGGACTGGGATGAGCACAAGGCGCATTGCACCCCTTACGTTGAGCGGGACCCATGCTGGCATTTTGAACACTATTGAATGGTTTAATTTGCATTTTGAACCACATGCTCCAAAAGGCCATTTTGAATCACATGCTTCATAATGACATTTTGAACACTATTGAATGATTTAATTCACATTTTGAACCACATGCCCCGGAATGGCATTTTCAATCACATGTGTCGTAATGGCATTTTGAACACTATTAACCGTTCTTTAAGATTTTCCTTTTTTGGCGGTGCCCATCACTTTGTACCTGTTGATTCCTATCTCCATATAGCTTGACTGCTTCTCACTCTGTCTCCCATCCACTTGGGCAATCTCCTTTGCTTCTCCCGAATCTTTTCCAGAGGCGTTCTTTTTGGCAATTCGCTCATTCAGCGGTGTAATTGCCCCATATGGCTGTATCTCCATTGCCTTTCCCTCTCCTCTCGTCCCGCGGGTCCTACCCACCTGCCACATTAGCGTAGCAAGCCTGTTCCTGTACCATGCCATTCCATTTCCTCAGCTGACCATCGCGCAGTTTTTTTGCAGCATATTTCTCACTGCGCCGCGGCTAACATCTCACTGTGCTGCAAGCAAGCTTAGAAGTAATTGAGATAATTTCATATTTGGAGAAAGATCCCTTGAGTCGAGCAGATATCTACACATATTGAAGCCAATATTGAATTATGATGTATTCTGTGACTGTCGGAGAATCCGCGAGACTTGAAGAGGTAATGGATGGTGCATGCGGCATGCGGCATGCGGAATGAGACCCTCGGCATCTGGATCCGCTGCAATGGATCAAGTAAGTAGTAGAGCTGTGGGAGTTCGAAAACCCATCAATTGAGTCATCGGCGCGCAAGGGCAATTTGCGCCTGCCCTATGAGTAAAATTGGCGCTTGCCGTGAGTTAAACTGAGAGATGGCCGCATAACGGACGAAAGGCGGCAAAGTTCAGCGCCTATTGAGTGATGCCGAAGGCGCCAAGAAAACCTTAGCACTCGCCGTGAGAGCTTCCAGAATTTTACTTCCGTGAAGTTCTGGTCGCGTGCGAGCACCCACAGTTTCGGGCTCAAACGTCCAGGGCGGCAAAGAATAAGCGCTTGCGGTGGGAGTTTTGGTACCGTGTAGTTCCGGTACTGTGCGAGCGCCCACAGTCTCGGGCTGAAACATCCATAAAAGGAGCTTGAAGGGCTTCAGACGGACATCCGTAATTTTATAAAGTGAGAGAAGAGATATGACTGTCAAAGACATCAATTACAAGATAATCACCCATCTTGTCAAAATCCGGTGCCAGTAGAGCTCCTTCTCGGTGTGAAATCTGATCACAAGCCCGTCCTCGCCTTTGTGCGCAACAAAAAGCGTCTCCCCCGTTACTCGCTATAGTTCGTACACCCCTTTCCTCCCTCTTTTCTTACTTCTCCTTACATATATTCTCTTACTCTCTTACTCTCTCATACTCAATGACTCGCACCCCAAACTGCAATTGTGTAAAATTCATACCACCATCGTAGCGTTACTCCGTAGACTCCACCTCTTACTTTACCCTCCCATGCCTGCCACCCAGGCCAGCTAGTTTATCTCATGTACTCGGCATAGTGCCACATGGGCCCGCGCGCACTCTAATAGAATTGAAATTGAAATTGAAATTGAAATCAAGTGCGATCAGTCAATGACACCCTTCCCATCGCAAATCGGACAACAGTGGTTGTGAGGAAACCACACCAAGTAAGTCCTTCAGGAATAGGTCGAAAAAACTGTGGATGTCCATCATGTTATCGAGACCGACATCAGCTAGGCTGTGAGCATCCAGGCCAATGCATTGAAACTGCTAGAATGTTGATCGACAGTATTCTGGCAAAATGGAACCCAATGATGCCAAATCTGGATTTGTGTGAAGAGCTGGCACTGACAGCCCAGGAGCTGGAATGGAATAAACAGCCTATCGATACAGCTCAAGTAATGGTCTTTGATCCGAATTTTAGCCTCTCTCATATGGGGAGTGGTTTCGGGATCTTTGCTTTGGAAGACTCACTCAATGAGATCCCGAGGAGGCGTGAAATTCCGGGACAGGATCCAAGTCTGATGACAATATTTTTACATGCACGGGTTTTCCGTGCTGGCGAATTTGACCCGAGCATCGATGTTATGATTAATACAGAAACCGATGTTGCGCACGACAGCGACATACTGTCAATGACTTTCGATCGGCCTGAGATACCGTTAACATTTTCATCAGCACTATTGGGAGGTCTGCTGATTATATTGCAGAATACCCAGCGAAATGTGCCCCTTCTTATTTGCTCATCTTCCGAATGCTTGTCTCGAGCGTTAGTTAAAGAACGAGAGAAATTTGAGAGTGACATGATAGACCCGTCGTCTCTTGAGAGCCGTATTCGCTATGTTATGTAAATGAGAGAACAGCTCGAGTCCAGTTCAAGAAAGTCTCCGACAACCATGCGAAAGTCTTAACAAATGAACAGATACGCACCGTCCAAATCGACTCAGAAATAGACCTCATGTTCGAGAGCCCAGGAGTGCTTTATCACAAGGCTCTCAGAGGTATTTTGCTAAGATTATACGACTGCTATGGCCGAGACCTCACCGAAAATCTACCTTTATAAATCTGGATCGTATCCAATGCTCAGTTGAAGAAATTTCCAACTATCCACCATCCTTCGGTGCGCTCGCAGCCGTACCTTCGGCCGGGCGACAGCTTGTTGCCGAGTCAGCCGTGCCGAAGGTACGGGTCGTAAAGCTTGTACATAGGGGCTCCGCCGCAAACCCGTGAGCTCCACATTTGAGTGGTAAATTTAAGAACACAGTTTATTCGGATCCATGTCTTCGCCACGGAGACATCCATACGGCGGATACAGAGTCGGGGGGTTTGCCCTAGTGCTGTCCATTACAGCTCTTTGCGGTACAACAGGCGCGGCACCTTTTTTTTTTTTTTTTTGAACTTTCCACTAGAACAGCCACTGGGGGGTCAGTTTTTGTCAGAATCCCTTGGAAATAGGGGCGTTAGAATCGCACTGCAAATCCGCAGGCGACCAAATACCGGCTTTTTCGATCTGATTACATAATGAAATTTCTTCCGCAAAATCATGGCTTTGAGCAGGAACACTGTAGCACTGTGAGTCCTGGCCCGATTGACCTAATTCCTGGATATGTTGTGTATCTGAGGTGGGGCTATGGGTCCTGAATGTTCACAGGTATAATATTACCCAACGCGTCTTATAGTAGTCTATATATAGTAGGGCTTAAATATCTACCTCACCAAAGTGTGTGCCAAATCACAATGGGTCGACATACTGCTGATAAGAGTTGACCGTCCCAAAGTCCAACCTCAGATACATAACATATCCAGGAATTAGGTCAATCGGGCCAGGACTCACAGTGCTACAGTGTTCCTGCTCAAAGCCATGATTTTGTGGAAGAAATTTCATTATGTAATCAGATCAAAAAAGCCGGTATCTGGTCGCCTGCGTATCTGCAGTGCGATTCTAACGCGCCTATTTCCAAGGGATTCTGACAAAACTGACCCCCCAGTGGCTGTTCTAGTGGAAAGTTCAAAAAAAAAAAAAAAAGGTGCCGCGCCTGTTGTACCGCAAAGAGCTGTAATATAATACGAAATAATATAATATGATGATAATTATGTTAATACGGATACGATACAGCCTCGAGGTGCACTTCATAATATTGTTACGACTGCATATACGATACGATATGGATATAATACGATATGCGAGAGCCATATTATGCATATTATTTTTGTATTACTGTTACCCGAAGAGCACCTTGGATTTGTCCTAGGTATTATTTTCTAGCCCACAGCCCATTGAAAGAGAGTCTACATGCGTGGATTCGGCTGATCAAGGGCATAATATTTTGGAGCCTACACTCCAGGAGTCGGCTAATCGATTAGTGTTGCCACCTTTAGGTTCTGAACCGCTGGCGAACCTGAACCGAACCAGAACCGGACCAAAAGTCCGGTTCAGTGGCTGTGAGGACCGAATCCCAAGTTCAGTTCAAGGTTCAAAAATTTCCAGAATTTCCCGAACCTACTTGAACGCGTTCTGACCGGTCCGAACCCATCACTCAGATGCTACTAAATAAACTGTACCAACGCTTAACCAATGAAGCCTTTATCAATGGCATGGAAAAATTCAAAGCCAAGGTTGGACCTTCTGAATTTACAGCATCCTGTACCACGGTTCTAATTATCGTTCTATCAGTTTGACTTATATTACCAGCCACGGGCGATTCAACACGCCACCGGTTCAGATGCTGGTAAGGGTTGTATCAAACCCGGTTTGCTCCGATTTGACGTCGTTAACAGAACCGTATTCAATACAGCCACTCTTGGATGCGTGCCGCCGTCAAAAACCGACGAGCCGCGGACTATGCCAAAGTGGACCCTCGGGAAGAGCTCAGAGCATACCTCTCTGCGCCACTCGAAACCACGGATGATGTACTCGGGCTTACCAAAGTAACCGGAATATGTGTTCCTCGGCAGGATATGGCAACCATTGGCAGTTTCTTGGTCTAGATTTTGGAAAGGAACATACCTCAACATATGCAACCAAAAACGGCATCTACTCCACTTTCGTTGTTTTGAAAATCTGAATCTAAAACATTTTTTTATCAAGGCGTTGATTTACACCCTCTTGTAATTCATTCGTGGAGCCATTGAAGATTTCTGTAAACCCCCTAGATTTTTGTGGATATTTCTATAGGTCAATAGCTAATTATCAGATTTTAAGATGTCCAGAAATACCATCAAGACAACCACAGGAAGGGAAATATCCTCAATTTTTGATCAATTTTAAAATTTAATTATGCATTTGGTATGGGATGTTGCACCTCAGGTTCGAGTGTGCTAATACATGGCAAACCTATCATAGTTCGACAATCTGACCACAAAAATGGGACAAAATTGGGTTAGAGCTACAACGGGAAGCTCGCACCTCGCATGTTGTACGTTCATAGCACCATGCAGAGCAGTACCCTACGCTGTCGCGGATGGCGTGGGATTATCTTGCGATCCAAGGCTCTGCCACGGCTTCTGAATGTGCATTTTCCAATGGGTCTCTTACAGCAACCCTTCGGCGCAACCGGCTGTCTCCTGAGAAGTTCGAAGCTCTCCAGATACTCAAGAGTACTTAGCGAACGGGCACATCGAGGCTTCAGAAGAAGCCAGGAAGCGTATGACTGATTTTTTGGATGCCTTCGGTGGGGGTTTGGATGATATTGACGATACACCTACGGGTTACCCGCGGGTCCTCAATGCACCCGCGGGTCCCCAAACCCGTCGGGTATACCCGCGGAATTTCCAGCATAAATAATATTTTATTGTCAAGTATTACGGTGCGGTAAAATGTAGACTACTCGACAATCTCAACACTTTCATTTCCCGAGCTATCTGCGTCGTCCTGGGCCCGAACGCGCTTGCGCTTTTGGGGGCTGTATGCTGCTATCAAGTTGTTTATCCGAAGCAATCGGGCCGTCCCCAAGATCCCAAACAAAGCAGGCGGCGGAAGGAGGCGGCGGACATGCAGTTGCGGGTGAAGTGCAGCAGACGGAGCCCGTGCGAGAACACACGCTCGACGGTGACAGATTGAACCATGGTCACTTTGATCTCTCACACTCCCGATCCACTGCCTCAAACCTCAATCATACTGCAGTTCTGTTCGTATTTATGGACACAAATTTTCTGCCTGCTTATGTGTGGCAAAAATAAGCATTTTGGAGCTCAAAACCCCCGCAGGTTGTTGCTCGTCCCGCGCCTATGCATGGGGATTGACAGGAACACGGATTGGATATATCAAGACCACGAAACAAGAACGAAGTGATTGAGCCAGTCAATGCCGAAAATTGCGTTTTCAGGGAATGGGGGCAGGGAGTGACATGTACAGACATGCCGTCCGTTATTGGACTCTGGGGGCACTGAATTCCGAGTCAGATCAATTGGTACAGTACAGTCAATTGAATGCGCTCAGAATCAAAATCTCAGTTACTGGTGAAACGGTGCACTAGGGTGCGGCCGTGAAATCTAATGAAATCAACTAGAGAGTGAAGCGAGCTAGTCACTAATCACAATCCAACCAAAATCAAAACAAAACACTAATCCGATCCTAATGCTCGTGTGTGTGTGTTCGGGGAAGTAGGGTACGTATCACCCTTCAAGGGGGTGTGCAAAGGTTTTATAAGACTCTGTTTCAATAGCAAACTATGCGGTCTGAGCACGGTTATGCTGGGGTAGCAGGGACTTCACACCAACAGTATATCAAGACTCAAGTAACTTTCGATAAGCCAAAGTCTTCAGTATCCTTGTGAGCGTCAGACCCTAGCACTAACTGGCAACTAGCCAAGGAGCGGGATAGGTAGGCAGACTTTCGGCGGACGGACTGGTTGACTCGTAACTCTCTTGCGCGAACGGCGGCAATTCAACAAGCAGGTGCAGTTACGCAGATGGTTAAATGCTGGGCTATTTGCTTCAACGCTTCTACTGCAGGCGGCCACTCTAATTCGAAGTGTGAGTTTACGTTCTAGGCTGGCTCTTCACAATTGAATTGTGTGAGTCCTAAGTCTAGCGGGTCTCTTCACTAAGGTTGAATGCGTAACACTTATATCTGGGCAATGGTATTGTCCCGTCAATGTCCCGTGTCTTACAATCTTATCTGTGCGTCTTCAAATCTCTGATATCTTTCCAACAAATCTAGAGTCTACTATATTGCCCGTATATCTGGGGTGGATAGTTTACTGGCTAATACAGAGTACACAGCTGGCTTTTATACATTTCAGAGAGAAGTAAAGGAGATAGACGGAATGAATAGGAACAGTAAAGGGTGAGAGCCCGAGTAGTGAATGGCCAATGGCGTAGAAGGCATTCTCAACCATGGGTATTATGACCTGCTACCGGGGCTAGTCCACATGTATTTCTCTAGCACACCATAAGGCGTGCTTAGTTGTCTTGGTTTCCATCTTTTCTGACTGAGCAAGTCAATCTTTAGTCATTGCTGACTAGTCAAGTCAGTCTTAATCACGTTCTATTCAATTTCTCTATCAGTCCCACACTTCACAAGCTCAGTGGAACTCATAGTAAATATCAAACAGACTGACAAGATAGCGCGGCGCTATACTGGCAGACCAGTATAGTGACTAGTAAAATATAGCGCGGCGCTATTCTATAGTGTCCATCCTCATCAATCATATCAGTAAATCCTTGATGCGAAGCCCGCATCTTTCTAATGGTCAGATCTGCCCGAATAATCACGGTGATGATTAACCCGGTAACAAGTCTTCATCCTAATCTAATCAGTTGGCCTTATACACAAAATGGCGCGGCGCTATATCTCTGCCGGCCCTAATGTGGTTGTACCAATCCTGACTTCGTATATCTTGTTTTAATAGTCATCAGACTATTCAGAGGCCGTTGAGATGGCAAGTCAATAATCCTGAGTAGTTCCCTGATGTTTCACCTCCAGCGCATAAGATAATGGCTTACCGCCACCATCTATAGCTCAGTGTAGAATATCATAGTCAGGACGTAACAGCCTTTTGAGCTGCCTTGTCAAGTCTACTCAATCCTTCATAGTTGGTTTGTTACACTGACTTTCGGCCATCAATAGTGTAGCCTACCACCCCAGGGAGGGTGTACGCTCATAATCTAATGCCTCACTTCTGCCCACTAATAGGTTCAAAATGAAATAAAAACTGGTGTTTTCATGCATGTTTTGGTACACACCCTATCACTGGATCATTTGCGTCAAAACTAATTGCTGGAAGAAAAGTATCCAGTCGGCAATTATCCACAATTCCCTATCTGAGTGTCTACCGCGACCCGAAAACCGGCTTCTACTACGAACTCAATTCCACGCAGTCGGGCGTGTGGGCATCGGCGATGGTCTGTTGATTCCTCTGTATTTGAATATGTTTTGAATTGACCAACAGGCTCAAGGCAAAACAGACGAGAATACACCACCTGTATCCAAATTTTTCGACGCGAAACAGCGCATCAAGACTGTTCCGGCTATCATTGCTCAGGCACCCGCGCCTGCCGTCCCTGCCGCCCCCACTGCTCCTGCTGTTACTGGTTCTTCAGTCTCCCTCACAGACCTCTTATTCGCATCAGTTCTATCGCAGTTCCGGCAAAACAAAGTTGGAACAATCTCAACCACAACCGCAGGTCAGTGTTAATAGCTTCTCTTTTTGTCTCCTTAACAACGTCCCAGGACGGCAATGCCCTGAATCTCGGAAACTATTTAATTATCCATATCTTTCTCTTTGTTGTATTCCCATCTTCATTTGCAGCAACTCACAAAATATGTGGAATCTTCTGGTGGTCGAGAATGGTGTTTGCGATGTTGGGCAGTTTTTGATCCCCCAACAATATTCGTTGGTGTGGCACAACAGTTCTTCTGGGTTAAATTTTGTGAAAAGTTGTGAGAAGGGGCATTGGCTTCTCATGTTCATTTGCGGCACATCGCAAAATATGTGGAATATTCTGGTGATCGAGAATGATGTTTGCGACGTTTGGGCAGTTTTTGATCCCCCAACAATATTGGTCGGCGTGGCACAACATTTTTTCTGGGTTGAATTTTTTCAAAAGCTGAGAGAAGGGGCATTGGCCTCCCATTTTAATTTACAGAACCTGGCAAAATATGTGGAATGTGCTGGTCGTCGAGAATGGTGTTTGCGACGTTTGGCCAGTTTTTTGATCTGCCAACAATATTGGTCGGTGTGGCACAACAGTTCTTCTGGGTTAAATTTTGTGAAAAGTTGTGAGAAGGGGCTGTGGCTTCCCATCTTCATTTACAGCACCTCGCAAAATATGTGGAATCTTCTGGTGGTCGAGAATGGTGTTTGCGATATTTGGGCAGTTTTTAATCCCCTAACAATATTGGTCGGCGTGGCACAACAGTTCTTCTGGGTTAAATTTTGTGAAAAGCTGTGAGAAGGTGCATTGGCTTCCCATCGTCATTTGCGGCACCTCGGATCAGGATATATACAAACAGCATTGCAAAGTTGCAAGCTGCAAGTACATTTTGACCAATAAAGCCTTTCCTAGGGAGAAAAGCCAAATTGAAATTCTTGACCCGAACATTGGTGAGATCAGAAGGGGGTCCGTGCGCAATGTTTATCAATGTATACTATCACGTGTGCGGACACGTCTTCCATCGCCGCCATGCCACGATGTCCTAGCAGGCACCCGCCTCCTCAGATCCGGTCTTACACCCCACCCAAGCCCTATTCACTGCCTCCCACTTTCGCTCTTCCATTGCCTCCGACTAGTCCACAACGCGTCGCCCGAGGCGCACGGACATCGTCCAGCATTCCGGATAACCCTGCCGCTGTGCTAAAAGCGCGTCTCTGTCTGCGTCTAGATGAGCACCTCGGGCTCGGAGCCAGGAGGGCGAATACTGCAGGTGCAAATGGAAGTTATGGAACGCGGCGGGCGGTTTCGGTGCGTCATCTCCTTCAATTCCTGGTGTATTTCATCTGGCTTGTAGAATGTAAAGCACGCCACCAATGGCGTGGCTGAAAGCGACTTCGACGAACTATTGGGTTGGGAAAAAGAACTACGTTCTCCGGCACTAAGCGTGTCCCCTTTGGCTACTTTTGGCAGGAGTTTTAACCAGTTGACCAGAACCACTTCCAGCATCCGACAAAGAAAATACCTGCTTATATCGCCCTGTTGGCCCCACGTGCGCCGATGAGAAGTGTGATGGTGGCATCGTTCGTGTCCCTGTACGAGATGCTTCCCATCCATTCATTGACTAGGCGTCCCAGAATCCTGCCTCCAACAAACCACCCCGAATTCGACGGAAGGCGACCATTCTCTGCGTTTCATTGTAGCTCGGTTCATCATTACCTATATGTAAATTCCACCCTCTTTATTTTTACTTGAACTTTCCGACCCGACGCGATTGCCATCGTCAAGATACCACGCTCCTTGATTTGATTCTCCTTCATTTAGCATGTCATCCCTGATTCCCGACCGTGTGCTATGAGTGAGCTTGCGAACCAAAGCGCCAAGCCTGACTAATAGAATGCGGAAAAATGGTGATTGTGATCGGTCATCACTCAGACTCTTCCTACAATGTCCGCCGACGCCGGTGTCTCTGAAAAAGCTCTTTCATTCTCGGGTCTGGAGGACGGAAGCCTGGTGAGGTGGTCTTCGTCGGAGGCAGTCCAGGTCCTCAAAAAGATGGAGATATTGCGCCTGGAACGCAATAATAAGCGGGGGGAAAGGCGGAATGCGGGGGAAGAGGATGTCTCAGATGATGAGGAGGCCCAGGCACTAAACCAGTGGTTTCAGGAGCGGCTTCAGTCTGGCCGAAACCAAGGGTTTGAGGGTCGTTCCGGTGACAGGACTGAAACAATAAGGTTCAACTGGTCCAAGGCCATACACCGAAACCCGTGCCTTCGGCTTATACCGAAACAATAAGATTCAACTCAACCGAATCGACACACTGAGACTCTCACATCTGGTCTTTAAAAAGGAATAACCTCGTTCTCGCCAGTCACCGCACTAAAACACACAGAGTTTTGTCTTAGTAGGAGGCTGGGGTGCCCCCCAGTTCCGAAAGGTTGCCGTCCACGTTCGTTTCCAAGGCGTCGAACTCAGCAGTGGGCAAGAAGTAACATCTTGACAATATCGTGGAGTCGGATGCAAGAACCCGAGATCGCTACCTGGGGTTAGGTAGCAGCATAACCTGGCCAGTTGAGTTGCCATTCATCCCCATGTCAGGATCAGCCACCCTGATATAGCTGTCGTTGGTTGGTTGTGGGCTGTGAGGCCCACCTGATGAGTTTAAAAGAACGAAACCAACAGTTGGCGACCCAAGTCACTGCGCCCAGGGAGATTTTTTACATCAGCAAAACACTGCCACTATTCCCCACCAGCGAACCGAGTTGGGCAATATTTCTATATTTGAAAGTATTTTGCTTCCTGGTCGTTCAGAAGTGGAATGGGTACAGATTTTTCTGTGGAATCATGTTCTTACTACCGGCCACTTGGTAGTGGGCCACTTGAAGGATACAGCATCAGGGATTTAAATGACGATGATATTGATATTGAGGGATGGAGTGCCATGTATGACGCTGGTTTCAGAGCAAGTTTCGACAGAAAGTGATGTGCCGATCAAACGTTATCACAGTATTATTATAACCGCTAATCTGTTGTTCATAAATTTATCCAATATCATCACGATGGCTGCACCGGTCGCTTGGGTGTAATGGAAGGTTTGACTCGTTGGAAGACCTTCTACACCCTCACATATTTGCAGAATTATCCGTCCCAGAACAAAGCCACAGAAAATTGATCGGTCGGCCAGCAACAACCACTTGATTACTAACAGACCATATATTGATACCTAGTTGTTCGTCATCAATATATCGGTTCAGTAACAGCGGTGATGGGCTCCTCACGGCCTTTTTGAAGGGCTCAAAATCGTCAGAGAATTCATCCATCTTGCGGGTTGCTTGAACGTGTCAGGCCACGAAATATGGCGTCGTTTTCACGTTGATAGAGACGGATGTTGTGGTAAAGGTAAGAAAGAAGTAAATAATGATAAATAACGTCACAGCTTTTATACGTAGAAGCAAGAGAACCGGGTAAAACCGGGGGTACAATATGGTGCAGTAGGTCATTAAGGTAGGCCTAAATCCAGGCTCCTAACAATTAAACTCCTGTTCAAACGGCAATTCATGTCTCGACACAAATTGATAAAACAAAGCTCCTGGTGTTTCTCCAAATTGGCGACGTTCGAAAGAGGGTCTGGATAGTTTTCACCCAAAGCTTTCTTTCACCTCTCCAGGCATTGAGTATGGAGATTCTCTGCCTCCGTGAGCCAACCTAGTCGGTGATATGTGGATGCTAGACCACCTATGGCTCTGAGAGTGTGGAGATGGTCTCTTCCCTGAAGTTCCCTGTATTTCTGAAGAATCATAACCTGGCGGCTCTCGGCCTTGTTGAACCGCGCCAGTTCGCGCTATGCTGTTGCAAGAGTGCCCATTGGGCAATTCTGAGACTTTCCGTCTCTTCAGAATTCCGTTCCGGGCAGCCACAACCGCTCCATACCAAATCGGGTGATTCATTTGAATTGTGCATTCAGAGTGCAGGAAAAACAGTGCATTGAAGCGCACTCAGCCAGATTGTAGCCAGGGCAATTCTGAGACTTTCCGTCTCTTCTGAATTCCGTGCCGAGCAGCCACAACCTCCAGACAGTTTCACCTATTAACTAACAAACTTCAAGTCAATCCAGTTCTCCTTCAATGTGCAGCACGACTGCCGTGCAAGCGAGTGCGATGCTAGTGGGGTGACCCGACAAATGCAAGAGCGTCAGCAGTCGGATACAATCATCCACTCCATTGTGCATAAGGACTATACCCGCTTCATCACCAACCTGCACGGATTCCACAACGCTCGCCTTCTCCGAAAGTATGTACCTCTAACGCTCACGAAGCCCCGGCCACTTTTGAGGATCGCAGACAACGGCACGACGAGCTGTCTCCCGTCTTGACTGTCACTCAAAAAGCGAAGCGCGCAGCGACCCAGGAGAAAGCCGCAGCGACAAGGGAGAAAGCCGCAGCGACAAGGGAGAAAGCCGCAGCGACAAGGGAGAAAGCCGCAGCGACAGGGAGAAAGCCGCAGCGACAAGGGAGAACAAAGCGGCAAAGGCCGTGACAACAGCAGACCCACAGACGATGGACAACGCAGGGGGGGACCTTCAGGATGGATCGGGCAGTGGGGAGGTACAGGGAAAAGGCGGCCCTCAAAGAGGGCCCGCATTGAATAGAATATTGAATACAATATAACAGTACTTGCTAATCTCATTGACGGGGTTTCGCGCGACATCTCCGCCTGCGCGACATCCCTGCGCAGCTTCCTAACCCAGGCGGTGGTCCGAAGATACCTCGCGTTGCGGCAAGGTCTGCGTCAGCACACCGTTGCGTGTACTCTCGTAGTCTGCTTGAATTGTGTCACGCGTGAGGCCCGAAGATGTCGTCCTGTGAAAGTGTGAGCAACCTTGTAAACATATGACTCTGCAGCACGGCTACTCACTTTGCACCTGGTTGCAAGTCTAGTCTCACAGGTGGGTTGAAGGGTGTTCCATAATGAAACGGGGGCAGCACAAGACGGTGGATGCTCCTGAAACCCGATTCGGCGTCGTTTGAGGATACCGTGGTCGACGAGGAATGCTCGCGCGGAAGTCAAGCCCAAATAATGATAAACAGGGGCCTGAGGGCTGGAAGCCGTGGTGGTTGTCGGGCTGTCATTGCAGCTGGTGCTATCCAGATCGTTGCATGTACTGTTAGACGGCACGGAAGCCACTTATCTGGGTTACAGCAATTGGCGGTACCCAAGGCGCGGATCGAAAATCTCTGTTTTGGCATGTTTTCAAATAGTTGTCAGTAACTCAACCAGTTCTGCTCTAGTTCTGCTCTGATTTAAATGAAACTATGTAGATCTGTCAAGAGGTGGGCGGATCGAAACTCCGGGATATCAACCTCCGAATCTAGTTGGTGGCTGTACCCCCTCCCCCCCCCCCCTTAGCCGAGCGGTTGAACGGACCAACTACCTGCGGACCGACTTCCGCGGCCAAATTTTTGTCGGCAGAAGCCGAACATCAGTCAACTTCGCTTGTCCGGTCCGACGCAACTAATGGCGAATCGTGAATATCGTCCTTCAGCTTCCCCAAAATATTATGAAAACCTCTCCAGTCGCTTTGGAAGACACAATTATGGGGGGGTCTCTCAATCATGTTCTGTAAATGGGCTTATTGCGGGACGAGAAAACACGAAGTTCGACCAGATGTGCGCTGAAACCCAAAAAGGGTCGGACCGGACTCCCGACTTAAGTCCGAAAAGAGGTTGATATCCGGCATTTTTCGGCCGCCCACCTCTTGAGATCTGTCAGGCTAATTCAAGCGCAATTAGTAATAGAAATTGATTTACCAAAAATTTTGTATTAGGTAATCTGTGGTTTTGGACCACTTTCGAGCCAAATGCCATCTAGCATACCCACGACATGTCCCAGTGACCTAATATTTTGAGATGGACAACATATATACATAGGCAAACATGTGATAGAGCAGAATTATATATATCCCAATATAAATGCAATCCTTACAATATTTCTGAATGCCAAACCTGCTACATGTATCCAATGGAACTACAGGGACTGTAACTAAATTATCCATAATTCCGGCTCTATCACATGTTTGCCAATGTATAAATGTTGTCGCTCCCAAAATATTAGGTTCACTGGGACATGTCCTGGGTATGCTAGATGGCATTCGGCTCGAAATGGTCAAAACCGCAGATTACCTAATACAGAATTTTTCGTAAATCACTTTCTATTACTAATTGCGCTTGAATTAGCCTGACAGATCTACCTAGGTTTCATCTAAATCAGAGCAGAACTGGTTGAGCTACTGACAATTATTTGAAAACATGCCAAAACAGCAATTTTCGATCCGCGCCTTGGGTACTGCCAATTGCTGTAAATGAAATTTGCGGCCCCGCGACTATGTAGCACTCTGACCTCGGAGTCGGGACGCCGATTAGACGCCGTCGGAAACCCGCTTTGAAACAGCTTTTGAAACGGAAGGTATAACTCGAGGTAGCCCGCTTTGCGGGGAGCTCACTATCTGGGTTAATATAATGAATCACTGATTTCATTACAGCTAATGTCGGAACCGAAGGCGCGAACGAAAATTTCCTGTTTGGGGATGTTTTCGAAGAATTCCTTTTATCTCAGTCAATTCTGTACCGATTCCCATGAAAACCAGATAGATCTACTCGTCTATTCCATGCGCAATTAGTGACATAGAGGGATTTATGATAATATTATGTATCAGATAATTTAAAATTCTGGGCCGTTTTTGCACTGAATATTGTTTAGCAGGCCCACAATATGTCCGAGTGACCTATGATTGTGTCAGGGACAACATATATACCTTAGCAAGGATTGTGACAGAGCCGAAATTTGACAAAAGCTCCAGATAATCACAATTCTTCCAAATATCCCCCAGTGTCGAAATCACCGAATGTGTCCAATGCAGCTGGAGGGAGTGTGACCAGATTATCCTTCTTTCTGGCTCTTTCACGTCCCAAAAAATGTATGTATGTTGATCCTCCCAGAATATTATGCCCCTGGGAGATCTTCTGGTCTTACTAAACGGCATCTTGGACAAAAACAGACTCAAAACATACATTGTCTAATACATAATATTTTCATAAAAGCCTCTCTGTCACTAATTCCCCATGAATTAGCTTGACATATCCATCTACATTTCATCCCAATCGGCGAAAGAACTGGCTGAGATATTTGGAATTATTATGAAACACCCCAAAACAGAAAAAAATTGTCCGCGCCTTCGGTTGTGCGACATTAGCTGTAAATGAAATTTGCGGCCCGCGACTATGTAGCACACTGATCTCGGAGTCGGGACGCCGATTAGACGCCGTTGGAAACCCGCTTTGAAACAGCTTTTGAAACGTGATGGTATTCCCTGCGAAGTGATGACCGGCCATGCACTCCCAAATCAAACAGCTGCCAAGCCGAAATTTCCTACGTGGAAATCATGATCAGCGGGGAATTCATAGAAAGCGGTTGGTGAGCCCCCCGACCCGTCTGCTCCATTTACCTCGGGATCCCGCACAGGGCTGTCCGCTCTCTTCGGCTCTACCTGATAGCCCTGAGGAATGCGAGCATCAGAGGTCACTGTGTAACCACATTGTGACATTGACAAAGCAATGAACGCCGTAAACCCGTATACGGCCGTAACGGTGCGTACCCGTACCGTGGGGCCCAGGACAGCATGTTTTACGGTACGGCACGGCTCTGCCGTACCCGTAAAAACTCGTAAAGTGTACGGCCGTATACCGTAACTACGGCGTCCAGCCCTAGCTCAGCCTATGGCATTGGCACGGACACAGCCGTCAGAGCACGTGACACAGCTTTTTGATTCTCTTCTTCTTGCGGCGTCCCGATAACAGGCCTTAAATACGGAGGACGATTGTGACTCCTACCCTATCTTTTCAAGCCCATAATGTTCTCCACTCTCCTCTCTAAAGCTCTCGGTATTGCTCTCCTTGCCTTGATCTTTGGCAACCATGCCCATGGCTCCGAGCTCACGCCTTATGTACCCAACGACCTCGTTTGCCCCCCGAATTCATATGCCAGGCTTTACGCACAACAACTACGCATACATCGCCCCGCTGCGCAAGTTCACGAACCTTACCAAGTCGTTTTTTCGACCTATCGTGGTATGTAAGTATCGCGTATCCGTCTTTCATTGCTCACACATTGTCTCTAAGTAACACTCTCGACAGGGCGGGCACCGTCATAACTAACACCACTGGTACCGATAACCTCCCCGGCGCAGCCCGCTCTGGCCCCTTCGGCGGAGCTACATATAACGAGACCCTGAGCTTCTATCGCAAGCGCTCGGATTTGTTGACTTGGTCGTACCTCGGGAAAGGACTCACTTTCACACTCCCGGGGCACCCTACGCTGACGTCCCTATGGCTACAAAGAGATGTTCGCATCCAGAGCATCTGCGGTGGCCAGGCGACGTACATCGACGTCCTCACATTTAGTTGTTCCGACAACCAGATTGCCAACTATGACATTTGGTACACATTCCATAACTCAGTGTTCCAAGAAATGGCTGCGAATCTTAGGGCCCCGGTTCTGGCTGGAGATTGTCCTGGTGCGTACTTTCTTGGGGTTCTTTTTCTCTCAGCTGACATCGTGCGGTGACAGTGAATTTAGAGAAAGAATCAGTATGAAGATGCGGTAGCTAATAGGTTTATAACGACCCGCAACTGTCGTGTCTACTGTACAATAACCACCGTTCAACCGGTGGATATATGTTTTTTCTCGTCTCGTTACTGTGAATTAAGAGACAGATTTGAAGGAAATAGAGAGGTTGCGGTAGCCACCAGATGAAACTGGTGGCTTTCACCACGGACGAATGCGGGGGGCGGCTTCTTCTCATCTAGCCACTATTTTGTGGTCTCCCTCAGGGCTACAAATAGTGGCTGCCTTGGTCCGACAGCATTGCTCACTGTCCAGGAAAATTAGCCACCAGTCCGATCTGGTGGCTACCGCAAACTCTCTAATGTGGCTTAGATTCACTTTTATCTTGGAAACTTTTGCAACCATCCTAAATTGAGCCTAGAACAGAGGAAAGGAAAATAATCCAAACTCCGCGCTGAGGCCTTTCCCACAGCCCGAGTTGTACCAGCCTGCCCATTATCAACGACTGGCTGGCCAGTCGGGGTAGTGGCAATTTTGCATAATGGAAGGCGGTGTTGCAACTAGAGAAAGTCGGGATTTGGGACCTATAGCATGAGCCACGACCTATGGGGACAATAGTGAAGCACTGGGTACGAAATGGTAGTACAAAGCATGTGACTCAAAATGCCATTCAAACCTTAAATATGTTAACTGCTCCCTTATCACTCTTGCTCTCGCTGAATTAAATCATTCAATAGTGAGGCACAGGGTTCAAAATGTCAGTACAGAGCATGTGATTCATATGCCATTTGGTGGCATGGGGTTCAAAATGTGAATTAAACCGTTCAATAGTGAAGCACTGGGTACAAAATGGTAGTACAAAGCATGTGACTCAAAATGCCATTCAAACCTTAAATATGTTAACTGCTCCCTTATCCCTCCTGCTCTCGGCTGAATTAAATCATTCAATAGTGAGGCACAGGGTTCAAAATGGCAGTACAGAGCATGTGATTCAAAATGTCATTCGGTGGCATGGGGTTCAAAATGCGAATCAAACCGTTCAATAGTGAAGCACTGGGTTTCAAAATGGCAGCACGGAGCATGTGATTCAAAATGTCATTCAGTGCCATGGGGTTCAAAATGCAAATTAAAACCGTTCAATAGTGAAGCACTGGGTACAAAATGTCAGTATGGAGCATGTGATTCAAAATGCCATTCGGTGGCATGGGGTTCGAAATGTGAATTAACCCATTCAATAGTGAAGCACTGGGTTCAAAATGGCAGCACGGAGCATGTCATTCAAAGTGCCATTGGTGGCATGGGGTTCAAAATGCAAATTAAACCGTTCAATAGTGAAGCACTGGGTACAAAATGGCAGTACAGAGCATGTGATTCAAAATGCCATTCGGTGGCATGGGTTCAAAATGTGAATTAAACCATTCAATAGTGAAGCACTGGGTTCAAAATGGCCAGTGCAGTACGGAGCATGTGATTCAAAATGCCATTCGGTGTCATGGGGTTTCAAAATGCATCATTGCTAGACATGTATTTCTGTAACCCAATGACTCCCGGCATTTTGTTTTGTTTTTAGCGCTGCAAGAAGACGACAAAGAAAGCAACTGTTGTAGCTGCACAAGGTGGCTGTGCTTGTTTGTCAATGTGTACGCGTTCCGCTCCTTGCTCTTGACCACCACCACACGTCTCGTCCCGTCTCTTCTGCTTCCTCACAAACATCCGGAATGGTATTCGATGGATCTCCACCACCATTAACCTCAATTTGACGCGTAAATTCAGGGTCCAAGTCCTTATCGCGCGGAAAATGGCCTCCGTACAAGATCGACGCGGTAAATCAATTTTCTTTCCTCCTTCCGACTGTCTAACACTCTCAGACATATTCTAGTGGTGTCTTACGCGTATATTTATTGCAATATAGGGTCCGTAAAGTGGCCTGAATTCACAAACAGCTCCCTCAAATGGTACGCTATTCCATGCTATCTTACACCCTATTCCACAGCTGACGAGCGGCCTTTAGATCATTATAATTGCCCTCCGGTTTTCTCGAGATGATCCTACGACAACCCCGACGCGTCATGATCCCGGTAGGTCTATATCGCATGCCTCAGTGCGACACTCATTTTGCTTTTCAGTAGACCTTCAACCGGTTATACCGGCCACTGGCGCGGCTGTGGGGCGTATATTGTAGTTGAAATGGCCTAGGACATCGACGGGTACATGCCCGGATTTTTTTCTCGCCTTGTCGGTATCCTGCTCCGTTCCCCTTGTCCGCACCGACCTCTTTCCCATCGTCTCCTCCACTTCGCCGACGTCCCATGTATGCCTTTAATCTTTGAGTGGGTGACTTCCCATAAGGATTAAAATATACTTGAGCTTGCTTGAAGGGCCAGTGATGCCATCAAATTGTGAAATATCCAAGTTGTCCCGCCAACGCGCCGAATTTCCATGAGAAAGGATAAAAAAATCAATGGTTGTGTTCGTCTTTGAACAAGGGCCGGAATGAACTCCGGCAGGAAATGGGAGTCTTCTCAATTTTCTTGAAGTCATCGGCCACTGGGTAGCTCGGGAGGAGCGCGGAAAGTTGCCACCACCAGCCAAAACGGTTTTTATTCGTTTAAATGATAATCTAGAGGGGGGGGTAGGGACCCCTCCTTCAGATTATAATAGATTCGCATTATATCGCGTCTGCTTTTGGGTGCCCGAATTGATGGGGGTCCCGACAGCTGCCTCGGCTTGGCCTCGGCAAAGCACTCGGATATTCCCAGCAATATTTTAATGCTTATGGGAAGTCACCAGTAAATGCCATAAAATCACAGACATTCCAGGTTGTATTTTGGTATATTTGATGTGAGGACACATAAAACAAATTCGGGCACGCGTTCATATCATCTTTTGACATATTTTGACTAAAACTGTCTATTCAGAATTAGAGAAGAGTGACGGAGAAAAGCCTTACTTAGCATTTTCCAAACCGGAACCGACCGCCTCTGCCAACCCAAATACGGCCAAAGCTGCCGTTGTTTGATTGGCTGATGCCGGTCCCCACTAAGTGGACAAAAGAATGTCCGATCGGTTTTGTGATGAGTTCTCAATGAAAACAAGGGTATTTCCGTATGTAATAAAATGTGAGGTCATTGAGACGGCTAAACCCGACATTTTGAGGTTTGACATCAGAAATCTGTAGATTGCGCCATCAAATTTGCGAAATACGGAAATCACATTTTTTCAGCATGAGCAGCGATTTTTTTTCAGAACATTCTGAATGACCTGAATTGAAGTTTGTGATTTCCCCATCACTTTCACAAGTCGAACCATGCAAAAATATTCAGGCATTTGAGCGCTACAGAGCCTACAAAGTGGCCATTTGACCATTTTTGATCAAAAACTCGGCCTGTTTTGCGGCCGCCGTAGCGCGTTATTGCCTGTATATTTTCGAATGGTTGAACTTGTGAAACTCATTAGAATCTCTCAAATTTCAATTTGACTCAACCAAATTATCCCTGAAAAAATCGTTGACAGACTTGAAAATTGCGAAATTTTGATTTTTCCCGTTTTGAGCCCCGCGTGATGGCGCATCAATTTATTTGATCCAATAAATCGACAGATAGGTTCGTTTCGTCCTCCTACACACTGTGGTATCTTGTTTCAGGTGAAAATATGCATTGGTTGTCCTGCAGTAGCGTGAGAACTGATCGGACATTCTTGTTGTTCAGTTAGTGCAGAAATTTTGAATCGGGTGTTCGTTCGTGCTATCAATGACCTTGCAGGTTAAAACAGGACCGTTTAAATTCCAAAGCAGTCTCGGAGACTCTTTCTGAGGCGCAGTCCCGCCCATCCGGACCGCCAGGGTCACACTGAACAATTTCCCTCGCTTTAGAATTCCGCCCAGAGCGGTTATTGCGTTCTCCGCAAGGCATTCTTTTTGAAACACGTGTTTTAAGGGCCTTGTATGTAAAGCCAATGCAATTATTTATGTGTCCATTCATTTTGAAGCACGTGCTTCAATTGGCTTGAATTTAAGCCGTTATTGCGGCATTCATTTTGAAACGCGCGCTTCAATGACCTTTGCAGTAAAGAATTCAATTTATTGAGCTGTCATTCATTTTGAAACACGGTGGTTCAATAGCCTTGGATATAGGCCATTATTCATTTTGAAGCGCATGCTTCAATGACCTTGCAGTTAAATCATGACCGTGTAAATTCCACAGCAGTCTCGGAGACTCTTTCTGAGACGCGGGTCCCGCCGATCCGGATAGCCAGGATCATTCTGAACATTTCTCTCGCTTTAGATTCCGCCCAGGGTCATTAATTGTGTTCTATTCATTTTGAAACATGTGCCTTCAAGGGCCTTTGTATCTAAGCCATTATTCAATTTATTGTGTTTCCATTCATTTGAAAGAAATGCTTTCAAGAGCCTTGTATTTAAGCCATGATTGCATTCTCCATTTTGAAACGCGTGCTTCAATTGACCTGGCAATTAAGTCGCGGACTGTGTAAATTCCACAGCAAGTACCGGACAAGGGGGCGCGGGAAATAAATTGTCTACGACGATGCCCTTTTAGCGAAAGAAATATTCATATTTTTCTGGCATTTTTTTCGGGGCTTTCAGGCAACATGGCGAACATCTCGAAAAAATTGGAATCAGGGTCGACCACCAAATTTCCCAAAGGCAGGTGTCAAACCATATAAGGCAATAATGTCACAGCCTGTTGCTCGAAAAATATTTCTCGGAAAAACTTCGGATAACCGCAATCGACTTGGAATCGTTCACTCTATCAGAATTGGGGCATCGTACCCTGTCCGAAAGTGACCGAATTGGTCCGGAATTTTGGATGTACAAGGAAAGCAATTGAGGGTATTGTAGTTTCAGATGAATGAATTAATGATTCTCCGTAATTTCCCGGCCTCCTACGGTGCTTAGCCCGATCTTCAATGCCTTCAGGCACCGATACAGAGGTAATCTTTGAAAATACGCATCTTCCCATGCTGGTGCTTTCTTCAACAATATTTCTAGGAGTTTTCCAGTCCCAGAAATTCCCATATCCATGATAGAGTACGCATATGAAATATCATGGCTCAAAGGACCTACAATGGAATAAATTGAACGAGACTCCCATCAGGCTTTGATCAAAACTTGATCAAAACACTGCCTAAAAGCTGAGGATTCAAACCCCGGCGGGCGAATGCCTCACGAGTGACTCAAACCCCGGCGGGCGAATGCACTAGAAGGGGGATGGATTCAACTCTGAGAAGGAATGCCTGAGGATTCAAGCTCCGGCGAGCAAATGCCCCCAGTGAATTAAACCCTGGCAGGCGAATCCATGAAGAAGAGTTAATTCCACGAAAGAGTCTTGCCGCATGATTGAACCTGTATAACCACTCTTAAACCTGATTAAAAGAGCATCTAGCACATTGGAATACAGGCCAAGGCTAAGAAACACGCTGAAACACACACGTTGCGCGTATTTTATTCCTTGCTACTAACAGATTCAAATTGATCAGGCATTTTATTTTCGCTCTTGGCTCATCGGACTTATGTGGTTTCTAACCTATTACAATCTTCTTGTAAGTAATCATGTTTCAGGCTCGAAACCTCATAATCCCAACACATTCTCAGGTTGGCACCTTTAATGCAACTGGACAGCGATACACCGGGCACTACAGCATCTGGACAACAAATGAAATTCAAGAGCTAATCACTGCATTAGATGATATCCTGATTTTGCCACAGCCTATTGCTGGATGGGTAAACGGTAATCTCTATGAGCCGACCAACGAGGTTTCTGGGGTTTCTGCCCATCCCAGATGATATTCGCCTGAAGTCCGCAATGGCTCCATTCGATGCCTCACTTGATCCAAAACAACCACACCGCCATTTAGCATCACTACAGGGAACACACAAAGCAGTGCTGCCGATTCACAATGATGCTGAAAAAAAGTTGTTCAAAGACTTCATGGCTAGTCATGAGTCATTTCGCAATTTTTCCGCTCCAGCTCAAGTTGATGTGGCTGTCCGCATGTGTTTTGAGCTGTCTGAGAGCAGAACATGCTGCAAAGTAGCTGTAGTGCTCGGATTAACTTATATTTTTAATATGATGCTGTTATGAGTATCCCTGAGGGCAGCAAACACCGGGGATAGTGAATGTGACTTGTAATTTAAATGTATCATACATGTTGGCAGGCAGGATATCAGGTGAATTTCCTTAATGACTATACATTCGAAATTAGAGTCATATTCATTATCCTGGTATTTGCTGCACTCCATAATACCTTCAAGTTGATCATAGGTCAATCGGAGGTCTACAGCTACTGTGGGACATGTTCTGCACTCAGAAGCGTAAAAACACCGAAATCCGACCTAGTAAATAAAGGCCGACCGAGCGGCACGGCCCGCTACCAAGTTTGATTTAATTGACCCCGCTCCGATTGCACTCGTGGTGCGCTTCTGAAAACAGAAATCCACGTATCAAGCAAGGTATCAAAGCCATACACTTGGAAGAGCGGAATAGTATCTATGGTGATGCATTTGCATCTGCCCATGTTGAAGCCATTTGGCAGCTGCAGCACCCCAAAAATCAAAATCAGAATCAGTACTAGTTCGTCAGGGATTCCCCGGGAAAGCTAGAGTTCATCGGTTGACTCCCCCGGAATCCAAGATTCATACGATCGAGGAATTTAAACCCCCTTCCAAACCCAGCATTAATACTTATGTCCGAGGAATGTCCGTTGCCTTCAAGACCGATCATAATTGGAAACCCCAGAAACCCTTGAGACTGGAGGGGCGGTCCTCCGAGCTGCTGAAAAAGTTTCGAGGTGTAGTGCGGATTTCGCGGATCGGTACCCCCTTGAGTAGATCCGTTTACTCTACAGTACTCATCGCCACCTCGTGACTACCGCTTTGGGTGTAAACAAATGCAAACTTTGTGACCCTTTCAGAGGTCGGGCAAAAAGTATAATTCCTGGTAGCGCCGCTTCGCGGCAGAGCCCACTATCTGCCACTTTTCATAACATCTCACCGACCAGATAGAGTGGAAGATAAAAAAATGCTCAGCGCAGCGTAACTCATATAAGTGGATGAACTGAACCCCACGCTGAGATTGTAGCAGCCTCGTAGATAAGAAAAAATCTTCCATCCATTTGATTCACCGTCGCACAACTTCCGTTCGATATATGATAAATCAGAGATGACGAAATTGCTTAACACTCAAACCTTTCGTCGACAGCCCGTGGAATTCCAGCTGACTGTAAAGGGTATATGGCATCACACTTCAAGATGTTTGTGAGGGGATCTAATGGAAGAAAAAACTTCGTCTATATTGGCAGAACATAACAATTGGACCCGATACAGGATGTGAATGGGACAATGAACTGGATGCGATGCTCAATAATGGATTAACAGTAATTGCCGCCCATGTATGGGCGGGTGTAGCCGATCCGTAGGGACTACAACGTACCGATGCAGCCGGTCCCGGAGGGACTGCATCAGCACGTTTGAAAGTGTGTCAGGGGGATGAGGCTACATCAAGGTGAGTAAATGCGATGGTCCAAAGGGGGCGGACGGCTCACGATGGAAAGGGATATCATTGATTGAACATCGGCCGCAGATGTGGGTGCCGACGAGGACGAGGGTTCGGGCGGACGCTGAGACATGAGAACACATCAGTGGGGGATGGAAATGAGGAACAACAGTTACGTACCCGGAGGCCTATTGGCCGATACAAGAACATGTACGGACGTCGGGATTACGAGGAGCCATTCCTGAACGCTAGCCATCCAATCCAACCCCAGAGAGATATCAGCGTCTGTATTCCGACGAACAGAGCATTCTAGAACATTATTAAAAGACCCCAGTGGAGCGTCGTTGATGGTCAGTGCAAGCAAGCAGATTATCGATCGACGAACGCCGACAAGATGACTGTATATAAAAAACTGTGAAATAACCCACTCCAAACGGGCTCACAGGGCAGTCTTTTGTCGTCATCTGGCCCTGCCGAGAAACCTCAGGCCGGCTAATAAACACCGAACCCCTTCTGAGGTGACACGCGTGGCGGACACATTTGAGGGATATCTCGTGATGCGACAACCGATGTTTACAGGTTCATTTTTTTTTATGTACAAGAGCCAAGCTGCTGATAATTAACTTTAGTTCAAAGAGTTGACATAAGTACCTTTGTACCAGAGGCTTCCACCTCGGCCGCTATACGTGCATTTCGATCAAAAATGCGATCGATCAATCATTTTGATCAGTCAGCGTATGACTCACTTTGGTGTTCAAATTAACGTTTCACCGGAGATTGGCCCGTTATAAAGCGCAACCACTATTTAGCCAATACACGCTTGTATTAGGAGGAGTATTGGCCAAATAAGGGTCAAGTAGTGGTCGGCCGATATTTCCGCCAATAGACGTTGTATTGGCCAAATAGTGGCCGGATATTGGACCGAATATTGGCCAGATATTGGCCGACTCTTTTTTTGCCGAGGGCTGCCGCGCCGCGCGCCATTTAATATATATTTCCTTGCCCCACACCGTACGAATTTGACACCAAAATTCATTAACTATATACGGTACCACATGTAGTCTTGTACGTATACTTCGGGTTGTCGATCAGCGTAAGAAGGAAGAAGAAGAAGGCACGGAAGATATTTGCGTTGGCAGCGTCGAGGTAGGGTAACCATGCGTGGCGCTGCATTCTGTTCAGTAAGGTAGATTCAGTCGTTGTCGGTGGAGAACAGAACGCACCATGCTGCGCAAGCCGCCCACGTCGTAGATGACCGATTCGGAGCCAAACGCGTCGCCTGGAGAGATGTAAGTCTTGCTACCTGAGATGAGATGCGGAATCAGATATCGATCCTGCCAGCGCAATCTGGCGCTGGCAGGATCTACCGCGACACGGATCCGGGACTTGCATTGCGGACGCACCCTGTTCGAGGCGTATGCGCGGACTGTTGGATGCCCATTGCGCAGAGGCGCGCATGGACGACGTCGTATATCGGATGGGATGTACCTCCGGTTCATGACGCGGGCTGTGTCGGAGAGGAAGCTGCGAGAAAATGTAAGGAGAGCTTTCAGTGGCACGCGAGAGATGGCCACACAACCCCGGCCAAACTCGCGCGTGGGCGAGTACTCATTGAAGACGCTGCTCAGCGCGTCGTCGGAGCCGTGGGCGAAGGTGAACTCGGGGTCAGCGGCGCCGAGGCGGCGGCGGACGTTTGTGTTTTTTGGGGAGGACGATGTTGGCCGGGGAGCGCCCGCCGGCGGAGATGTCTACGAAGAGGTCTGAGCGCGTCGAGTCGATGGACGTACAGCCGCAAAGTTCTGCAGGGCGGCGGTGGCGCTCGGGAGTGGGAAGTCGAGGACGGCGAAGCAGTCGTGCATGAGGTCGAGGATGACCGCGCGCCAGGAGCGCAGCTCGGCCTTCCACTGCGTCGGCGTGCGCTGGCGCCAGTCCACCCCACGCGTCGAAGCAAAACATCGAGCGCAGATTGAGTTTCGTCGAGACTAGAGCGGGGTAGTGAGCTATCGATTCCTCGGGAGAAGAGAACACACAGCGTACCTGCGACAGCGTCAAGCGGGAATCTACAGCGCATGCTATCAGCCAGAAGTACAGAGGCACGGACGACCGCAAACCCAAACCCACGCACCGTAACACTGATCCTGCTCTGCCCATACACCACCTCTACCCTTACCGACGCACCCAGCGGACCCTGCGCGACGACCGACACCTTCGCAAATTCGAGCTGCGTCGGCGGGTGGCGCGTGTGCCCGCCGAGGCTGACATCGAGCGCGAGCATCTCCTGGTCCGCCTCCCCACCTCGGCGTACAGCTTCTTGGCGTCGTGTCGTAGACCATGCCACTATGAAGCCCGTTAGCATGATCATCTACGTGAAGAAGGGACGCTCACATCGCAGAGCCGGGGAAGAACATCGGGGACTACATCACCGACACATCGGTAGGGGGGACGGGAGGAAGAAACATCACGTACACTGATTCAAGATCAAGATACTGATCCCCTTCCAAGTCGGCAGCACCTTCCCGCCCTGCGAGCTCTCCACGAGGTGGTCGAAGAACTTGTCCGAGTGGCCCATGTGCACGGGCGGCAGCTTGCGGTGCATGTTGGTCACCGCGCGGATGGGGCGGAGCTGCGGGCATCGAATTTTTCATCAGTGTCAATGCGGCGGTAAGAGGAGGACCTGCACCATCGCCGTTCCCAAAGACGAGTGACTCGAGATTCTGCGCACGGGGTCAGGTGTTTGTTCGTCTGCAATAGACATGTGCAAGCACAGAAAGGGTCACGTACCTTGTGCCTCACCACTGCCCGCACCACGTCCCCAACCCTCGTTTGTGCCGCGTACGCGTCCATCGGCATTATGTCGCACCGCAGCTACGGGTCTGATTCAGTTGAACATAGTGTGCGGGACTGGAGGCAGGGAGGTGTGTGTCAGCTTACGGGATGTCTCAGACGCATATTGGTGCCGTCGAAGCGTGTTTGAGCGGGGGTTCTGCGTCCGGATTGAAATTGCTCATGGGAGGTGCTACTGGACCGATTCCGGGCCAAAATGCGGGGTGCAGGGACAGAAATAGGACATGAATAAGTGCGTAAAGTTTCTAAGCGATTGGGTGAAAGGTGGGTTCGGAAGAGCAACCACGTCGCGGCGGGATGAGGGTAGGAGAAGAGCCACTCGAATGACGTAACACCCGCGCCGCCCTCGAAAATCTTCAAGTCCATGACAAAGTAAAAGCTATGCAATATTCGGCCAATACTGGATTGTACTGGCCAAATATCGGTTGACCATAACTAAGGCCCAATATTCGACCAATATTAGCCAATACATCCAGTATTGGCCGAATAGTATCGCGATTTATTTTGGGCCAAACTCCGGTGGTTCAACGTTCAAACGTACTAGATGTTCAAATTGGGGTCTTCCTTCCTCAGTTTAGATCGGATTGCCTTCGGAAGCGGCAGGAATCAAAGGTATGGATGTCAGTGTTGAAAATTTTGGCGTAATTTGAGATGGCAACTCCGTCTTCCTTGGGATTAGGTGCACGATTGTTAAGGCATCCGATGGCCTCGAGCAAAACGCCACCTCAGTGACGTCGTTTCTGTACTACAACAATCCATTTTCCGACTGCAATATAGTGGGGTTAGTCCAATTCTACAATGGTCATCTATAATTCCACATGCAGACAAATATGACTCTCCATACGGTACTGGAAAGGGGGAGCTCGACAATCTTCTGGGAGAAACATTTAGATGTTGTATTAACTGTGAGAGGGGCCACAACTCCTGACCTTTCGCTCAATCTCTTAAACGCCCTCCCAGGGAGCAATTGCTTGTCATATCCCAACCCCGGTTTCTATAACCTGGAGTGGGTTTCCACACGGTATAATTGTAGAAGAAGATCTTCTCCGATATATGCCGGCCCACATGGCCACTGATTTTGTGGGTCTTAATTCACTCGGATACTTGCTACGAGCTAATGTAATCCGCCAGGGCGGCTATCCATTTCCGCAGAGCGCGCCTCAAAAAGTGGCCTAGAAAATTTCCGCAAATTTCCATTGCTGGGCAGGGTCCTAGGGGAAATGTTCTTGTCTTCAAACATGGCACCACAGAGCATCACGCGAGGAACAAAGACCACAAGGCACCCGTCTCGGACAACTCGAGTGATTCGCGTCCCAAAAAAGCGAGAGATAAAACGACGTACCAATTTTCAGGAAATATCTGGTCCTGGAAGAAGGGGGGGATCCCTCCTGCGCAAGTCATGATTTTTTAGGGTCTCCCATTCATTTTTACTAGCTGCCGCTACCCAAAATTAGTGGCCAATTGGCCGAGAATTTTTTTTGGCATTCGATTCGTGCTGTACATACGGAGGGCCTGACATATTTATATTTTTCATCTGCACTCTCAGACGGTTGATTAGTTCAGATTTTGGGGGTTTTGGGGCGTTGGAGTGCAGAACGTGTCCCATGCCCAGTAATATATGGCCAAATAACCTTGATTTTTGACATGATGCGCTTGTATGTATTCCGGATGGCCTCAAATACTGGGATAGTGAAATTCACTCCTATTTCAAATGTATTGTGCATTATTGCGGGGATAATGTTGCCGATACTTCGAGGTCGAGTCAAACCGAGTCAAGTATATAAAAGTCGCCACAAAATCGACTTGAGTTGACTTGTTAATACAAACTTCCGACTTGAAGTCGACTTAGGTAGACTTAAGTCATTGAAGTCGAATTGTATTTTTCAAAAATGAATAAGATTGCATAAGAATCAAGTTTCATATCATCAGAGTTCATAACTACATGTTCAATACCCAGAAATATCAAGTGCAACACAGGAATGCTACTCAAGCCCCCACGATCCTCCGGCATTTCGAAATACTGCCTATCGAGCAGATCCCAATCCTCCCAGATCTCCCTTCGCACGTTCTTCTGCTGTTCTTCATCCGTTTCAGTCCCCAGTTTTGTGCAACCAGTCCTCCCCAGCATCCGGAATAGGAGCACACTGCCACTCTGACATAAAGTTCAGTCGCGTCTTTTTAAAATTAAACTTTAACATCTGCAGGGCCTCCATTAATAAAGGACTTGTTCGGTTGCGTCGTTTCGTATCAGTCTCAGCAGAGGATGAAAAGACCCACTCTGATAGGACCGATGTTGCTTGAATAGGGGCATAGTCAAGGAAAAGCCGATATATTGTTTTCCTCCACGTCTTGCTTCCGTGATTCTGTTGACATGGACGAGTGATAGCTACAAGCAGAAGAATAAGTCAAGATTTGACTTACTGTCCAGTAGCCAATCATGTCGGTTGAGCTCCGGGGTGGAATAGAGCTAGAAATATAATCATCCATTTCTTGCTCAATGGTCCACTGCCCGTTAGATGCTCAACCAGCAGCTGCTGAAAATTCCACTGATTTATATGCACCATGTCGAGCTGGGATTGATTTTTTGTCAGACACTGGCATGAATCTGCATAGAAAATTATATATGCTGCCCAAGTGATTGTACTAGCCTAAGCATTTGACGCCGGAAAATGGCAGGGATACATTGTTTGGCTGTATTTGCTTTCAAATACTGCTTTCCTTCGTAAGTTATCGGTGGCCGCAAACCGTGGGGAATTCGGATGACACCGCCTACTCGGCTAATCTCGGCAAACCACAACCACAGACCACGAACTACCACGAACCATGCACCGCGGCGCTACGTTGGAGATCCAGGTCACACAACCACATAATATTCAATGAAAAAAGCTTTTATAAAATTCACTCAAAATTGGGCTTTTCAGGTTCAGGGATTTGCTGAACCCTGAAGCTGAATGACGCGTTCAGTTCGGTTTGGTTCAGGTCTGAACAGATTCCTGAATCCTGAAGAAACGCTTTGCCGACGAACATGTATCATGAACGTGATTACATTAACAGCTAACAGCAACAAATTCAAGTTCGCGCACCGGTCAGCTTCTTTCTCTGTTCCTCCAGCGTCATCTGACATCAATCGTTTTTTGAATCCAACATTATAATCTCAATCTCTTGTTCAATCTTATGGCCTACAGTGCTTTTAGGCTCTTAATGAGTTGACTCTCAGACAAGGGACGGTGAACGACAGTCCGGAACAGTGAACGGCTTGATATGTTCAAATTGTTCGCCATACTTTCGTTGTTGTTTTGTGCGATCAATCAGCTCTGGTGAGAATTGTAATTATCTTAATATGATTGTTCCTACTACGATCGATCTAAGATGTCAAATAATTCTGTGCAGCGCATCTTGGCTGGCTTCTGCTCCTCTCCTTGTCATGGAGTGAATTACAACAGAATATGATTGCGTTACCTCGCCATACAATTTGTTCTGACGAATATCACAACACCATCTGCATACCGGCGACCACGTCGCATTGGATTAACGCTGTAACAGAAGCAGAAAAGTTCAGCATCAGCGAAATTGGCCACCGCATCAACGCCGTCATACAACACCTCTCAGCACAAACCCCTCGTAACAGATATGTCTCAGACCGGTGCCAGTATGGGTCAGACACCCTGACCCCACTGACAATGTGGAAAGACCTGGCCAGGAACATGGAAGGTCATTTCTTCGGTATGAAGAATCTCCCCCAGCGTACCGATCCGCACTCATTTCCACTGCCAGTGGCCGAACCTTCTTTGAAAGTCATAACATAGGGTGCCATGATTGTTGTCTAAATTTTGTGTCTACAAAGATTCATTTGGGTACACAGTTGCGGACAATCAAACCTGACAAAAATATTGTACCTGTCTTGGTCAAAGGGACCTTGATCGGCGGTACCTGAGACGGCCGCAATCCAGAAGGTTTTTTAACCATCACCAGACAGCGTGCGCGGCATGAAACAAAACCTACATCCGTGCCCTTAGACCGAGGTAACCTGCGAGAGGTAGTGCCAAGGGCAATAGACGCCGAGCTTCAGGTAATTTGGACATATTCCGATTGATTTCCCCCCAGCTTTTCATATCGAGGTCAGAATACACTGTGGGTAACATTATTTCGTCCAGTTGTCGGCCGATTTCTAGTCAAATTTGGAGTCAAGTCACCTTGAATTAAAAACTGGGTGTTCTGGCCCGACCATTTAAAACCGGTTTATCGACCCCTGTTGATAAACATGTCTATAAACATGCATTATAAACAGCGCCGTACTCTAGTGGTGCTCGGGAGACGTTTTGCAGGTGATTGGAAGCACTGCACGTGGTGGGAGTCGCGCGCTGAAGAAAAGGTCGGGCTTTGGAGTGACACAGGCATGCGGGTTGAGAAATAGGTGAGTAATCAATATGCACTCAATGGTCCAGGCCAGAAACCTGTCGCAGCTGATTATATGGATACAGCGGCAGAGCACCACCACACTTACACCGCCGTTTGAAACCAATGTTCTCAAAATGTTTTTCCACAAATGTTTGATCAATATTGTCTCAAAGATTGCCACAGCATTGCGAAGCCAATCCCATGAGGGTTTTTCAAGAACCATATTTCTGGAACATTGGGGCTGACATTTGCTCAAGCTTCTCCTGAACATATTTTACATCTTGCAGAGAATATTTGACGGGCACGAACAAATATGAACAAAAAAAATTTCATTGGACACTACATAATGACAGGAGCAGTGGCTACCTGTGTATTGAGCATTATCAACCCACGCCGCTGCCGTCGAGCCACAAACGTTGCGCTGTGGTGGTGGTTAGGAGGCATGTATATCTGTAGACCTTGCGGGCACTCTGGTTATAATCGTAATTTTTCGTCGAACTCTCTAGCTTTGTCGGCTGGAAGATCCCAAAACGGGTTGTCCGATCCCTACCAAAATTGCGCACTCACTTTGATAGCCGGGTTCTTTTCTAAGAGGCAGAAAGTTGCTCAAAGGGACCCTCTAGGTCCTCCAACAATTGCCAGGCCCAGATCTGTAGCGGTCGCCGAGCTACTCGCTATCACAAAAAGTAACCGGAAATGGGCTGATTGCATCAGACCATGTGCACCGACTCCAACCACGGTTGAACCACCTACTATCAGGAGATGCCTGAGGTCCTCCCTATGGATAGCATAACTTGTTTCATAGAAATTGGTCCATTCGCTCTGTCTATCGTGGCAGACCCATCAGCTGTGCTTGTTGTCATACGCTGCCTCACTAACCGCAAGGGAAAATCTCTGGAAGAAAACTCTCGGACATTTGATTGAGAGCCGAGCGTACTTCTATAGTGAGGATTTGCATTTGGCGGGCCTCAAATCTCACCAAACCCTATGCAATATGAGCATTACTGTACTATTTCATTCAAATCGACAGTCACGCGTCACGCTCGATCTTTTTTTATTGCGGCAATAATTTTATGAATTTTGTTTTGGTCCCCGAAAGTCGGGGTCCATGTCGAATTGAACGAAATAATACAGTATGCATTACGAGCTTATGCATTATGAAAGAGTTGACTGTATATAGCACTCCACCCATTCGCGCTACGTCCCTGAATCAGCAATTCATCATTTTGGTTGCCGTATTCCACTGTTTTACGGGAGGGGCATCTAAAATTGAGTTTCTGGGTCGGTAGAGATGTGGGGGTGGAGTACTACGTTGGCTATGAAAAGTGCGGCCTGCCTTGCCTTCGTCGGTGTGACCTTGATCCCTCTGGGGGTCTAACCCACAAGAACAGCCCGGAGGGTTGCCTGTGGGAGGTGGGCTGTGGGCGTGTAAGGGCGTGTGGGGGCAAGAGAGTGCAGAGTGAGTGAAAGAACATTTCTGATCGAAATTTTCAGATCTGGGTCAAACCCCAAAACTAGCCAAATAAGCGATGGTGCTGTGCGACACAACAACGACGCCAAAAATCTTGAAAATATTTGTGCATAAATTTCAAGGTCTGTACTTTACCCTGATTCAATCTTATAATGAAATTGACTCTCATGCTCGTACACTACTGGGTCAACTTTTTTTTTTCGCAACCGGGTTTCGACACTGTACTTATGTTTGTTTCTCAATCTTACATCAGTCGGCTAGCAGACAAAGGTGCCTTAGTTCAGACCACGAACTGAGACGACAGTCAATTACTTATATATCCGCTACTATATCTCACTGACACATACCGTACTTCATTCGTTCTAGGTACATATTAATATATTGAGTTCAGACCACGAACTGAGGCTTCATTCGTTCTAGTACGATTCTACTTACTTCCGTAGCGCCGACACTCTCCAGGTTATGGACCCCCGAGACAACACAAACGAGTATGAAAAGAAGTGCACCCGGTCTATTCCCCTAGATGACTCAACCCACTGCGAATGAAGACAGGTATGAAATGGGTTGGGTGTACCTCAGCCATTTATTTTTTTTGAACCACGTGCCTCACAATGGCATTTCGAACCCCGTGCCTCACAATGGAACCCACCATGCAGTGCATTATAATGTATTTCAGGGGTGTTCAGCAGGGATAAGGGAGCATTTGACGTATTCAAGGTTCATTGAATAGACGCCCTGCATTGCGGATTTGAATGCCCTGGGAGTGAGGGCAATGGACACAATCAATTTTGAACCTCGTGCCTCAAAATATATTCCAGCCGTGTTCCGCAGGGATAAGGGAGCCATTTTGTACCACGTGCCTCAAAATGGCATTTTGAAGCCCATGCCTCACAATGGAACCCACTATCCAGTGCATTATAATGTATTTCGGCTCCTTGTTTTTTTTTTTTTCTTTTCTTTTCTTCATGCAAAGTGGAATGAGTACAAATTTTAAGCTGGAATCATGTTCCCATGAGGAAATAAGTCCTCAGGGACGTTTATAGGAATTTTAACCACCGGCGACTGCCGTTGTACAATACTTTTTTGAATTTTCTAATTCTGGGCTCATTTTCTCTGTATACTCTTTGCACACAAGTTTGGCTCGGCCCGCTATGGAAAAGATTCAGATGCGAGAAACGGGTCTCCATGCAATGTCACGTTTCGACCAACGCAGTTTCGTTCACGGGGATTGCCGTAGCTCCGCTGAATTATGTGTAGAGGAGGATATAAAATGTTGCTGGGATATGGGCGTGCCATTTGAAACCCATAACCTTGAGCTAAACAATGCAATACACCAGGCTGCCATTTGAAAAGCATGACCTTGATTTAAACAATACAATACACCAGGCTGCCATTTGAAAAGTATGTCCTCAATTTAAACAATACAAGGGGGTGGTCGGCCGCTTCGCGGCCTCCCATCCCCTTTTGTTTGTTTAACAAAGCCACAGGGGGCGGATCAGGAGCAACACACCATTCACCCGGTCCTCGAAAGTAAGCTGCTCGTCAGGGAAGTGCTCGCATGCAGCCGTTGCATGTGATTGCAGCTGGGTGATGTGCAAGCAATGTTGCGAGCGTCAAAGCTATGATACACTTGATTCAATGAGCTGAGTTGAATCCGCTATTCACTGCGGAGTCTAAAAATAATCATTAATCGGTGAACGAAGCATATCGCCAAATAACGCAGATCCCTTTATTTCACTTCTGGATGCAATATTTTGGTCTACTTTTTGATCTCAGCATTCAATTCTGTCCTTAAGTGGTGAAATTTGTTTGGAAATTAAACTTATCTGTGGGGGAATTTGTTAATAAGAAATATTATAAAGAGCAAAGGTGTTTCACAATTTAGAAAACAGCTGTCCGCGGCTATGTCAAAAGCAGTGATGGGAGTACATGAAGCTTTTGAAAGATGGAAATAAAATTACCGAATAGGCAAGGATGTTCTCCGACGGCATGACACCGACAAAAAGGTCAAATGAAGTGGATAAATCCGAGCGCCAATCCGGGCGCTAATTGGCGGACTTTGAAAGCTTCAAGCAGAAGGCCCAGCAACGACAAAATAGGTCAAATGAAGCGGGAAAATCCGGGCACTCAACCGTGCGCTAATCAGCCAAAAGAGGTCCAATGAAACGGATAAATCCGAGCGTCAATCCGGGCGTGAATCGGCGCACTTTGAAAGCTTCAGGCAGAAGGCCCAGCAACGACAAAAAAGGTCAAATGAGGCGGGAAAATCCGGGTGCTCAACCTTGCGCTAATCAGCGGAGAACAAATGAAACGGATAAATCCGAGCGCCAATCCAGGCGCTGATCGGCAGAAGGCCCAGCAACGACAAAAAAGGTCATACGAAGCGGGAAAATCCAGGCGCTCAGTCGTGCACTAATCAGCGGAGTTTGAAAGCTTCAGACAGACCGAGTGCTTAATTTTATAAAGAGGGTGACAATACACCGAGCTGCCATTTGAAAAGCATGGCCTTGAACAAAACAGTTTGGCCCGTACCACAGTCCGGAGCCCTTTGCTCAAGGTGTGCTTCCTGGAAATGAATAGCCCTCGTCAATGTACAACTTTGGGGTGGCTCAGATTTTTTTGCATTTGGCCTGTGGCATTTGTTCCGCCAGATGGCCATTTGAAGAGCATGACCTGATTATTTTATTCTGGGACAATGCAACCGGTATCATACTCGCTGCCAAAATAAGTAATGGCAGAGGGTGGTTCTAACTATTCTCGCCACCTAGGCAGGGTCGTTCACAGTTCCCTTTTTCCTTCTCATCTTCTAATTCTTCTGGATATCGTGGGGTATGTGAATGAGATTTGAGACAGTTCAGCCAGATAAATGAATGAGATTTCGCAGGGTTCAACCAGATCTATGCCTTGCTCGTCGTGGGAGAGTGAGAAGAGTTGTTTGGGGACAAAACGAGGATCGATTTGGTCGCCAGAGCTCGCTCGCTCGGTCCTTGAGGCACTGCGCTCGAGCCAAGGAGATGCAGCGGAGAGCCAGCGGCTCAAGAGACTGCAGGAGGAACAGCGGCCACATGAAGACGAGCAGACAGGCTCAGGATACGATTCCTGGGCACATCGAGGTAGAGCTTGTAGGCGTCACTATGCCAGCGGCCGAGCAGCTGAATCTCAAATTTAGCGTAGCCAGCGATGACAGCCGCTGTAGCGGCACCACGCCGATCCTGGTCACCCTGAAATCGCTTGATGCCTCGTATTACCGCTGCAACGCAGGGGAGTGGCAGGCCACAAAAGGAAGGCCCGCGTCGACATGGAGGGAATGAACAGCAGAGAGGGTAGCCCTTAATCGTCTTGTGGAGGATGGGACGCTCCTTGCTGGCAAGATGAGCTGTCCGGGCCATGAGGCCAAGCTCGGTGGCTGGAAGGAGTTGGCCGGGGCGAGAGCATACTGGGGATTGAGCCGGAGGAAATTGAGGAACGATCTTTGTGGGGAGGAGTATGTCTCCCGGGTGGAGGAAGCAAGGCCGTGCCAGAGGAGAAACGCGACTTCTCGAGGGAGGTGAGAGTGCGTCGTATGCCAGTGATCCGGGACTGCAGAGTTGAGGATGTCCGGCAGAGCTGTGGAGCCAGCTGGAACAGGCGGCTGTACTGAAAACGAGAGGCAGCGTCAGCGAGCGCGTTCTCGTGGGTTGGAATCCAAGTAGCGGAAAAAGTGAAATGAAGAACGGAAGATAGCAGAATAAACACGCCCATGCCCGCAACAGATCGTGCCGTGTTGTCACTGAGCCAATCGACCACTGCCTGGTTATCGCACGCTGGATGCAGCTACGTCCTTCCCACCAATTTCTTCTCTCTCCGCTGTAATTGCGTCGAATCCCAAACTCTGGATGCTTCCGCTGTTCATCATTCTAGGCCGCTTAATTGGGCTGGCCGTCTTTCACTCTCTGAATTTTTAACTGTATAAATAACCTCTTCGGAATCTGGCTTCACAGGTTCTCTTTTGTCCTGTCGACTCGCGGATTCGACTTGCCTCTATACCACGCATTTCCTCCCGTCCTAGATCTCTCTTCAAAGATCATTAGTTGTATCTTATTTTATGTGCACCTGTTTACAATCACCCAAGTTTAGGCCTCCTTTCCCAACCACGTTCCGTCCCTCAGCGCTCATCTTTAAGGTTTTCTCCATTAAGGCTGTTCTTTCCCGTATATTCGGTTCAAAATCACAATCTAGCTTTACCGAGCTCCACGATGTTACGCTGCGCCAATTGCTTGGGGTTTATTCCAGCGCTCAAGGCCCGCTCAAAAGACAGGCTTAACTGTAGCCCTTATCTCGCTCCGCTTTCTTTCTCCCACCATTAACCCGCCATTGAGGAATCGTCCTTCGGCCTTTCAAGTTCAACATTTCACTGAATGGCAGTCCTGGGATTTATCAAGCTTTCAACAGGATCCAGAGCTGGAGACGGCAAGCGTCAGCTTATCCCTCTACTGCCGTCCTTCATCTGCCCTACCTCATCAACACCACCAAAACGATTGCTCTCAGATAAATCAGGCCCTCTGCAACCGGTAAGCACCAAGACCAGCACTGTGCCCCCGTCCTCCATCGCAACCGCTCAATCCAATACTCGAAGCCCGTTTTTCATGGATCAAGTCTGGCGTGCCATTCAACCAGGTTTCAAGATATCGCAGCAATGACATTGTCGAGTCGACTCTATTCAATTCTCTACTCTTCGCTGGGAATTCTTCAAGAGCGAGATTCATGGCAAGAGCTGTAAGACTTTCGACAATACCTCATCAAGACTATTTGTATGGCTCAGTCTGCGGCCTTCTTCGCCCCTCTGACCCTGTTCCCGGTCAGTCGCAACGGCCCTTTGATCCTGTGCAACGCCGCGTCCACAAACGAATCCGCCATGGGGCAGAACGTTGGAAATATCAACAGACGGGCGCAGATGCTGCAAAGGTGCGTTTTATACTGTGTCTACTTCTCACCGGCTGACCGAAGCTCCCCGGATCGCGTCCCAATCCGACGCACAGCCCCTCGCATCTCCCGCTAAGCATAGCGCCGCGCTGCCGAAGGTGCGTACGCACTCTTTCGCTAATTTGCACGCACCCGGGTGTGTGCCTCCCACGCTTACCCGGCCAGCGACTGCATCGCCATGTTGCACCATGCCCACAGCGCCCTGCAAGCATACAGCATCGCAGCCAAGGCCGCCTCGATGTTCTTGCAAGTACCCTTTGTTCACCGCGCGGTCCTTTGACTGATGCACCACTTTGATAGATATTTTTGCCGGCGAGGATTTTCCCAATGCTACCCTAACCGGAGGTGCGTCCACTGCTTTTCTTTCCGACTTTGATGTAGCGTTTTATTTTTGTCTAATTGCATTACAACGACCAGTCCCCGCTTCCTCATTTCGCAAAGTCTCCACTTCCAGCTATTTTTGTCTGCCACCAGTCGACCCGGGGGCGTGGCGCGCATATCCAACGAGGCCGCTTCAAAAAGTGCACAGCGAGCTGCAGGAGCCAGGGCGGTGCGGGTGGGGGGCACTACTGTAGGCAGAGCGAGGTCTATGGCAGGCCGGAGCGGGCATAGCTCAATGTAGTTCAACATCAATGTATGTAGCTCAATCTTAATGTTAAACAAGGGACTGGTCGGCCGCTTCGCGGCCTCCCATCCCCTTATTCTCCCTCTTTAACAAAGTCATCGGCCGCACTTAGTTGGATTGAACTGGGTTGAGTTTGATATTCACTGAGGCGCTGGGAATGGAGATAAATTATCAGACTTAGCTACAAATAACACAGGCACAACCTCTGATTCCCTTTGTCTCCCTCTCTTCTCTAAAAAAACCAAAGGTTTTTCAAACACCTCTTCAGAACTTTGAAAGTGCCGCCTGAGCGCACTCGGGAGATTGCGTGCCTCGCCGCGGCCGCCATTGTTTCCATGTGGTGAGAACCATCTCTGTCAATGTGAGCGCCAGGGTAGTGTCTGTCAAAGTTTGTTAGAAGGGTGACGGTCAGGTGCCGAAAATGCCGAATGATGATCGCTTATGGGCCGGCGAAAAAGATAGGCGACGATCAAGGGCGGAGAGCAGCCGCGCTCTACGGCATCAGCAGAGATCTAGCGGAGTTTAAAAGGCTTCTGACGGACGGACAGAAGTAATCTTATAAAGAGGGAGATTCAATGTGGTTTTAGATGTTGCAACAAATCTGTCAAACCAGATTGAGCCCTTGGCCATTCTTTGAACCCCCTGCAACTCACTGAAAATGGTTTGATTTGGATGTCGGTTTCACTGGGCCGTAACCTTTATACCAGCAAAGTCGAACATGAGAACCATTTCCAGAGTTGTGAACTTGACCTATTCCACCTATAGACGTTCTAAAATTTGTTGATGTTCACCTTGAATGATTGATTCAAAATGAGATGCAGTCCGTTGCCTTCTCCCCTTCGCACACTCATCAGGTATAATTCTGATTTATATCACGTGCTGAGCAATGAACCCACCTGGCTCTTCCTCGCCATAACGGCTTCACCTT
>JARKIC010000393.1:0-284812 GCA_029378375.1 Mycena olivaceomarginata
CTAAAGGTGTAGCGAGTAGAACTTGATACAGCTTGAGAGGAAAACTTGTAGGAATTATGTCTTGAGGTTTCGAGGCCAGCCCCAACCTAGGCTGGGTGCGGGTTGGGTGCAGGAGCCATATGAAGAACGGAGGGCGAGGCTGGAGGAGCTTGCACAGGTTGTGGGACAGAGTTTGCATAGGCCAGAGGACAGTGGCAGCCTGTGGAAGCGTGAGAGACGGCGGGGAGATGGTGGTGGTCAAGTAGAAAGAGGCGTGATAAGCCATCAGTGGCAATTTGTGGCCAACTTTATGCACGTGTTCGACACAGAACATGTGAGACGCGTCAACAATGAACTTCAAACAACAATGGTTTTCTTGTGTACGTGCCCTTGGGTCTCTTCATTCCATGGGGTCCTGACTTGTGATTTGTGATGGAGTGCTCCTTGTCCTTCAACGGGCATAGGGACAAACACACCGAGGTCACCTTTGTGTACACCGAACTTATGTTCACTTTCCTTCAACTTTCATTCGCTATTTTGTAGGGGTAATTCATAATTCTATGCATTGGACTGTGAAATTTAAATGACAAGTTTGTATGCCAGGTGGAGATTCAGCTGTCCAGTAGCCGGAGTGCAGCTGGTCTTGAGCTGGACAGCCGGTGTGAGACAGCTGTGTCATTTGCATGGACTTGACATGTTTGCCATATCGGGAAGACATGGCTGAGTGACTGGACATCAGCCGAACCTTCCATCTCAGATTTGACTGGTGAATATTTGGTGGTGTACTTTATTAGTTCAACTTAAGTTCAGACTGAATGTATCCCCCTCCACACTCATGAGTTCCACGGAACTTAAGCTGATTTACCGTACTGTACCTGCTACGCTACCTGTATCCTACATAGAATTCAGTACTTAAGTTCTCATATCTTGCCTTAAGTTCGTACAGCACTTAAGCTTCAACAGAACTCAGGATCACATAGGAAACTATAAAACAAAAGATAATCAAGTACTTAAGTCACCGGCAACTCACCGCAAACAAGCACTCAAGTCCCGCAGAATTCAAGTTCCAACATGAAGTCTGGCGGGAACTTGCCCAGGGCCACGACTCAAGTCATGACTGGTCATGTGTGCAAGTGAGTGCAGGTGGTACAGAATGCAGGAATATTGGGTGGTGTGTTGAAAGGTAAGATAAGTTGAAGATAAGCAAGGGTGTGGTGCAATGGAGTGCCACCCACCAAAGAATCCAAGTCCTAACAAACTCAAGTCATGACTGGTCGTGGCATGTCGAGTGAGCGGACACGGGTGGTATGGGGTGCAGGAACACTGGGTGGTGTGGTGAAAGGTAAGGTCAGCAAGGTGCGATGCAATGGAGTGCCCCTCACCAAAGAGTCCGAGTCCCCGCAAAATCTGGTGAGCTGACATGAAGTCTAGCTCTGGGACAGGCCGACATGAAGTCTGGCCGAGGGTGCACCTGGCGGTCGGCTCATCCTGCCGGGTGTGTGCGGGTGGCAGAGGCTAAGGAGGAAGGGAGATGGTGTGGATTGTGGAAGGAAAGGTGATGAGTCACTAGAGCGACTGTGACTGCATATCATCATTTCCAAGTCTGCCTGTGCTCACTGAACTCCTGCCTTGGTTCGCTTGCTTCTCCTCCCTCCCCCCTCCTTCATCCAACCACCAACACCTTCTGGCCCAGACCTCAGGTCAGACCGTAACTTGCATCCAGACTTCATGTCGGATATCTGTGATATTCCAGACTTCATGTTGGCTGCCCCTTTGGCTTGCCACCGATGTGCCAACCTACACAATCACCTACCACACTGGTGCTGGTGAGCCTTTGCTACCGGCAGCCAGCACTGCAGACCTACCCCCACACAGATTCTTCTGCTCCTGATCTGAAGAGTGCCACCTTGCAAATGTGAGGGTGGCACGACCCACCAGTCTCGACCATGTGCCTGGCATGGACATGATCGATGGTGGAGCATCCCTACTGTTCCTGGATGCACATGAAGAGGAGCCGGGTGCGGTGGCATATGACACGACTGTGCCGTGTGATTAGAAGGAGGCAAGAAATGACAGGTGTGTTTATTATTTCAGTTTCAAGCACTGTGGCCATAATAAATATCCTTTCAGACTGTAGCTCAGATGGCAGGGTTCCAGATGGCCAGGGTGCCATCTCCTCTGCATTCTTCTGTCAGTGCAGAGCAGACTAACACCAGCGCGTTTGGACTGCCGACCACATAGGGACTTGAATTCTGGCATGTCACACTTAAGTTTCGCAAAACTTCAGTAAGTTTCGTCATAGAACTTGAGTTGTAGTGGGACTTGAGACGGGGAATAGGAACTTGAGTTGCAGATTAGACTTCAGTGGTGCAGGAAATAAAGCTGTGGCACTGTTAGGTTGTGCGTGGAACTCAAGTGAGTGACACTTGAGTTTTGGAGCGGGTGGAACCATGGGTACCAGGGCGGTGGAGCCTCGGACGAACTTAAGCTCGTCAGAACTGATGAGTGTGGAGAACTTAAGTCTTGAATTTTATGTAGGATATAGGTACAGCAGCAGGTGTACAGTACGGTAACTGAAATTAAGTTCAACAGAACTGATAAGTGTGGAGGGGGATACATTCGGTCCGAACTTAAGTTCAGCTCCCCTAGCTTCATCTGGATTCACATTTGTTCTCGAAAAAGGAGGATCCTATTAAAAGTGATTCAATCATCACGAACGCTTGGGGTGCGTGCTTTATCTCGACGACTTCACATGCTCCCTAAAAAGATCCTAGTGATGGTGATAGTGATATAGTATACACAGCATGGTCCAGTCTCTGAACATTGTGTTCCCAGAGTTATCCCGGCATGCACAAGCCCTTCATGCCTTTGCCCTGGACCCCAAAAAACCTACTTGACGAGCTATTTGAACATTAACCAAATGTCTATCTAAAGTAGAATGGAAGTGGCAAGAAAAGAATCTAATCGTTGCACCGCGGTAGTGTCAACCAGTGTAAAGGAAGATGGAACATAAATGGGAGTAGCCTCAAAAAATTGAGTGACTTCGTACGCGAATTTTGTAACCAATGGAATAGTCCTGTAGGTGACCATGTGAGTAAAGAGTCTTGCGGTCGGCATCAAGTTCAGCGGCCGCAAACCAGGTAAGTCATTCCTCATTCGAACGAGGAAGTCCTGGTGGGGCTGAACAAGTTCCAACCCTACTGTGCACTCTAACAAAGCATACTCCGGTGATTCGATCTCGGTTTTACAGAATCTGCAGACCCTCAGGTTGCGGTTGATCTGCGGGCGACAAAATCCAACCAAACGCATTCTTTCCGAGGCTAAACAGTGGCTTGATAGCAGCAATTGCGTAAGTGCTTTCTGATGTTTGGGGTTCACTACATTTAAATAGTGTCGGAATTGCAATGTCTTGTGGACTGGCACACTGCCTTTCTCAGGTTCTAATCTTCCTCGCGGGAGATACAATTTTGGTGAGTCAGAATTATCAATGGACCATTGAAGGTACACTGGAAGACCAGTGTTCACGGACTTAATTACCCTGTCAACCATGCGTGGTGTAATGGTTGCAAGGTTCGGCAGCACAATTCTAAATGGTAGCTTGTCGATCACATAACAGAGATCCATAGCCCATGATGGCATGCCGGAGTCCAAGAGCAACATTGAATCGCATGCAGCCGCTTTGACATATCTGCCATTGTCCACGGCCAGGAGGTATTTCAAGTGTGTCAGTGCCAGGATGACTCGCCTGAAATGCAGCGGTACCAGACCAGTTTCTGTGAATAAGGGTGCAATCAATGTACGGTAGGCGGGATGGCCAAGGTTGATTTTGACATTTTGACATTTGGCTCCGAGTATCCCCGAAATGATCTTGGCAGTTATACAATGACTTTATTGGGATTGGTAGTTAGGTTCAATCAAAGTGGGGAAGCATTTGGCAAAATATGGTTCACAGGCCTTTGCCTCAAACTACTACTCAAACTCCCCTGACTCTGATCCTGGCATTGTCATCCGGCTGTTTGAGCCACGGTGCTCCAGCAAGGTCAAACACTGGAGCGGGATGAATGAATACCCTCCTTGGCACCAGAATAAACTCAGAAGCACATTAAATGCATTGGCTCACTATGTGTATCTATTCAGCTTGGAATCCACGGTTCTTGCTGATCTGCAAAGTACATTCACTCCCTGCCTCAGACATACAGTATCTAATTGAGTCTTCTTAGCCGCCATATTTATTGATGAGAATGGTGAAGGCATCCAGGTCCTGTTCGTTATGATGACCTACACTCTTGATGGGTATGTTGTCTTGGCTTCTCCAGCCTCGGAAATATTCAACTTACAATCTTTGCAGCTCCAGTGGGGTTGGTGACCATGGAAAAACAAGGATTGAAACTTTCCTCAAGAAGCGAACCGGTGCCGCTCTCTCCAGCTCAGTCGTGATGAATTTGAGCCCAACTCTCGCTCTGACCCTGATGATTCGGACGAGGAATAGTCAGCGATATTTGTAGTAGCCAATCACTTGTGTCCAATCATGATCTTGACTCCTCAACGTGAGTGAATACTTGATTACCTGTCTAATCGTAGATATTCTCAACATTCAGGTTTTGCCCACACCTTTGATGGGATGGCGAAATTAAGCCAACCACATTTAAGTCAGCCCGCAGCTGGCGCCGGCGTAGCCACAACAAAGTGAGCCAGCCAAAACTATTTCTTGGAATATATGAATATGATATTTATTACCTGTCTTCCCCGAAAGCGAAGATAACACTCACTGCGTTCAAACAAAAAGTGTGTTCGTGCATTGATGGTAAGTTTGATCGCATGTCCAAATTCAGACACCTTACTCGGCTAATGCCCCCAACGGTGCTTTCGAGTTTTGCAAGACTGAGAGTTTTCTGGGCTTACAGACTTGTTGGGTGGCTATAAGTAGTACTGCTATACAATCTGTATCAATATTTTCCCTCTCATTTGAGCACCGTAGTACCATCAGTCAGGGATCACCAAAGGCAACTGTCAGATGTCAAGATGTGTAAATCAACCTTGGCCATCCCGCCTACCGTAATCAATGATCACTTGTTAACATCCAATATACGTCTTAGCAATTCAATTTGTACATCTGACAAGGGCTTGAGAAGGTCGAGATCCACATCTAGGCTAACTTCACAGCCGTGTGTGAGATGTGGATGCACGAGAGCCATGTACATTTTGCATGCTTCCCAAGGCGGCAGTACACCAACCATAGACTCGAGGCCAAGCAATGTGTTTGCAATTGCCCTGGCTTTGCTCACCTTTTTCTCGTAGTGGTTTTTTGAAAATATTCCTCTTTGTGGAATTTAGTTTGAAGCCAACATATTTGGTTGACTTGACAATCATCACGGTGCGGAAGCGCGACTCGCCCAGCTCGCTGCCTTTGGGTCTCGGGCCGGTAGCACCTGTTGAGCAAATATTTCAACACAACACGTCCACTTTCTATCTTATTCCTTCATCACATCCTTTGTTTATATTTTATCGTTGACACCATTTCCTCCTCTCTTTTCTTTTATAGATTTGTTCTGCAGCTGCATGGTCACCATGGTCATTGTCGCACTGCCAAGGTACTTATTTCTCGCATGCCACAGACATTGCGCGGACCCAGTCGCATTGGAGTTGGAACATGGTCAGGCGCACGTTCACGTACCCACAGCACTTTAGTATTTTTCTTTTCCTTTTTCTCGTTCCATTCCCTCGCTCTATCACCCTACTTTCCCCATTTTGTAGCAATTCCGACACGAAGGTTTCCGCCGACACTGTTGTTCACTCGGATTGCACCGGGGATTGACTTCAAGGTGGATTGGGCACTCACCTCAATGCTGTTGCGGGGCAGCAATTCTCTCTATACGTCTTTGCGTGTCTCCTGGTGTTCAGCGAGCTGAGGAGGTGACTTAGCCGAGGGATTTACGATGGGAAATTTATGGACATTTCATTGTTTCATATACCCTCTTTCATTTTGCTTGCGGGCTCCAGTGTCCCACGAGAACGGGAACAGTGGTTCCATTATGTCTCTTCCCTCTCTCCCTCTGACCACCACCGCTGAATCCACTCCCTTACTCGGACTCGCTGTGTGCACACCTGAGTTTGAACCAACAACAAGCTATGTATTCCTCATTCTTGTTCTACTGATCGTTCTATTCCTAGTGCTCGTTTCTTGTTCGCACAAGCCGGGGATTTACTGCACGATTTGGTGTCGTTATCGGCACAACCTAGGCACCACTCAGTCCTCCTACGGACCACCTATCTCTTCTTCAACGGCCTCAGTTCCGAAGTGAAAAATGGGCAGGAGTCTTGGAATCAAACCATAGATCATCAGTAGGGATTTGATAGCATTGATGACCATGAAGTTCACACTGCACTATTTTCATAGGGCATTCATCTTCTGTTGCACCATCGGCAGTCAGAGAAGTCAGAATTACGTTGTCGGCCTGCTCCAGGTTTGTGATGAATATACCAGCAAGAAGAATGTCTGTGGTCGCATCAGAGAGGAGCTTGAAGTCCGACAGGTATAATGTCCACAGGATCAGAGACAATGTGTCTCCAATTAGAATCCCGATTAGCACACGGAACATTGTACATACTTCTGATTCGTGCCTGACATGTAGATCATTCTTTGGTAGAGCATAGTCTCTTATAAACTGACACTATAACAGTTGAACCTCGTACCTTGGTTTGTTATATCAATGGTACCAACTCCTCCGTACATGTCTCAACGTATTCAATGTACAGCGGGACGACACATGAGGCATCAAGCCCAGAGTTGTGCAGAAACAAATATATTTACTTAGGACTCTGCTGCACAATTTACACAGGGTAAGTACTAAGGGCATGGACACAGTGTGTAATGAGGAATGACATGCCGGTGGTAGCAAGCAACTTGAGGAGTAGGCAGGTGGCAGTGGCGGAATGACAGGGTGTGAGTCTCGTTGGGTCCGGCAGCGGTGCACAGGGTGAGCAAAAGCAAAGCAACTCAGGTGCGGAAAGATGTCAACACCGTGAGGGTAGCAATCAAGTGAGATTAGAGAGCTTGCGCAAAAGCCGCACAAGCTGCATGCAGCTTTTTTGCATTGTGCAGAGCCACAGGGGTTATTTGTATTATTACACTAACAAATGCCATTTTGTAATTGAACTAGCCTGTAGTGTCTGGAATCTGTGTATTCTGCGGACCTCGTGGTGTCCCAAGTGTCAGGTTCTATGATGTCAGTGACATCATGTCTATACTCAACAATGTACCAAATGCCCGCAGACGGCTACTGTAGTGCTAAATGATACAAATTCTATTCACAAATATGTGTTATAACTCACCAACGCAATGGTTCCCATGTGGCTCTGCACAATGCAAAAAAGCCACATGCGGCTTGTGTGGCTTTTGCGCAAGCTCTATATTATTGGCAGTTCATTGTTGTCCTGGACGGTATCAAGAAGGAGGAGCAAGCGGAGGAGGAAGACGGCACAGTTATTGATGAATTGATGAACTGATGGCAGCGAAATTCCGCCAGGGTGCCGGTGGCATTGATCGTGGCATTGATTGTGGCAAATTCCGTGGCAATCCTAAAGATGTTGTGATTACAGTAAATAACACTTGTAGCACGCTCCGTGACAGAGCCCACTAACCGGTTGCAACTTAGATCACTTCCTAAGCCGACTGCGAATTTCAGCCAGGTTTATTCAAGTCCTGGGAAATCTTGTGGAGATTCACTTGGCCCAATTCTTGCTCAGTTGACACATTGACCAGCTTGCATTGGGCACGGAAACCCTGACTGTGTTGGGGTTGACCTTTCTGCCTGGCTCTTCAACTTGCCCATGTACAACTATGGACTTCAGTGGGGTTGAGGAGGTCAACACAAAATATTGTGATGTTCCCTATGCACTAAATACATGCCTAGAATTTGGTTGGCACTACTGGATGTCTGCCCTCTGGGCTCAATCTGAGCTATCTAAATTTCCTTGAGTCTTGAGAAGCCCAATTCAATTTTGGGCCTTGGCATGGAAATCTTTAATTTATTATGCATGATGGAGTTTACAATGAGAAAGTAGAAGGATGCACCTCCCTATTTTCTCAAGCCAAAGAATGTTGGGGGTTGGCCCCTGTCGGCAGGATCTTTTAAATAAAAGATTGAGGCACCTGTGAGAATCGAACGGGAGACCTCAAAAAACGAACAAAGGAAGGACACGTGATGAAATCAGCCAGCACTCAAAAAAGGCAGAGGAAACAAAAAAAAAAAGAGAATCCATTTGGGAGAATTGAACAGGTGACCTAAAAGTGAAATTTTGGCGGGGCACTGTGTTTCACTATGGCACCTGAGGACCCACTACCTAAAGTTAGTGGGCATTTCTTTGATCAAACTTGCTTACCATCATCATCTCCAATGTTGAAGTCCACCATTACACTGGTTGGGAGATTTGAGATTTTCAGCACAATTTATGGTGAAAAATGTTGTTTGTTTTTCAGACATTTTTCACTGAAAAAAGTGGTGAAAATTTCAAATCTTTTTCACCTCTTTTGAGCTTCCTTTTGAATTTTTCACCTCGAACTCACAAAATAGTGGGGATGTTTTGAGTTTTTCACTAGCTTTTTTGGTGAAAAATGTCTGAAAAACAAACAACATTTTTCACCATAAATTGTGCTGGAAAACTTGGATCACCCAACCAGTGTTAGGCCCTCTGAGCCACTCTGTCTGCCAAAGTGCCACAGTAGTCAGAGCCACCTACACGAGCCCTTCCCATCTGGCAGATGTTGTTTTGGACGAGAAAATAAAAAAATTTCAGAAAACTACATCCACCTTTGTGGTTGAGCATCCAGCTCATTTTCACCTCTTTAGCCTCATTCCACTGCATATTGTATTGTATAGATATGTGCCTGTCCATTGTATACCAGCTTGTACCTATAAGATGTGGTGCTCGCCATCGTTGCCTGTTGACCCGCTCCTATGCACGTCCTCTTTCGTCTTGATCAGTCAGCATTGCACCGCCACCTCTCTTTTGTCATCCTTGTGACTCACAAACTTGTGACCTCAGAACTGGACTTACAAAGTTTTATGGACGGCTACTGCTTGTGTGACTGGATTCACCTTTTATCTTCTCAGACCTCGTGCCAACAACATTCTCAATGTCTACGACTCTGTAACCTCTGTTTAAAGCTCTCTGCAGTGGAAATTTGGTGCATGAGATATTCCATCCTTGTCAAAACAATTGTTTTGATCTATGGGCCATGAATTATTCACCCCCAATATTCCACCTAGATGCAACAGGGCTAACTGTTAAGTCTGAATGGAAGTATTTTGGCATCAATCTGAGGACAGACACCAGGAACTTGTTTGAGAATTATTATGAGGCCGAAAGCACGCATGCCTGTTACTGTGGTCACCGGATTATGACAATTGAAGATCTAACTTGAAGATTACTACCCAAAGAACCCATACAGCTGCATATGGTGGTACTGGCCCTCTCACGCATCTCCTCTCCCACTTTCGGGCTCCCCCATTCCTACATCCGTCAGCTATTCCAGACGGTGGTAGTCCCAAGGATGGAGTACGCGCTCCCGCTTTGGTACCGCCCAGTGACGGAGCGCGAGTCCGCAAGGAGAAGCGGGACGGTGTGGGTTACAAAGGCACTTGGGAAGGTACAGCGACAGGCGTGTAAGCTGATCACAGGCTCGCTTAGGACCACCGCGACGGACACGCAGAACTACCATGCCAACATTGCGCCCATCCACCTCCGTCTCAACCGCTCGGTCTACAACGCTGCTGCCCGCCTCGCCGCCCTCCCCACTTCCAACCCCGTCCGAGGCACCTTCGCTCGGTGTCGCCGCGTTCCCCGTTTCCACCGCTCTCCCATCCACCACCTCATCGCAGTGTTCCCAATCTTCTGCGGCAACTTCGAGACCATCGACCCGCTCCATTGATTCGCCCCGATCCCGAAGTCCGCCCTCTCCATGAACATCGTGCAAGACAAGGACGCCGCACGCACCGAGATGGACAAAATCGTGGCGAGAGGGGGCTTTTGTGTCTTCACGGACGGGTCGGGGTACGAGGGAGGAGTCAGAGCGGCGGCAGTTGCGATGAAGGGTGGAATAGTGGGAGAGCAACGGCAGAAACACCTGGGCACTGAAAGTGAGCACACTGTCTTCGAATCTGAAGTCTGTGGAGCGATCCTCGCACTGGACATCATCGCCGGCACTCCCCGACTCACGGACACCGACATCTTCATCGATTGCCAGCCTGCCATCCTCGCCCTCGCCTCCCCTAAACCCCAGCCGGGCCAATACCTTCTCGCAGCCTTCCACACCATCCTCGCACGCCTTCTCCGCACGCGCCGCACACTCAAAGTCCGTATTCACTGGGTACCCGCGCACATCGGCATTGAGGGCAATGAAGCGGTGGATGCCTGCGCGAAAGCAGCAGCCCAGGACGGCTCCTCCCCACTCGCGATGCGCATCAAGCTGTTCGAGAGTCCCCTCCCCACCAGCTGCGCCGCGGTCATAGCAGCTGGTGCGAAGGCCTTCGCGTTACAGTGGCATGAAGAATGGTTGTTGTCCCCGTGATACGCTCGCATCTCCACCTTTGACAACGCAACCCCATAGAAAGCGCTGGAGAAGATGTACGACAACCTAAGCAGGCCGCAGTGCAGTGTACTCACCCAACTCCGTACGGGCCACATCGGCCTCAACGCCTACCTCCACCGCTTCAAAATTGCGCCCTCCCCCCTCTGCCCCCATTGCGCCACCCCGGAGTCTGTCCCGCACCTCCTCCTCACATGCCCAGCCTACCGCCACACACGCCTCCGTCTTATCATCCGCGTCAAGACCGCCCGCCTCTCCCTCCGAACCCTCCTCTCCGCCAAATCTGACGCTGCACCCGTCCTCGCCTTCGTGCGCAACACGGGCCGCCTCCCGCGATACGAACTGTGATACTCCCTTCATTTCCTTCTCTTACTTATCATCTCTCCTTTTCCTTTACTTAGCTTGTCACGAAAACGACCTGTTACGGTATTATCCACGACTACTACAAATTACTTACACAACCCCTCGGCACACCTCCATCCACCCCTCCACTGTTGCCTCCCTCCATGCGCCCCGTGACGCCAGCCAGTACATACATAGCATCCTGTAAAGTGCGACATGGGCCCTAAAGGGCCCGCAGCACTATAATTGAATAATGAATGAAAGGAATGAATGAATCGCTCACATCAATTTTCACTTGATCCATGGATGCAAAATCTCGCCAGACAGTGAAGACATGCACCTCAAACAACTATGTAAAGTTCAACTTCTGGGTATTTGTCAGTCAAATGCTCAATCTCCTTGTTGGTCCCTAATTGCTCTTCCATTCACAGAGATTGGTCTCATGCCTATCTGAGTCTGTCACCTCCTCCTCAGTTTCAGCCACTTATGTCCCATCATTGGCCTCAAAGATCACTATACTCATGACACTCTAAACAGATCATTTGAACTTCATAGTGTGGGTAAAAAATCTTGGGCTTGACTTGACCTAGGCTGCATTGAGGCTGCCATTCCACTGCCCATGATTAATTCTGACACATCAAACAACAAATAAAGACATTGAGGACTACTCAAATCCGGTGCATGTTGGAATGGCTACAAGGTGAAATTAATTCATCTGACAAGCTTTATTGGTTATACAGATGTCGTGAACTCCAATAGGACATGGACCAACCCAAGTTACTTCCTGCATGCAGCATTACCTGAAATTGGTGAAGGGATAGAAACATCGAGATGCAATTACCTCCATGTTACTCTCTACACATTTTCTGGCCGCGGAAATCTTGTGATATGTCGATCATGCATGTCCTGGGGGTGTTCTACACCGTTCTTGTGTCTCATTTAAATGCTAGATTCAATGGCTGACCATATCAATGTGCTAACTCATTTTTTGCTTCTCCTTATTCTTTTAGCTCTACGCCGGCAAGTATGAACATTACAACGGACAGCTGCGACCGGGAGCTCGGCTAACGGAGCTTTGAGAGGCCCACGGAAGATGGTGTAGCTACATAGTAAAGTCAGGAAATGGTGTTCAAGTGTCTGAAGTTGGTACTCAAAGTACAGGCATTATATACTGTGTCCATAGCATAGTAACAAGGGGATAGTAACAAGTGTGAAATGTAACGGGTAGGTGAAATAGCTGAATGAAATAGCTAGGTGAAATAGGTATATGAAATAGGTAACTAGAGTAATGAGTAACAGGGTGCATAGGAATAGGCAAAAAGAAATAGTGTACAGATCAATCCTACAACACATAGTGTGTGTACACCGGAGTAATCTGTGGGACCGGTGTTCCTGAGGGGACCGTGCCGTATAATTCTACCTACTTACCTTGAACATGCCGATGCGGCAAGGACGGAAAGATGCGGCATCTTTGATTTTGCATCAATCATGTGCGCCAGACTGCATCGACGCCCGAAACCGTGGGGACCGGCAACGTAAGGGATCAAAGCGGCGTGGTTCAAATAATCGTTGACGCAGCCTCAGTCGACGACATTCTGGCCACACCTTGACAGAGGGACAGGTTTTTCTGCATAGTCTGAAGGTATTGTCCGGAACAGAATTCCTGCTTTGTCCTTTGTTCACAGAGTATGAATTTCCTTTTCAGATTCACATCATTCCACGGCCAAATCTGGTAATCTTTATCACTCGTCCCGGGTAAAATTTAGAAATTCTGTCCCGGACAATACCTTGAGATCTTCAATGTCATCTCCAGTTTTCTTCGAATTTTTAGAATGCCTGTGGAAGGCTAGACCGACGCCGGAGTATGAAGTAAATAAGGACAAAGAGACATTTGATGCCAGCCAATTGCCGGTCCCCAGAAGCAGGCGCCGGCGATACTCCTAGAGACGAGCAAAAACTACAACGCTTCTTCGCTCGCCGGCTAAAGGCGGTCTCGTCCATTGCAAACAGCAACTTCAGTGCAAACTCCAGTCCCTCCCGGCGCAAGTGGCCCTGGCCATGCCAGCCCCAATTCTGCCCTCTCGCCGGTGCGACGCGTCAAAGAGAAGGATGCTTGTGGATCGGCGCCTCTCTTTCATTTCTTGCTCTATGAGCTGCCCCTCATTCAGACATTACCGGCGCCGAGGTCCAGAACTGGCACGGCGAGCGGCCCATTAATATCCTTATCCTTAATCAAGGCGGCCACGCGGTGAATTGAATTGCTTTACGGTCGCAATCCATCAGCTGTGGAGCAGGTCCAGGGTCAAACAATTCTCCCTATAAAGCTACTCCCATCTACATTACTGTCACCGCTCCCTTTTGAACTGCGATGTCCCCCGATCCGCACGATAGATACCGTATTCCAACGAACATCAGGCCTTCGCATTACGACGTGACCTTCTGGACCGATCTGGAATCGCTGGAATTCGGGGGTCACGTCGCTGTAGAGTGAGCTTCCTTGCTTGTTGAGCCGATAGTATCCTGTTGAATCCCGCTTGACGGCAGCTTGGATATTGATATTCTGTAAGATACTTCTGTGATCGTTCTCAACTGCGCTAATGACCTCAAACTGGGAAACGCGTGAGTCTCCAATAGGTGGGAGTCCGCGGAGCACTTGGTGAATGACAAAAACTTCAGCTCTGTTCAGTGCGCTGCTCTGGAGGGAGACCAGTTGCAGTCGGCACAGATTGTTGCGGACAAGGAACTGGGGCGCGCGACCTTGAATTTCATTGTCGCTCTTCCTGCCGGATCCAAGGCATAGGTAAAAATCGCCTACAGCGCCACTCTACGCGGAAGCATGAATGGGTACTACAAATCAGCATGGCAGAGAAACGGCAAGACCGAATACTACGCCTTGACGCAGTTTCAGGTAGCTATTTCGTATTCAGACAAGTGAAACCGCTAGAAGTATATTCACAGCCCACCGATGCCCGGGCGGCCGTGCCCTGCTGGGACGAGCCTCAGTTGAAGGCAACGTGGACAATCACCATGATTTCTCGGGCGGAGACGGTCAATATCAGCAACATGGCGGCTGAGTCCGAGGTAGCATATGATCCAACTTCTGCGCCCAAGTCGGACGCGGGTCTCGCCACTTTGTTGTCCACTCTACTCAAGAAGGATGTCCAGTGGAAACTTACAAAGTTCCAGGAAACGCTGCCAATATCGTCCTATCTCGTCGCATTTGCCAATGGCCCCTTCGCGCACTTGGAGACGAAGGTTGTGATGCCGCTAAGCGGGAGGACGGTCCCTCTTCGGGTTTATGGTTGGTTTCTTGGGTACACCCTTTGAACTACGCCGTAATGATTTCCTATCAGCGACGCCCGATATCGTCCATCAAGGCGAGTTCTGCCTCGAGGTTACGGCCAAGGTTTTACCTCTATACGAGACCATTTTCGACATTGAATACCCCCTCCCGAAACTGGACGTCTTGGCGGTGAATGTTCTTCGTTTCGTCTATGTGACTCGTATTTGAATTTTTTGAGGAAGGCAAACGATTTCGACATGGGTAAGTCACTCAATTTATTTCTCGCACTCCTGAATTTAATCACGGCCAGGTGCTATGGAGGTTGTAGTATCTCGTTGAATCATCTTCTAGTCTGTTTATTAATCAACGATGGCACCAGAATTGGGGCCTCATCACCGGACGCGCCGCTGTATTCCTGATGGATCCCAAAAAGGCTGATATTGCGTCTCGGAAGGCGATAGCTGGAACCCAGAGCCACGAGGTGGCGCATATGTGGTAAATTTCTCTGTTCTGTTTGGTCCACGCAACACCAACTCAGTTGTGAAACAGGTTCGGGAACATCACTACCATGGCGGCAAGGACATACATATTATACCCGATGAACTCTCGCTGATGTTGTGCGAAGTGGTGGGATAACCTATATCTTAACGAAGGTTTGGCTTCTCTTGGTTCTTCTAAGTGCTGACCGGAAGCCGTCTTGAAGGATTCGCTACTTTGGTGCGTTTCTCCTCCGCCTTTGGCGGTGTTTTCGATTTAACCGGCGTTCGATCGTCTAGATGGATGACATTGTTTTGAGGACATTCATACCTCTCAGTCCGTATATCTCGGATGATACAACTCATTCAACCGCATTGCAGACAAGTGAGTTTTCAGATGGAATTACAACCCCCGTCGCTAGCATTATAATGTTGAATTCTCCGCAGACTATTTCCGGAATGGGAATCCACCTCAGCCTTCGTAGCCACCCATGTCACGCGCGCCATGACGCTTGATGCGAAACGGTCCTCGCATCCCATCGAAGTCGAATGCCCCGATGCGAATTTCATCAATCAGGTCGGTTCTTCGGTCACTTGAATTTTTTGGCCCTTATCGAATGTACCGGATATTCGACGGCCTTTCGTATTCTAAAGCTGCCTCAGGTGCGAGAAGTCAGTCCCATCTATCCCAGAATTCTAACGGCTTGTTTAAACCTAGTGCTTCGCATGCTCTCAGTACATCGGAGAAGAACGGTTTCTGGAAGGGGTTACTTTGTATTTGAAGAAACATCTATACGGAACACATCTATACGGAACACCGTTACTCGCGATCTTTGGGACGGCATATCAGCTGCTTCTGGTGGGTTTTTCTTTGCACATACGGGTACTTCGACCTAAATTCTATGATAGGCGAAGACATTGTTCGTCTGATGAATAATTGGATCACCAAGGTCCGTGCTGTTATGCGCCCGGCATAAGATTTGGCTGCGTCTTGACGCTTCCTTCAGACCGGCTTTCCTCTGATCACAATTACGGAGACATCCACTGGGATCCACGTTCGTCAAGACAGATACCTCGACAACGGGACGCCGACCGCGGATGAGAACGAGACGATCTGGTTTGAGCCGCAGTTTTGACTCAAAACTTGCGAACATTTACCTTCTATTTTCCATCAGGAACGTCCCGTTGGTCATTCTCACCGTCGATGGAAATGGCCGGGTTCATGTTGACAAGACGGCCATTCTTGAGCAAAGGGAGAAGACCATAGCTCTCGATACAAGCCGGACCTTCAAGCTCAATGCAGGGACGACTAGTTCGTGCGAATCAAGTTCTGTCCCCCAATGCCTGCTTCGTCCTGACACCTTCGCTAGATCGTGTCTCGTACACACCTGAGAGGCTTGAAAAGATTGCCACAGAAACGGCCAAGGAGGACTCTGTCTTTTCACTGAGTGACCGTATCGGACTCCTTTACGACGTTTCGGAGCTGTCCAAGGCAAGCTTGACCCAGGTCAGCAGCCTCCTCACCTTGTTCGACATTTGGCGGAACGAAACGAATTGTGAGTGATCATCTCTTTACCTTTCCGTTACCAAATTATCCGCACTAGATCTCATTTGGGCCAGCATGCTGAGCAGCTTCGGCGAGATCGCTGCGGCATTTGAGGGAAATACCGAAATTAGCGCTGGCCTCCGTGCCTTTATTCGCGTGCGTATCTATCCAGACCATCGTTCAAGATGTATTCACACTTTCGTCAAGGTAGACTTTATTCAGCCCGCTTGTTCAGCGTCTTGGGTACGAGTTTCCCGAGGGAGAATCTGTCGATATCGTGCAGCTGCGCAAGACCGCCATTTTGGGAGCCGTGGTGGGAAGGGATGAAAGGTGTGTGCCGACATCGTACTGACAGCCTATAAATGACCTGGAGGAAGTGCTACCCAGGAACTTCGGAGTCATTTCACGGATTATATCAAGACCGGTGACAAGACACGAATCCCCTCCGATCTCAAAAAGTCGATATTCACAACGGTATGCCTATGGCTTTGTATTCCCAATGATTACTGAAGTTGATTTGCCCCGTCAGGCCGCGAGATATGGCGGCCGGGAGGAATTTGACGCACCTTTGAAGATTATTGAGGATCCGGTCAACGCTGCGGATAGAAGTGCTGCTACTATCCCCCCCCGCCGTCCCGGACAAACCTAGTACTCGGACAAACAAACATTTCTCGTTCAAAACTCAACCGTTTTCCGAGATTTTTGGCTTAACATAAGCGGTAGGAGGTGCTCTGTAGATATAAGGTCAAAAACCCTATAAAATCCCGCATCTTTCATATATATATTACCACGGAAAGTTGTCAACTTCGGCCATTTTCGCTGATTTAGCCTATTTTAAGGCCTAGGGTCCTCTTCCTAGGTTCTTACTATCCTCTAAATGCATCCAATATATGCCTTTACATCGCATGAGTGCCCATATAAAATTTCAGAGGCATAGCCGTCTTGCCGCTACCACAATGGACCGAAGGATTAAAGCATGCCCGTCAAATTGATTTCTTAACTGCCAACAATGATGGGAAGAAACCTCATGCTCCCTGTTCACCATCCTGAGGATTCCTTATCCTCTGCTTTATGGACATCATAGTCCTCATTGAGGAGCTCCACTCTACAAGATTTTGAGGCACTTCGACAGCAAGAGCGTCAGATATGAAGCCGGCAATCCAAATTTGATGCATTACCTAGTACTCGGACACATGACAACCTTGGAAAAAACAACGCCGTTTGGGTAATTTTCGGTTATTTCTCATTTTAATCTGGGGTAAAAGCCAGATTCCCGTCGATCTACGTACTCAGCCTGGCACAACAACCTTTGGATAAAATGCTATATTGCGATTTTCCTTAAGTGTCCGAGATCTAGGGGGTGATAGTATGTACGTTCTTGTTCGGAATATACTTACTTCATACCCAACAAGACGCGCCATTGGATCCACCGAAGATTCGGGCCTCTCTGACGAAAGCCCGCGATCAGGACGTGGTCCATTTTTGTTTGGGACTGGAGGCCAATCCCCTTGCCCGCCCTTTGCTGGTACCATTTTTCAAATATAACTACGAAGGGGTGAGTGCTCGCGTATCCGTCAGCCTTGTTGAGCACTGAAACAAAAACATTCCCAGTTTAGCAAGAGATTTGCTACAAACTCTATGCTGAAGTACCTCGTTACCGTGAGCAAATCATTTATTTATCCACCCGATATCCATGAGTTGTATTCTTTAGACATGCTTCAGAGGGCTCTCGACCCAGCAAGCCCATGATGACGCCCAGGAGTTTTTCAAAGCAAGTCGCATCGCACGATCACATCACAACCCGCAAAAGCTAATCTTCTTGCAGGACAAGGATACCACGCGCTACAGCATGGCGCTGGCTCAGGCGCTGGAAACTGTCCGGACTCGAATTGCCTATATCGAGGTACGCATATGGAATTGGCGAAGAACAGTATTTTTTAACCATTGATCAGCGCTCATACGAGGACTTGTTCCACTGGTTGACAAAGTGGGAAGAACGATCCAAACTTCAGAGATCGTTGGCGGTGCTACGCTATGCGAGACGGCATCAACCTGGTAACTTTTCTTTCCGTACACGAATAATCTAGGCTTGTGTTGAGTACAATGTTGATTTCTTCGGGTGTTGCTCCTCCGTCTTGATCTACACGCCCCACATCCGGATGCACTCAGCTGCATGCGGGCTGCAAGTCACGACCTTGTTCGGTCCTGTGTTGAACTTTCCCGAGAGTTGGACAGAGATGCTTGAATTCAGGGCTACATGCAGTGGAGACACCAGAGGCCACAGCGCGACTGACGGGACGTTGAGAGGGCAATTTGAAGACGAGCGTTGAGACGATCGCGGGCCACGGGCAAAGTAGTGACTATTTCGTTTCAATCCTGTGTTTGATACATTGGCGCGCTCGGATATATGCCGCAGCCCAATAAAGAAGCGTTGGATGAAAAGTCTCAGAGCAGACGTCGACAATGTCGTCACTGTCCTTCCGGAGCTCACTATTTTTGATGGGGAACGACGAACCTCCGACCCGACGCGTGTGGTACATACATGACGCCGTTCTGTGACGGAGAGTTTACTATCGAGCAGCAGCATCGCACGACGAGAAACGACGGCGGGAATACGTGAGATTGTCATCTGTACGCGACCGCCGATCGTTTTTATGTCCCAGATAACGTCGGGTGGCCGGGCGCTGGGCGTTCCGCGTGCCTATGTACGTTGAGAGAGCGGTGATATAAGGCGAATGCAGCGCCAAACACTGTAACCACTTCAGCGTCTGAAAAGGACCAAATTGCGTCAACCGAACTTACAGGCAACGAAAAGGATCCAAGAAAAGATGTCCACGACTGTGAACAAAGCACAGACGGCGACTTGTGGGTTGCCGTAGAAAAAGAAGGTGTCTTGACAAGCCGTCACATTCTCAACTGCGAGACCGACACTGAACCCTTGGGAGGATTTGTCAGTACGGATCGGCGGTAAGGATAACCCAGGAATTTCTCACCGAGCCAGGCTAATCCCAGTCCGCACAGCACACAAACCTGTGATGTTATGCGCGTTTGGGTGTTCGCTCGGCGCCGTTCCTGGCGCAGCCTATTGGGGAGCCAATGAGTTTGATTGCGGTCGGGGGAGAGGGAACATGGATACAGTAACGCGAGGGTCACCAACGTCCCTAACGAATAATAGGCCACGGTACATTGAGCAATCCCTGCGGAACGATAATCGGACAAGATTCGGAGGGACGGGTGTTCTACTCACCTGTGGTGTCCATGCCCAATGACGAAACGAGAGTCTCCACGACGACCTCGGCTAATGCGAGGATGAGGATCGTGAGGGAAAACCAAAGTGCCCCTGGCATAAGTTCGACTTGTAAGTACCGCAGCAGAAGATCGCAAGATTCCGTCTTACCGCATATCAGTCGGCTGTAAGTCCTGCTAGGTTTTGTGTCGGTTGGGACGCCTTTCTCAGAGTCGCAATGCGCGCAACGATGGGAACAACCTGGGCTGGTCGAGCTAGGGTAGACTCAATATCGGAGCGTGTGTAATATCGATTGCACAGACCTTTCCACTGGCAGCGGCGGTAGCACCTTCCCCAATTCGGTCTTCTCTGGGGGTGTCGTCAGAATCATTTTTTCAACCACAGCCAACGGAGGGTCGGTCAACTGGCTGCAACGTGACTCTTGGGAAGTACGTGGCGGGGAGGAGCAAGGACTGCGCAGCACCCCCATCATCTCGGCAATCGAATTCGGAACAGGGAAACTTTCACACTGTCGAATGTCAACTTGAACGGAGATCATGTGACCATGTTCCGAATCCAGAGGTTCCGTTCTTAGTTCAAGTTACTAGTGGTTAGGACTTTGAATCCGTTTGAGCCTGAATGGCATGCAGGCGAGTGCGTTGTACAGATTCATTGGTTCTTGTGAGCTGAGGTTACGCGAGCTTGCGAGCGGCTAGCCTTAGTGGGAGATAAGGAGATAAGATTTATGAATGTCCCACGATCGGCCCGTAGTTTAGATAATCTTCTGATCTTGACGCGTACTTCGTCGCCTCTTCCTGCTCGTCCTCGAAACATTCTCTTCCTCGACTTTTTGTGCCCCACCCACCCATCCCTGTTTTTTCCGCGCTCACGCGCGCGTTGTTTCGGTCTCACCTCTTCCGGGTCCGAAGCACCGTACGTACTGGATTGGGTTGCCGCTCCATTCGACGCCCGATTCTTGCCCGATTCGCAACTTCTCCGCAAAAGTATGAAGCGCGCCGAATCAAATATTCGCTCACCGTGCGGTTTTTACCGCTGCTTCTCACTTCCCCTCAATTTTTCCTCTTCCTGGACGGAATAAATCGCGATACCCCTTTTCAGGCCAAAAACGCAAATAAATCCAGTCTATATATTCTGTATATACAAAAGATTTGCAGTTCCGTAAGGCCGTTGTGACGCGCCTGGGAACGATTCCACTGAGACTACTGCCAGCAGGGGCCGAAGAGAGTGTACGTCCGTGTTCCTGCAGCCCTGAATGACGACCGAAGTGGTGGCATTTTTTTCTGCGTGGCAACACCAAGGCAGCACCAACCGTTTTCACGTCCCGGCTGATGTTACTGGCCGATGTCCCATGGAGGAGCTCTTTGCATTGAGTGCGTTCAAGATAAGAGACTGGCGATATAGAGCAATTGCAGTGGTGAATACTATGACACTGTGAGCATATGAAATTCGACCGATTAATGAAACTTACGTGTGATGAAAAGGATCCCAGCGAAGACGTCCACAAGTGCGAACAAAGTGCACATGGCCAATCCTAATCCGCTGCAGGTAGCGCACATACAAGCCTCAGAGTTACTCATGACCAGGCCGCATGTGAAGCCTTGAAGTATTTCGTCAGTACAGCATTCGACTGTTGTATGTTGTAGATAATCCAGCCTCAAAGCTGCTCACCAAGCCATGTAAATGCCAATCCACACAGTACATAAATTTGTGGTCTTGTACGGGTTGAAATTTCCTGCGGCTCTCTGCGAACCTCCTGGCGTAACCTATTCCAGATAGATCGAGTAAGTCATAGAGATATCGAGAAAGAATAATCACATCACTGTGAGGGTCAGGAAAGTTCCCAAAGCATAGTAGGCAACCACGATTTGAAGGAGACCTGATAAATGAGAACACGAATTAGCTCCTCGAGGAGACTAGATCAAGAGGTATTTCAACTCGCCCGTTCGTTGGATGGCCCATAGTAAGGCGTGTTCCATGCTTACTTCTGCGATTGCAAGGATGAAGATCGCAAACGCAAGGCAAGGTGCCGCTGGGATAAGCTCAAGTTGAATACCACCACAGAACAGCGCAATGGTGTCTCTCACAAATCATCAATGCGCGCACACCGTAAACTCTTTGGGACTGCCTGTCATTTGCAGCACCTCCCTCTGAGTTGCAATGCGCGCAACGATGACAACCTGGGCTAGCTGAACTTGAGAGAGGATCAGAATCCGAGAGAGTGTGCTAAGCGGGAGGGACTGTACGGACCTCTGCGCTGGGCCCTCCACTCGCGACGGCGGTAACACCTCCACGCATTCAATCTTCTCCGAGGGTAGATCTGGTGTTAGAATCATTTTGGACCGCAGCCAAATCGCAGCTAACGGAGGGACAGGAAACTGGGTCCAAAGTGTAAGGGTGGTGTAGGGAAGAAAGAAGGACTGTGGCAACCAAGCAGCTGCGGTCTGCCCATCACCTCTGAAGTGATGGGCAGACCACAGCTGCTTGGCGATTTATTGATTTATTGCCAAACCAATAGAAAAACCTTGAAGTTTCACACTGAACGTCAAGGGCGATCGTGAGAACCTGTTCGAGAAATAATCAGAAATCAATATAGAACGGGAACCGCACGAAAGGCTCCGCATGCTCAGTCTACACGGCCAAACGGAAATCTTGTGAAATCTCAAGATCAGTTGACCTGCAATCTCGTACGAATGGATTCTTAACAATTTTCTACGACCTGATCTCGGCAAGGGCGATATCAACTCGCAGCGTTAAGCGTTGTTAACCGGTGTCTCTCGTGGGCACAACGCCGCACAAGGGTCCGCGCGCCCCAACGTAAGACCACGTGCATGTCGGCCTGTCAAAGCGCTATTGCTTCTCGCTTCCATCTCCTCGCTTTCCACATCACCTTTTCCCCCTCCCATTCACAATGTCAAGCTTCCATCTCGTTTACGCAAGTTATTGTCAAACATGAAGGCCTAGCCAATACCTTATAGGCTCAACGGACACAAGACAGACCTCAAGGCTCAAAGGGGCACGGAGGCATCTTCAAGACAACGTCTGCGCCTGAACTCCAACAAATATCAAGATTTCAACATCATCAAATTTTCAAAGTCGTTCGCAAAGTCACTGTTAAGTACGCAGGTCAACAGACGCAAGACAGAGGCAATGTAAATGCGTCAAGCTTCATCTCGCAAGTGGAATTAAACTTCAAGCTTCAAGTTTTTTGGGTTCTAACTCTGAGTCTGGTCTGGTTCGTCTACTTTGTGTGCCGCATCCGATATTTGTGCCACATTCGATGTTTTTTTACTTGTTTTAACGGTCAAGGCATTGAATTATATATTCCCTTCTCCTTTCTGAATGTGTGAGCATCTATGTCGATTATGAGCTGGAGGGACGCGCAGCTTTTTGCAGGCAGCGCCGGTCAGAAGTCCCAAAGGGGCACATAGTCGTAAGAAATTCGTACGTTCTGTCCGTCTTAAGATTTCTTCTTAAGATTTCTTAAGTGGCTGGATTTTGTCTTTGCATTGAAACTTTGACAACGAATCACTACGATTCAAAATTGTAATTAAAAACTAAGCCATCAGTGCGGCCGTGTACGCTTCTCACGTTGTCGCCTGCTCGCGAATGTTCTCTCATCACGTGTGCGCGTTTTTGCGATCGGGCCGAACTTGGCCGAAGCCATCCGCCTCGAACCTCTCAGTCGTGTCAACAAAAATGGAATCTGAATCGACCGGTGAGTCGGGCCGAACACAGCCAAAGCACTTCGGACGGCCTCAAGGATGCTCATGCCATATCTCGCGACTCGCCAGCTAAGCTTTGTCGAGTTCTTTCTGAGGTGACCAGACGGTCCGACGGAAGTGACGATACCTGTTCCCGAAGGAGGCCACTCTGGTGCTCTCCGAAAAGTTCCGTTATATATGCACATGTCTCGCTCGGCACTTCCCAAGCTTGCTAGACGGCGGAATCTCGACCACCCTCGAGGTCATGATCATTGATCACCCTTGTGTCTTGCAAGCTTGTCTCCATTCCTCTGGCATCCAAGTAATGTGACGGATTCATACCCTCGAGATGCAGCGGTTATAAATTATTGGAAACTTCCTCCAAGATAAGGGCTCAGCACAGCCTCTGCTTTGACCGCTTTGACCAGCGCTTTGGCCGGCTAGAGAACAATGGAAACCGACGCTTATAAATGGAGCCGATTTAGTACTAGTGGTCTATTCCATACTATCCTCTTGCTTACCACCCACCCCAATCTCACTACGATGTCCACCACCGTCTCGGGCTCTAAATCGATGCAAGTGTCCGTGACCACCCGCCACGCACCCCGCCAGCCCCAAAAGCAGCGGAATTGCGCCATAACCTGCGGTGGAATAGTCGTCGTTCTCAAAACGCAGGTCGCTGGCTCGCTGTACATCATCACTGGCGACGGGAAGCGGAAGTGTATCGAGATCAACATTGACGTGAGTGCCGGTTCATGTTCGGGGATCTAGGATCTAATCTTCTCTCCCTAGGACGCGAGTGTGGGGAAAGCTCGCCGAGCTGGAGATAAGGACGTCGGGAACATTAATGTCACTGCTACGGTCAGAACCCTATCTGTTGACGGTAGCCCCGTAGAAGATGAAGAGACCGAGGTCAAGGTTGAAGGTTCTTGACTCTTATCTTCACGCGAAAGCGGATCTGACACCTTCCTTTGACAGAGCTGCAAGACGATGAAGAAACACCTGACGCACTTTCTGGTCTCCAACGCACACCAGTGGCCACAAATCCAACGCCTGAAACGCATGCCGCCGAAAATACCACGCAATCGCCTGCGACAAATACCCCGAGTCCGTCTTTCTCATCTGATTCTGCATCCATCCATACTCATACGTCGTTCCCTCAGAACTTCCCGCATCAACGCAAACTAAGAGGCGCATTGAGCCCACCTCTCCTCCTTCCATACCTGCTGCTAGTCAGCCTTCAACCTCCAAAACGTCTTCCTCCTCCACGGTGGCAGCGGCCCCACAGACGCGTAGTATGCGTCGGGATACCAAAGCCGGCGCTGGAATGCCACCGACCGCGCCTGCCTCGCCGAGCCCGAAGAAGCGGGGTGCGTCGGAGATGGAGTCGTCAGATGCGATCCAGGGATCTTCCGCCTCAGTGAATGGCAGGAGCAAGAAGCGGGTGAAAGTCGCCGAGGAGAAGCCACCGCGCTCGCCGCCACGCAGAGGCCGGGTATCCGATTTCCAGACTTGATGTTTGAGGGGGGCCATTCTACTTTAACCCAACGTGTGGCCCATTTTTTTTGATAATTTGCTACCGGTTTTATCATTATCCCTTATTTTGCACGTAAATGTTTGCAGAGGGCTCGGGGAAACTTCCTTCTCCCGCTCCCGTGCGCTGTAATCCAATGGTCCGGGACTGCCCAAACTTGATCAGGTGCATCTTTATTCGAAACCTAAAAGGATGGAGAGCAACATTGAGAGCTTGTCTATTAGCTTGAAATTTTCGACTGCGAGCACCGTTGACCAGGCCCTGTAGACGTCAAAGTACTGCGGGCCAGACCCCGAGCCAGCACAGTTGGCGATTGTAACCGCATCCCCTGCAACACTTCCGATCTGGAGACACTGTCCGGTGAACCCGTTGACGACGGTGCACGAGGAGGCCAAGACCCCGCCTGCGCCAACCGTAGAGGGGTCAGGGCACGTAGAGCAAACAACCCCAGCCCTGCTTTCTGGTACCAGGCAGAATATCAGTCGTGAAATACATGCCCCAAGAATGTGGCGCTTACCCGTCCTGGGGAGCCAACAGGGTCTCTAGTTCGATCCCATTGACCTAGGTTGGGAAAAGTCCGGCAGCTTGATTGGGCTGGTTGACGTTCCTGTGGCTTCAAAATCAAAACTCTTGAATCTGTTCGTGAAAAATAAGAAATTACTTTAGCACGAAACCAGCATTGGCTGTGGTCGCAGCCTCAGCGATGTATTCAGCAGCGGTAGCTATGTATGACATCGTAATTTATACAGGCTAAAAGTTATCCATTAATACATAGAAAACGCGTACTACCGAGCGGGGGCAGAAAGCTTAGGTACCGCACGACATTCCCGGCCTGGCTGAGACCAGAGCAGGCAGGTTACCTGGTAAAACCTCGTGGGAAACTCATCCGGCAGCCAGAATTCATCAAAGCACCTTCAATTCAAGATGACTTGGTGTTCTCTGATTCTGAGAGATAGTCGTCGATGCCACCCCGCTGTTGGAATTCCATCCCTTTATTTGAGATTCCGAGTGCTGTGCGATTCGCTTCTCGCTGACTTGTCTTACTGCAACGTGGGAGTGGCAGGGGTGTTCTCAATACAAGGCAATTCAAACTCTTGCCAAACGTATGACCAGATTTGACGGCGGAACAGACGCTTAAACTTCGAAAAAGTTTGTCTTGATTACTGATGCATAGAGCGAAAAATGCTTATAGACCGGGGACGGTTTGAGGGGAAAGCCTGCCCAAGTATATTTGTACCCAAAAACACAAAAATTCTACCGACAGATTTCTACACCGAGTTGTTTCACTGGGAATCCACTTAGCTTCCTGTCCAATGCGGATAGAAGCGTTCAACTCTCACCTTCAGGGCTTAGCAACGGAATGAACTAATGGTAGTGCCGGTGTTGACATTGACACATTCGCCAGCCGGGTCGGGGCCAAAGGTGAACTTCTGTCCAGTGCAACCGGAGCCTGTGAAAAGCTGCACCTTTGCTGAGGACCCCGAGAGCTATGATTTACGTCAGCATTGCTTCAAAAAATCGGTGCTGCTAACCTTGTAGGAGTGTCGGCCATTGAAGGAAACACAACCGCCGTTGCAAGAGGCAGCGCCGCCTTTGGCCCCGTTGCAACTGTTGCCACTGAAAGCGACAAGCTGCGTGGCATCAACCTGGATGGCCAGAAAGGCAGCGGCGAGGACAGAGATAGTGAAACGCATTGTAGAAGGAGTATTCAGGAAGACTTGATGGGTTAGTTCTAAGTCTACTGTCGAATGGCTGCTGAATTTATGTTCCAAAGATTCAGGGATGAGAATTCATGGACCGATTTGAGCTGTAGTTACATGCTCCTCTCGACACCCGAGTGAACCTACTCTATGGAGCGGGACCGCAACCGATCTGGACGCCCTATTTAGAGCGGCAACGGTCGATTATTCTATTAGTCCTTAACTCAACCGTACTGCCAACAGCAATGTATCGTTTACTTTGTTACACCCGAGCCACCGGGAAACATGTCGAAATCAGACAGGTACGTAGACCTTCAATCCGTTCCAACAGCCGCAAGTGTAATTCCCGCCAATGCGTTGTCGGCACGAATATTGTCTGGTGTCTGATAAGAGCTCTGCTCCTGAAATGTGCAACACTTTGTACGCCCTGTGGTTGGTAACCTGCATTTGTTTGGTACGCGTAACGCCGGTCATGATACTAACACCATCTTAAAAATATTGTACCCAGACTCCAGTGCCAGTGCAAAAATCAATATATGTTATCCTGATTTGATTCCATCTTTCAAAGTCGTTTTTGCTATTCATAGGCATTTGCTTGGCGTGCGAAGAATTTGTGATTGTCGTCGACAATAGCGGAAGGGCATCACACGGCACGGTACGATTAACGAACACCTGGTTCCAGGAATTATCTTGGAATGATTTTTAGGTCGAGCAGGATCTCCAGCATCAAAACAACTCGAGAGAAATGCTTGAAAGATACTTCAGATTCAACCTTTATCACTAATAGATTACCAGTCCCGATAATTGGAAGAGCGAACGAAGCGAATAAAGTTACAGCACTCACATAACTGAAACAAAATCAACTGCCGAATTTGCGGAAGATGATCATTTGAAGGATTGATTACACGCTTCTGTCGAACTGATGATGGCTAACCGATGCTATCAGAGACAAACGGCGGCGTGCTATCAACCCTTCGGCAATATCATCAAAACCGCTGGGGGATGCTGTTGAATGCGTCGATGTCAATTGCCGGGAAAATGAGCTAGCACTTAGGTACGTACTAATCCGTTGTAACACCGACAGCCGCAAGTGTAGCTCCCGTCAATGTCTGCTATGGCATATACAGTCACGGCGGAAATTCATGCATCAGTTTGGCATGCCATCACCGCCAAAAGTGGTGCATCAATTTTCGCCGTGCCTGTATATTGTCAGAAAGTAGCTGCGGTGGGACGGTCAGGTCGACCTTGGGGCTGGTGCTATCACATGGAGGGCCCAGGCTGGGCTATCCCTAGTCTCCCTAGTCAGACCAATAAACACGTGTTTTTTTCCTTGAGAGCGTGAGGTGGGAAAAAAAACTTTGTCGAGAGCCTTGCCTTTGCCTCCTGAGTTCGTCTGGTCAATCTATCAGGTATATCAGGGGTATTCCAGGTATCATACCAACGGCTGTGTGGGTGCAGCCGGATGTCCCTGATGTTGGCTCATAAGTGAGTAACACTCATTCAGGCCAGAACTTTATGGGAGTATAGTAGGGTATCATATCTTATCTGGGCCACACTTGCGGCTGTCGGTGTTACAACGGATTAGTACGTACCTAAGTGCTAGCTCATTTTCCCGGCAATTGACATCGACGCATTCAACAGCATCCCCCAGCGGTTTTGATGATATTGCCGAAGGGTTGATAGCACGCCGCCGTTTGTCTCTGATAGCATCGGTTAGCCATCATCAGTTCGACAGAAGCGTGTAATCAATCCTTCAAATGATCATCTTCCGCAAATTCGGCAGTTGATTTTGTTTCAGTTATGTGAGTGCTGTAACTTTATTCGCTTCGTTCGCTCTTCCAATTATCGGGACTGGTAATCTATTAGTGATAAAGGTTGAATCTGAAGTATCTTTCAAGCATTTCTCTCGAGTTGTTTTGATGCTGGAGATCCTGCTCGACCTAAAAATCATTCCAAGATAATTCCTGGAACCAGGTGTTCGTTAATCGTACCGTGCCGTGTGATGCCCTTCCGCTATTGTCGACGACAATCACAAATTCTTCGCACGCCAAGCAAATGCCTATGAATAGCAAAAACGACTTTGAAAGATGGAATCAAATCAGGATAACATATATTGATTTTTGCACTGGCACTGGAGTCTGGGTACAATATTTTTAAGATGGTGTTAGTATCATGACCGGCGTTACGCGTACCAAACAAATGCAGGTTACCAACCACAGGGCGTACAAAGTGTTGCACATTTCAGGAGCAGAGCTCTTATCAGACACCAGACAATATTCGTGCCGACAACGCATTGGCGGGAATTACACTTGCGGCTGTTGGAACGGATTGAAGGTCTACGTACCTGTCTGATTTCGACATGTTTCCCGGTGGCTCGGGTGTAACAAAGTAAACGATACATTGCTGTTGGCAGTACGGTTGAGTTAAGGACTAATAGAATAATCGACCGTTGCCGCTCTAAATAGGGCGTCCAGATCGGTTGCGGTCCCGCTCCATAGAGTAGGTTCACTCGGGTGTCGAGAGGAGCATGTAACTACAGCTCAAATCGGTCCATGAATTCTCATCCCTGAATCTTTGGAACATAAATTCAGCAGCCATTCGACAGTAGACTTAGAACTAACCCATCAAGTCTTCCTGAATACTCCTTCTACAATGCGTTTCACTATCTCTGTCCTCGCCGCTGCCTTTCTGGCCATCCAGGTTGATGCCACGCAGCTTGTCGCTTTCAGTGGCAACAGTTGCAACGGGGCCAAAGGCGGCGCTGCCTCTTGCAACGGCGGTTGTGTTTCCTTCAATGGCCGACACTCCTACAAGGTTAGCAGCACCGATTTTTTGAAGCAATGCTGACGTAAATCATAGCTCTCGGGGTCCTCAGCAAAGGTGCAGCTTTTCACAGGCTCCGGTTGCACTGGACAGAAGTTCACCTTTGGCCCCGACCCGGCTGGCGAATGTGTCAATGTCAACACCGGCACTACCATTAGTTCATTCCGTTGCTAAGCCCTGAAGGTGAGAGTTGAACGCTTCTATCCGCATTGGACAGGAAGCTAAGTGGATTCCCAGTGAAACAACTCGGTGTAGAAATCTGTCGGTAGAATTTTTGTGTTTTTGGGTACAAATATACTTGGGCAGGTCTTCCCCTCAAACCGTCCCCGGTCTATAAGCATTTTTCGCTCTATGCATCAATAATCAAGACGAACTTTTTCGAAGTTTAAGTGTCTGTTCCGCCGTCAAATCTGGTCATACGTTTGGCATTCAACCGTATGGTGATCCTATAGCGTCGTCTGTCGAGAAAGGCTAACGAATGAAACCCACCCTTCGCCGTCCGTAAGGTTGTTGATGTAAGTGAATGGAACACTTTTCGCCTATGAACCATGACTGCTGAATTGATTCCAGACGGAGGCCGTCGCCTTCCTGTTGTTGGATTCGTAAAGACGGACGCCGCTCTGCATACAGTTCGCCTGCAATACAGGATTTTCTATGGGATCGTAAGCATTATATTTAACGTGTGCAGCCAACCTTGTAGTACACCGATCAAAATGAAGTTGAACATCGCCGCTTTGATATGCACTGTACCTCGACAATCATCCACGGCCGCCGCCCGCCCTTCCTGTACTTCAGCTCTGGAAAAATTTGCTCCGAACGCCTGTCAACTCCGCTGGCCTTTTCGACCCCGAGTCAGACCGGTGAATAAGATGAAACCTGATGAAGTGCCGCGGAAGTAGGCCAAAATTATTATGGCGAAATCCAGTCGGACTTCCTGCGGCAGAACCTGTCACAGGAATTCTGCGATATCAAGGAAACGGCACGGCATGTCATTCAATTAGTCCTTCTGAGAACCCTACTTATTTTGTGTTCAAGGTATTATCACAAACTAAACGCCGTGCACATCATACGCCTTCAAAATGAGAGGGAGACTGGACTTCCTATTGCCTTCTGCCAGCACGATAGGGCGCAGGGGCGACTCCGCCGTGCGTCCAATTCCACCTTCCGGAACTGCCTTTTCCACCTCGAACGCGCGGATGATCGTGAAAAGCATTGCTTTGAGCTCGAGGACGGCGAACCGGGATCCGACACAGTTGTGCGGCCCCGCGAAAAACGTGAGGAGGTTGCCCCAGACGGTGGGGATTGCGCTCACTTCGTCCGGGATTGTTTCCCAGCGCTCGGGCCTGTCGAAAAGCGTCATGTAAAAAAATTGCCATAGGCTTCGAGGCCACTATGCGCACTTCCACTCCCTCGCATCTGGGCCCCAGATATCCTTGTCTGTATTGACGGCCAGAATCGGAATGTATATGATCTGCCCTTTGGGGATGCTAAATAGTGCTCAGGTTTGAGTCATAGATATTGGGGTGGTGAGCTCACACGAGAGAATTGTGTGGTTTTCCTTCCTTGTCAACATATGGTTTTGAAAGAGGCAGAACATCTTCCTGCATAGCCATTCGATGCCTAAACGTGACCGGAGAATAAATGCGGAGCGTCTCTCGAACCACACTAACAGTAGATAAATTAAGGAATTGGGAAGCCTGTCAGTAGGATTGCCACGCACCTCTCGAGATACGGTAGGGAGTTCAGTTCGTCCATCGTCGGATTGTCGGTTGAGACGGTAAGGAGCTCTTTGCGAAGCTTCGTCTGGGCGATTATATTCTGGGAGAGGGCATGCAGTGCCCACGAGGCCGCAGTACTACAGCAGAATAATCAAGTTGCGTCTTGATACCCCGCTTGGAAACGCACCTGGTCGTTTCGTGCCCGGCTACGAAGAAGGTGGGAATCTCTGGGATAAGTTGATGATGATGTTAGCGATTTTGACTCTCAAGGGGAAAAATATTGCTTCATATGTACGTGAAACAAGCTCCCTATCGCTCAAGCGCTGGTTTGCGGGCACGTCGGGCGACAAGTTTGCTTTGAGGAGTGTAGATAGCAAGTCACGCTTGCCGCCGAGGTTCTTCTCGCCCTCGGAGGCTACAATGTCTGCCTTGCTGCTTGTTAGAATTCGGTGGCCGATGGAGAACATCTCGGTGCGGGCCGCCAGAAATAAGCTCTTTCCAGGCAAGGGCTGCCAAAGTGTGAAATTGTCGACCACGCGCCGAAATTTTCAGGGGTATGCTTACCACGAGTTTCAGAACCGGGACGAGAGACTGCGCGAGACGGAATATCGCGTAGCGATTCGAAAGCGGAGAATGGAATATCTGCTTCAGCACCTCATTGAGCTCGTTCGGCTTTTTATCTTTATCCGGGACCAGCGCGTCGAAGTCGTAGTTGAATCCTAGAATATCGTATTCGATTATAGCGACAGAATTATGAGAACTTGAGAATCGCACCTGCTTTGCCAATGATCTCCAACGTCATGAGTCTGAGCCAAGAAACAACTTCGATCCGGACAGTGCCCTGATTGTCCCGAACCTGCTGGGCCCATATGGCCCGGAGCTACCCAGTGATCAATAGTTCAACAACATTATTGAATTCGGGCACACCTGGATCGCTTTCTCAACGAACACCTCTGTGATGACTCGCATCTGGGCCACACCGAACGCTGGATTCTACGGGAGTGTAGAAGTTAAGATCTTGTCCCTAAATGGTGAATAGAACTTGCCACAATGCGTCTCTATATTTACGATTCAGACAGATTGGAAGATAGGAGCAGGGAGCAATCACGTACGAAGCGTTTATGATCATCCAGATCAACCGAGAGAATGCCTGGGGGATAAATAAATATAGAGTGTGTGGGTGGTATGGGTTGCGCATTTAGTCACCGTTTCCAGTCAACTGGCCAGACCTCGCCCGCGCGAAGGGCGCTCTCCGGTAGACATTGCTTTTGCTGATGACATGGTTTATAGCCTTGATATCCGACGTGTGCAACTCGCTGATCTGCAGGAGAAGTTAGACACGAAACGAATTAAACAAAAGCAAGCAAACCCACACCGAAAACGCCTTTGAATCGGAAGGTGGCACCGAACTCACTTCGCCACCTGTCAGTCAGATTGGGGTCTTCCTGAGTGGATTTCAGCTTCTGTATGATCAAGGACGAGAGGATTCACCATCATTTCTTGCGAATTTCCGAGGAGCAAACTGCGAGTTTTGGGACCCGCCATGTACCGGAGTGGCGAGGTGAGCTCGCGGTACACGATTGACAGTGCATGGAAAAGCACGTAGAAGAGGATTGTTCCAGCGATGGGAATAAGGAGTTGCGAAATCATCTTGGTGGTTGTTCGTCGAGGCTCAAAGTAAAATTACTGGGTGGTCAGCACCGTATTTATAGGGAACAGAAACTGAGGTTCTCACACCTTCAGTTTGCGACTTCACATGGCAAAGCGGCTGGCAGCCGGTGATGAGGGCACTAAGGATAGCATAAAATCAACTTCTTCACCTATGGACGCAGAAAACATTACCAATAGGAAATTTTCGATTGGCCTGTGGTCCGAAAACGGCATCGGATATCAGCCGCTTACTTTGGTGAACTGACTGGAGTCCCACAGGCGAGGATAAAAAGCTGTGGAAATCACGGGCCGTGGCCGAGTGAGACGCCGGGAGTTCCCGCTGCGTGGAGTTCGAAACAATACCCCCACGAAGATGAAGAAATACAACGGCCGAAATTTGGCCGAAATTCAAGGTGGGCACTCTGGTCAAATGTAGATCACAAGCAGATCGTGTCTCTGATATGCGGGGTACGTCGGTGGAACATTGGGTTTGCGTAGTGCAGCGAACTGTCACTGTCAGCTCGAGTGGGTGAGAACTTGGTGTGTTTGGTTCGGGAGATTCCGCGATACCGCCCGCTGATCACTGAGTCAGTCTTGCTGGCTGCTTGACTCGCTGGCGAGGTATTAAATGTATCGTATAGGGTCGTTGTATTGGATGGCGGGATGGAAAGCGTGCGTCGTATAGCACATACTACCTACCTAAATATACACAGATATCAAGAATACAGAGCCTTTGAATATAGAGAAAAGATACCAAGGAACGAAACCCACCTCACCCTTCCCATCACGACTCCGGCCCAGCATAACCTCGCCTCGCTCAGCTCACCACCGGCATCTCATAATCTATCGGCACATCCTTTCTCTCCAGCCACGTCGCGTCCTCCCCTCCCACATCCACGCCCTTCCCGCAGTCCAAATGCCGCCTGCACGGCAGCTCCTTCAGCTCCACCTCCTCTTCCGCCTCGCCCTCCTCTCCATTTTCTCGCCGCCCATCTAGACGACGCCGCTCGCCCGTCCGCCGCACAACAACATAGTGCTCCCCATGCCACCCCAGAAAGTCTAGTACTGGCAGCGCCCGCGCGACGCCGCGCGCGGCGGCGACCCAGCCCTCTGTCTGCTGCGCAAACTCGCGCTCGGAGACGAGGTTCGGCTTCGGGCGGTGCGTGGCGGTGTTTTGGAGGTGCAAGAAGGCGAGGGCGGGGAAGGCGCGCAGGGCCGGGGCGTGTTCGTTCTGAGAGGGAGGGTTCGTGAGTGGGATGGAGGAGAGCAAAAAGAAAAAGAGGGAGTGAGGAAGGGAAGGAGGGTTAACGAGGAGGGGAGAAAGGAGAGGAGGAAGGGGGGAAGGGCCAGAGAGTGAGCGAGGATGGGCGTGCTGGCCTTCAGCCTGTGGTCCCACTGCAAGTAGAATTTGCAGGTACAGACACAGACAAATGGTTTGCCCGTGCCCGAATAGCGCTCGACAATGCTCGCAGGACGAAGCAGCAAAAGGCAGGGCAAGCGCACGCTGGGCCTCGAGCTCCCGCGCGGGATCAGGCAGCGGAAGGCAAAACGAGACATGTGAAAGGAACGAGAGCGTTAACGAAGGGGGGCGGAGGCGCGGAAAGTGAGTAAGGAGGCAGGACAAGTGCGCACCGAAAGCCACGCTGGCTTTGAGCTCCCGCTTGCAGCGCTGCAAGTGTAGACTGCAGGCATAGACAAAAGGAGTGGCCAGCCGGGCTTGTCTGAGCGACGCTCACAACGCTCGTGCGACGCGCGCGCCCGCAAGGAGAGGGTTTAGGAGAAAAAGGTGTACGTGTGAGGAATGAAAGGATTTCAAGAGGGTTTCAAAGACGAGCTCGGAGAGCGACAGAAAACAAGTCGACGGCAACTCACCAGGTCCCTCTCCGCCACGATGGTCGTCAAATGCAGTGCGTGCACCCCCCGCGGCAGCGCACCTACCCAGCGTCAGCCATCCCATTCGAAATTGAATTGAATTTCCACTCACCCCAAAGCCCCTGCGCCGCCGCACTATTGAAATGCGCGATCCGCACCCCCAGCACCTTCAGCCCACTCAGCGTCGGCAGCAGGCTCCGCACGAGCTCCCACGGACAGCTCTCGAGATCGAGCCGGCGCAGCAGCGGCCGGTGCGCGAGGAACGCCGCAACGGCAGCGTACAGCGGGTGCTGGTCGGGCCCGAGCAGGAGAAACCGGAACGAGTGCAGGTGCGGGAGCAGCGTGTGCTGTCGCCCCCCGCCCTCGCCCTCGTCCAAGATGTGGTCCCCCGCGAAGATGACGGTCGCGCCCTTGACGTCCTCGAACGTCCCGGGCAGCGTCAGGCTCACCAGCGCGGCCGCGTGTGCGACGCGCCCGAGCACCAGCCCGCTGATGCACGTGTCGACGAGGTCGAGGTGCGTGAGGGTGCGGATGACGCTGCTCTGGAAGACGGCGTCCCAGGAGTGGTGCCGCGCGAGGTAGGCGCCGAGGACGAGGTGCGTCGAGGACGAGGTGCGTGAGGGTGCGCGCGTTGCGGTCGAGGACAGCGCGGATCTCGGCTATGGGGCCGAAGCCGTCGTCATCCTCGGCGCGGAGGGTGAATTTGCGGAGGGAGGGGAAGGAGAGATGGCGTCGAAGTGCCAGCCACTGGCCTCGCAGGCGGCCACTCCCTATGCGACTGGACAGCCGGGGAGGCGATTGTCCCCGCGCCCACGCCGCTCGTCTGCCACGCGCTCAAGACACTGTCAATGGGGTCCAACGCCGAGGGCCGCACGGACGCCGACGGAATCATGCAGGTCGATGGGCATGAAACCGGTCTGGAGCCCGAGCTGGTATGACCACAGGGTCAAGGACGGGGCCGATCTGTACGTCGTCGTCCATTAGCGGGACATTGGCCTATGTTCCAGCGAAGAGCGCACCCTCCTCATTGAGAAGAGCCAATCGCGCGCCATGTCCATCGGCGCGAGGGCGAAGTGCTTGAGGCCGGCTCGTTCCATGTGCTCGTGTCTTGTGATAGCGAGCAGTCTCCGCCTAAGAAATTCAAGGGAAAAAAAAAATCAGCGTCCATCTGCATCCACAAAAGGCAGTTGTACCCAGCCTGCGACATAAACTCGACGATGACGTGGCTGTAGTTGAGCACGCACTGCCCGGTTGCACAACCCAGGACGCTGTTGAGGGAATCTGGAGGAGAGGGTCCGAGAGAGAGGACGACCAGCGCGAGCGGCGCACAGGGTATAAGACGGGCGCGGGGGATACACAAGGAAGGAGAGGGCGAGGGCAAGCGAGCGAGCGGAGAGTAAACCGGCTTGCGGGAATGAGCGGCAGCGACGTAACCAGGACGCACGCGCGTTGGCTGTCCGGGAATAAGCGCATCGGTGGGCGAGAAATATGCAAGACGCATATCGATACGGGCCCAAACATAACCGGAAGCGCCAGTCCGCTAGAGCAGCGCTGAGAGCTCGGCGCTCAATACACCTGGTCTATTGTCGAAGCGGGAGACGAATGGTCGGTACACATCGCCGTCGTGGTCCTCATGGCCGTCAGAGAAGGACGGCGTTATTAACGGTACCGGTACGGCCGCCGATCCGGTTGAAAAGGGAGTCGTTGGCACCTCTTCGTCTCACAGGTTGGACTCCATTTCCAACAGCAATACCCCAGTTCACTGCCTGCATTCAAATTCCCCGATTTTTCTTTTCTATCGTTGAATTGGAGCTCTATTGAATCTTCCCTGTCAGTGCGAGATGAAAGTTTGCTGTCATTATTAGGGCGTTTCACACATCCCCAACTTGAGCCCCGATTTGAGCCCCAACTTGGACCCCAACTCGATACGAAGTTGGAACTTGAAATTGGGCCGATTTCGAAGTTGGATGTCAAATCGTGCTTAACCCCACGAGCTGACGTCCAACCCCAACTTGGCACCCGATTTCGTGCCCCAACTTCGCTTAACGCACCTTGGATACACGGCTATCCCGGATGTCACCGGAATTCTATGGTTCCGGAGATCTTCGGAATCCACTGGGCGTCCAATGGATTCCGAAGAATATACGCCCCTTTGGATTCCAACGGGCTGGCCATTGAATTTGAATGAGCCTGCCTTGGGCATACTACGGGCTGGCTATCATGCGCAAGAGGAATCGGAATGCACCGAAAGAGGAATTTATTTTGGGCGACACAGGAGGGTTGGGCTAAAAATCGTATTTTATTAAGGGAGATACATATTATGAGAGTACGCTAACGGGCAAGTTGTACGGCATGTAAACGACGCCTAAAAAGAAATGCGCACAAGTCAGGCATCGGACAGGTGCATTGGCCGACGACCGTTGCGCTGCAGAGCCGCCAGTGTCCAAACGAGTCTAACTGGTCGGCTTGAGCTGCGCTGCCCAGAGACTATGGTCTGCGAGAACAATAGCAAAGAGTGTACTGTAGAGAAGGTTTGGTGCAGGAGGACTTGATAAAGCGCAAGACGCACCTTGATGAGACGGCACCGAGGATTGTCGTCCGCCGGGTACTTGACGGTAACAAAGTCTTGACCCCGTTGAGTTAGCATTTTGACATGACTTCCTGAAAGGACAGGGCTTTGGTGAGAGGAGGAGGGACCAAGGGCGGGCGGGTGAGGGGGCGAAGATGGGAGGAAAAGTCAAGAACAATCATCACGACATCAAAGTCTGGAACATCAACCATCACGTGTGGTGCACGGACCATCGGAGTTTGAATGTCTTGAGAGATTTTCAGGTCTAAGTCCGCCATTCCTCAGCTCAGTGCACGACACCGAGCTCAATGCCCCACGCTTGTGATTCAATCTATGTATGAATAAATTACTGTTTTCACTGTTGTCCTTGTACTCGCTCGCTGCCGTATCAATGCCGTACACTATTTGTGTGCGCACTTGGCGCGCACCTTGACACAGGCCACGAACCAAGCAGACTTGTATTATAGACACTAATTTAAAGTTATAGTAGTTTGAATGCAGTATGAATCATCCAAAGGGCAAGGAGCCTCAAAGATGTTGATGCATAAGAGCAGAATATGATTAAGTTGCGGTCGCATTGAGTGGCCTTCGAATACTGTGGGTTGATTGTCGCAATATGGGCACAGAGCCGTTGGATTCCACTAACGCGTATATCTAGCGGCGCATGGTGATCGAACCTTAGAAACCCGAGCCGAAAATCATTGGATTTCGATTGGCGACGGGTCCTATCGAATTCCGGTGACATCCGGGATAGCCGTGTACGCGAGAATGCCAACTTGATGCCAACTCAAGTTGATCTCGGGCTGATGGGCATTCACACATCAGTCCCCAACTTGAGTCCCGACTTCGACCCCAACTTGGTCAAGTTGGGGCCAAGTTGGGGTCGAAATTGGGGCCAAGTTGGGGCTGAAATCGGAATGCGTGAAACGCCCTATTGCAGAAGCACCACTGTCAATCCAGGTTTTTGGTATCCACATAAGTATTGCACCCGAACAATATGGCGACCACGCAACACCCGCAAGTCCTCATGCTGAGCTAGGTTCGTTCCAAGCCCCGTTCTGACGAAGCCGCGAGGTGCCGGAGAAAACAAATAGAGCAAACATCAAACCAAACAGACCAAACACGACTCCTTCAGCGAAGGGCCGGCTCGCCGGGCCGGAGCGGCGACAGGCTTGCTCCGAACCTAATGCTGAGCACTGTAGCTACTACCCTCCAGCTCATCGGCGCTGGGCCGAAAATTCGACTGATCTGCATTTCGAACAGGGCTACTGCAGTCATTCGAGAGCAATATCGAGGCGTCGCTGTCAGCTGGCTGTCGTTGCCGAAGCGCCACATCGATCTAATTTCGACGTTCCCGTAAGTACTGCACGCGAACAATGCGACTACTGTAACCACTTCCCTGGATCTGCCGTCAAGGCCTTCTCTCTGATTTAAAGCGCAACGTGGCCTGTGCATGCTTCTCCGATCCCTCTTCTTATCCTCCAGCACATTCTTCGTGCTACCACCCCCAAGTTCATCGCAGCAATATATCGTCGTTGGTCAGTTCTGTCTTCCCAGGGAACTGTGACGCCGGCTGATCCAGTTCCGTCCCTGATAAATAAGATACACTCTTGCCCAGAATAGCCATGCCTCACCAACACAATGACTCCTACATAGTTAACATGAAAGGTGCAAAAGAATGGATTAGGGCACCAAATTTAGTATTTATTTTACCTAGGAGGTGAAGGAGGTGCTGGTGGAGTGGGTGGCCAACAGGGCGGTAATGGAGGTGTTGGAGAGGGTCCCAAACTGTATTTGGATGCTGACATCATGCACATTGTGATACACCGCAGCAGCAGGGAAGAAGAAATAGATATCACACGCCGAGACTTTCTTGACTGGCTTTCACCAATCAATTTCTTTCTACGACAGGCAGAGATTTCACAGATGCGGGAGAAGGGGACTGGTGGATGGCTGCTTGCACATCCTCTCTTTAAAAAATGGGAATCTGGTTTGGGGTGTACCCTTTGGTGCCATGGCATTCGTATGTAATTCATCACCCTCATAGCTTCCAGACTAACCAAGCTGAAATTTTCAGCTGGTGCTGGGAAAACAGTCCTTGCGTGTGTCCATTCTCTGCATTGAGTGACTGCTAGTAATTCTGCCAATTCTAGATCAATGGTTGTGGGCCATCTTGGCAGCCAATTCACAGGCAAAAATATTGGTGTTGCTTGCATTTATTTGAACCACAAAGAAGTCGACAACCAAACACCATCTAGGCTTCTTGCAGGTCTCTGGAGACAGCTTGTACTTGAGAGAGATATTGGCTTCGTTGCAGAGAATTTATACAAGCAGCACCGAGAGAAGGGCACTACACCATCTCTGGACGAAGTTTTCAATGTACTCAGGTCTAGCCTTGAAGGGTTTTCAAAGGTCTTTGTTATAATTGATGCCATGGACGAATATCCCAATGAGTCTCCTGCATTTCAACGGGAAATTCTACTCAAACATCTAGCTGAAATGGGTAGCAATGTGAACTTAATGATCACTTCACGACCAAATATTTCTCCAGAGCCCTCCTTTTTTTCCCAACCTTGAAACTCTGGATATTCAGGCAGCACCAGAAGATATTCAAGGATACATCAATGCCCAGATCAAGTTGTCTCCACACTTGCGTAGGCATGTTCAGAAGAAACCTGTTTTACAAGAGGAAATTCACACAAAAATCACTGGGACTGTGGCTGGAATGTAAGCAGCTGTGGCTCATTGTCCCAAACCCGCTAAAATGATTTTAACCAGGTTTCTGCTTGCCAAACTTCACATTGAATTTCTCAGCAAAAAGAATACAGTGAAAGGTGTTGAAGAAGCTCTGAACATCTTACCAAAGAATCTTCATGACAGCTACAATATTGCAATGCAACGAATTGTAAATCAGAGTGAGGAAGATAGGATCACTGCCCACTCAGCCATTACTTGGGTTGCAAATGCAAAGAGACCATTGACAGTGGAAGAATTACAAATTGCTCTTGCTGTTGAACCAGGTGCACAGCAGCTGAATGAGGACAATGTTATGGACATTGAGACTATTCTTGCTGTCTGTGCTGGGCTTGTCATAGTGGACAAGGAGTCTTCTGTGGTGCGACTTGTCCACTATACCACACAGGAATATCTGGACAAAATTCAGGCTGAGAAATTCCCAGATGCACAAATGGAGATAACACACACTCTGCTCACATTCCTTGCCTTTGATGGATATCCAGATTCATCCTGGAAGTTTTGGGATCTACCCCCTCTGGTCAAGTATTCACAGTATTGCCTTGTACATGCTGCTGGACAGCCTGAAGTTCAACTCAGAGAAATCCTTCTCAGGTTTCTTGGCCGGGCTTCTGAATGGATCAAAGCAGTGAATGGGCGAGTGGGGTGGGAAGATCACTGGGATTCCCTGCCATGGAATTATTCACATTGGCCATTAGAACCCTCTGCATTGTGGATTGCAGCAGCTGCAAACCTTGTGGAAACTACAAAATTTCTGCTGGAGGGAGCACCTTCACTGCAGAACTCAAAGAACCAAGAAATGATTGTGGCATCATACTATGGCCATGCAAAGATTATCCACACCCTTCTTGAAAAGGGTGCCAACGTCAATGCAGCAGGGGGAGGATATGGGAGCGCATTGCAGGTTGCTGCTGCTCGAGGCCACACAGAGATTGTTGTTGCCCTTCTTGAGAAGGGTGCAGACATCAATACAGCAGGGGGAGGAGATGGGAGTGCATTGCAGCTTGCTGCTGCTCAAGGCCACACAGAGATTGTTGGCACTCTTCTTGAGAAGGGTGCTGACATCAATGCAGCAGGAACATTCCACAGGAGCGCATTGCAGCTTGCTGCTGCTCGAGGCTACACAGAGATTGTCAGCACCCTTCTTGAGAAGGGTGCCTACGTCAATGCAGCAGGGGGAGGAGATGGGAGCACATTGCAGCTTGCTGCTGCTGGAGGCCACACAGAGATTGTCAGTGCCCTTCTTGAGAAAGGTGCCGACATCAATGCAGCAGGGAAATTTCAAAGGAGCGCATTGCAGCTTGCTGCTGCTGGAGGCCACACCGAGATTGTTGGCACCCTTCTTGAGAAAGGTGCTGACATCAATGTAGCAGGGAAATTCCAAGGGAGTGCATTGCAGCTTGCTGCTGCTGGAGGCCACACAGAGATCGTTAGCACCCTTCTTGAGAAGGGTGCCGACATCAACGCAGCAGGGAAATTCCATGGGAGTGCATTGCAGCTTGCTGCTGCTCGAGGCCACACAGAGATCATTGGTGCCCTTCTTGAGAAGGGTGCTGACATCAATGCAGCAGGGAGATTCCATGGGAGCGCATTGCAGCTTGCTGCTGCTCGAGGCCACATAGAGGTTGTCAGCACCCTTCTTGAGAAGGGTGCCAACATCAATGCAGCAGGGGGATTCCATGGGAGCGCATTGCAGCTTGCTGCTGCTGGAGGCCACACAGAGATTGTCAGCGCCCTTCTTGAGAAAGGTGCTGATGTCAATGCAGCAGGCGAAGTATATGGGAGCGCATTGCAGCTTGCTGCTGCTGGAGGCCACACAGAGATTGTTGACATGCTGTTGGAGAGCAGTGCCATATCTCCAGTCCCAGCTGAAAATGAAAGAGACACATAGTAGTGAGTCTAATTGTAAACTTTTATATTAGCCCTACATATACCCCTTTATCAGGTGTCAGATGTTTCCTGTGCAACTTTTGAAGTACTCAGCTAGGAAGCACCCCAATGACAAACATGATATTACAGTATACATCGGATCAATTGCCTTTTACTGTGCTCCAAACCAGCTATATGTAATAACCATTGATGTTTCACAGTGCTCCTTCTCTGGACATGTGACCAAAAAGCACCTCTATCATATCCTCTTGAAATCTGTCTCCATGGAGGGAAAGTATCCTGAGACCATGAGTTGAATCTCAACCTGAATTTAGTGTTGACATTCTATCAAAGCTTGGCACATACCACATTCTGGGGATGTTTCCAGATGCCTTTTAGCTGTTTCATACTCTCTTTGAAACCTTTGGTCTCACAATGTAAGGCTGCTGCTTCAACCTTACTACATTCCTCTCCACTGTCCAACCTCTCCCATCCAGGATTGGTTCATCCTTTGTTGTCTGTGTCACACACTGTTCCATGCTATTGCACTGCACTACCACTGTCCATGCCATCTTCATTGTATTGCTCCTGCCAATCCTCTTCAGCCTTGCTTTAGCACACCAACATATTTCCTTTTCATTGACTCACCATATCCCTCCTCAATGATCACCTATACCACTCTTCGACATCTGTAAGGGCAACAACTGGCAACAGCTCACAACAAGCAGCTGGGTGGAAGGGGGATCCTTAGAGAACAAGGTAAGGATCCTCTGCCCAAGTGTTATATGTTTTATACGTTGAAACGGTGTAACATAAATGCATGGCATCTAGGGCTAATTTTGTGATTTCCTATGACCAGTATTTATACAACAGGAAGCAACTGGCACTTCTGTTGTTACTAGCATCCTAGCTAGTGCACAGACCACTTGTTAGATGGTATAAAGGAGAGTCAGAGCGAGCCCTAACTGCTGACTGTAACATGAGGCTACACTAGTGTGACACGCTGAAACGGTGCACTTGATATATGACTAGAAATAGCTTAGATTCGGGCTTGCACAAAACAACCACAAAACCACCACTACAACAATCTATTCCTCCAAAGATGTAAGTGCTTCTCTTTGTGAGTTTGGGTCCAGGCTGTAGTATGCGACCAACGGGTTTGGAACAAACACAATTCGACTGCTAGACTTCAACAAAGCCGTTCAACAACACACTAGCACTAAGCAGCTGTCAACAACAATACCACTAGCACCTGGGGTGGTCTGGGGGTTTATGGGTTGGATAAAAGGTGACTGGATTGCTAGATCAAGGGCACCAAGGCAGAGTATGTAGGTTTGTGAAAATCCTCGCAATGGGGTACCCAAAGACTATTGAGGCTAACAACAAGGGACTTCAATCCTCAAGCGACAAGGCAGTCCTTAAGCCGCTGACCTATTCCTTAACCAAGAACAGGAACATTTCCACTTTGTATTGGCAATAGACACTATAAGCGTCCAGCTAGCGACCCAACACACTACGACAGCGCTTCCATCAATATCGGGGTGAAGGCGAAGTAACTGACAAGTTATAGTCGATCTAGAGGTGGGGCACCTAGTCCGTCTTCTTCTTAGTGGGCTTGAGTCAACACACAATCACCTAGCAGGCGATCCAACACACTACAACAATATTGGGGTGAAGGCAAAGCTGCTAGCGCAACTGCTAGCTGGTTCTTGAAGAGAGCACCCTTGGTTTTATACGTGAAGACTCCTCGAGTCAACAACAAGAACCTCAACTTAAGATCCCGGCGTGTCCAGAGTCAACAGTATTGATTCCAATAAAGCTACTACTTGTGAAGTGTGTTACAATCTCCACTAGCAACCTGAGACCACCTGCACCAACTTTGTACAAAGTTGGGGTGTAATAATCTGAAGTTCTAGCCTGCTCTGTGCTCCCTTTTATACTACTGAGGTCCATGATACATGTGATAAACAGAATGAATAATAGAGATGAGTGAAAATTATGTGATTGATACAACAGCTAATGAAACGACTGTCGTTTGGTTTCATGATGGGTCTATGCCAAGCAGAACAGCCACACTGATCCGCTAGTGTCCATTTATGGGTATCATGAGTGATTCCTCAGCCTGCCGCCTGCTGCTGGAACCTCTATCCTGATGAAACGGAGTTGAATCTGCCGCCTGGAGTCATCTAGCACAGGTCAGAGCACCAGCTAGCAGTCCGTTTATCTGTTACTGTGTTTGTGGTAACCCGTGCTGTGATAAGGACCGCGGTGTCGGTATCGAAAGATATGTGATTCGAATTCGACTACGTTCGTCCTCTAGAGGGGAAGGTACAGTCAAATGATAGAGCGGAAGGTCAGTGTGCGAATCAGCCTTGTATGAGCAATGGGTGTGTGTGTGTGTGAACGGTGGTTCATGGAGACCATTCGTCTCCTAGGTGTGGACGTGTGCAGCGGACCTGTTGTTAGTGAAAAATGGTAAAGAAGGTGTGGATGCCTAAACCTGGTTCCCCGTATGAGAGTACTGGAACCCTAAATGCGTTGCCCCGTCTGCCTTCCTTTGTGCGCTCTTCCCCTTAGAACCAGCGCTGGAGATGCGATATGTGTCACACAGACGATGGCACCGACGTCGTTCGGTTGACGGCGAGACAGTCGGTCTCGTTGGCTATGGACGGCGATTTGTATGTGATGGCTTCTCTCCAGGCCTGTTTTCTACAGAGCGAGACTCGCGAGAACAGTGATCCTAATTGAGGAAGCCTGGGATTGTGACACCGGGTCCGGTGAGTAGGGACCCTGCTGATGGAGGTGTGAGAGGTGAGACACCGAGGAACGAGCAAATGTAAGATGTGTGGCCTGCCTCTGGCAGTGGGCGAGGAGGGTGCACGAGAGGTACGAGGTCGGGGAAGGCTGGGAGTACCCCTTTTGATTGAGCTGAGAATGGTACAGAAAGTGGGGAAAACACCCTGAAAGCTACTTCTGCAGGCCGGAAGGTACTGACTACTCCTACTAAATGCGCTCCCTTTTATACCTCCTCAACGACTTCCCATGTTTCCAGAGGCGCCATGCGGTCGCAGGTGTTTCCAGGGGGCAGGGGGCGTCATGAGGCGTTACAGGGTGCATATACGGCAGGAGACTCAGCGCCTCTGCTGAGGAGACCGATCATCTGTGGGTGCACGCGAGGCACAGCGAGGCCGAATGACCTTGGAGTACGTTTGGAGCTTCAGGCACAGCCCGGCGGTCGCGTTCGTGGGTGCTGGAACGCTCAGGAAGGTGGAGAGACGAACGGTCTCCCTCGGCTAGTTGGTGCATCGTGTGAAGTGGGGGACGGGCTGTGTTGGGATATTGTCTGCCTCGTCTGATGGGTCAGCGTCAGGCACGCGGTAGGTCCATCCGGTGCAAGAGAGCGTCCGGGAACAGAAACGAGGGAAGGTCGTCCACACGCCAGGGGACCGGTCGTATCCTGTTGGTGGACACCAAGTAGCAATGAACACAGTCCATGTAGTATGGGGAGCACCGGGTTCTTGGAGATGTCGTGTTGTAGGAAGGCGTCGAGAGTCCCGGATCGTGGGGAACCGTCGTATCCAGGTGACGATGGTACAGGAGTGAGGTCGAATGGCGGGGAAGACGATGCGGATGGTGGGGAGAACATTGGTCTCGCTCGAAAGCTGCTTCCGGTAACGTGGAATCCCGTTTAGGAAGATCTGTTGCGTATGTCCAAGCTCGTCCCGTTACTCGTGCAGATGGTTCGCAGGGGCCATGAGGCGACGAGCGGTGCATAGCACGCTCGGAGACCTCACACCGCCTCGCGACCACCTAAGCCTCCCAAAAATCCCCTCTAGTGGTGGTGGGCAATGCCAATCGCTGAATCGTGATGATCACGTGTCACAGTACTTGGGGAACATACCAAATTTGTTGACTCACCAATGTTTGCCCTTGAGTGAGCTCATTCTTGCCAGAAAAAAATCAATTCGGTCTCAGAAGCATGGTTTGGCACATCCTAAGCATCATAGCTGACCCGCACAATATTTGGGGCCGAAGGGATACCCAAAAATGCGCAACCTTTCTGCAAGTCGTAATGCCGATTAAGCCCGACCTAACTCCCCCAGCGTCGAATCCATTATTTGGGTGCATTTTGGTTGGTTTTTACATCAGTTATATGTCAGAGGCCCTTGTGTAGGCTGTCTGTGGAAGAAATTTGCTGAGAAATAGCAATATGATCTAGATATGGCGCAGTCGGCAGGAGGTTGCGAGATCAAAACATGCTCAAAATGATGGGACATGCATCAGTCTGAAAATGTTTTTATATTCACAACAAGGAATGGCTTTTAGGTCAATTGAGGGAGCTTGTTTGAATTATGAGCAGGCATGTCGCCTTCAATCCGGATTTTGTAATTTCGCCTTTTTACCAGTGCAGGACCATAATTGGCGGCCAAAATCCAACTCCCTCCCAACAATGGCTGAAATCAAAAATTCCACCTTGAAGACGGCACACCTCCACATGTTTAGAGCATATTACTTCTTGCAACCACGACGATCTGGAATGTTTTAGGCCTTGAAAACCTTTCCGTGAGTTCTGGGTCAGTCTGAACCAGCTTTTCGATCAAGTGACTAAGCGTGGGAACTCTTATCGGGCACCAAGTCATTGCCCACCACCACTTCTAGTTAAAGAGGGGTAACCCAGGGGTTACCCCTCTTTAACTATAGAGGATTTTAGCTGTTTTGCCTATGATGCAGCAAAGGCTGTGGCAAAGCTGCGATAAAGTCGCAATACCCAGCAGCACATGGGGGCTAAGTCAGTCTAGCTGCACTAAAGTTATGATAAAGGCACAATAAAGCTGCACATACACATCACCTTATATGGAGATGTGATATTGGATATAAGCTGCAATAAAGCTGTGATAAAGCTGTTATAAAGTCACAACAAATGTGACTATTTACTTAAGGCTCGTAGGGGATAGTAGCTGCAATAAAGCTGCAATACAGCTGCAATAAAGTCACAGTAAATATGGCTCTTTACTTAGGGCTTGTAGTAGGGGTGCTCAATTCTTAACTTGCCCGTCCCGTCTCATCGAATAATCAATTAATATTTGCTCGGAACAAACAAACTTCAAACTCCGCCACATTGCAAGGCAACCTCTCACTGTTTCCTACCTCTAACATGCTGCTCGAGCCGTGAAAATGATCAATAAATTACCATATAAGTTCCTGGGCCAAAGATCTGCCCAGAGAAAATTATATGACATTTATTAACAAGCTGAAAACGTTGGGAAGACAAACGGAGTGCAACTCAATGAGATAATTTTATCTTTGCCCACGATGGATCCCATAATGTCTATAACACATTTTAGCTCTGCGGCACTACTCAAATTCGGTGAATGTGGGGCAGAGGGCCGGTCAGTGGGCCGCCGGAAATGCTCAGGCTTCGCGGAGTTTGAAATTTGTTTGTTCTGAGCATATATTAATTGATTATTCGACGAGACAGGACAGGCAAGTTAAGAATTGAGCACCCCTAGTGTACCGTAGCTGCAGTAAAGCTGCCGTCAAGCTACAATAAAGTCACAATAAATATGGTGCTCTATGTAGAGTTCGGGAACCACATATGCTGCATAAAAGCTGCAATAAAGTGCACTTAAAAGGCTTGAAACTGATGGCTGCCTGTATTGGGGTGGGATTGATGGGCCCTGGCCATTGTCTCAGCATTGATAGGTGTTCGTATTGTGTTTTACAGCTGCTTTACTATTGATGGCTGCCCACAATGGGGTTCCAATTGATGGAACACTACAAAAAAAGTGTCACGTCCCAGAAAGTATTTTGCATTTTGTGGGCCGACGGGGCATCTAATGGGCATATGGTAATGGTGAATCTTGTAGCCTGTGATAAGCTCTACAATCTGAGCATAACTTTCCCTTTTTGGACATAGGTTAAAAGCAGGTTATTATGAGATCATAAAATCGAAATATGTCAGATGACATTTCTTGGTTGTTTTGTGAATAGGCCAAAATGCGATGTTTTGAAGGACAATAACATAGTCCATCACTTACAGGGTGCTCTTACAGCCTAGTGAAACACATTTAAACAGTCAGGAAACATTTCTACTGCTGTGTCTGCGAGATATTATGACCAGGAATACAATTTATGAAATTCGCTATTTTCACCCTATCATTGTAGTGTAATGAGCTTTAATTTGGCCTGGTCAGCTTCAAAGAACTTGGAAGAACATCTTTATGTGGTTAGATCATCCAAAACGGTTGAATCATGAGCTAGGGAGGAGCTGATGTATAAAATTTCCTTTTTTGGGTGCAAGGTGTTAGTGTCCCAAAAGGGAAAGTTCGCTATTTTCACCTTATTATACACTATAATGAGTTGCAACTTGACCAGTGACCCTCAAAGCTTAAGGAAACAAAGTAATATCCTCAGAAGATATTTATACTACTGTATCCCAAGATATCATGGCCAGGAACACAATTGATCAAATTCGCTATTTTCGCCACATTATTCCCCTATAATGGGGTGCAATTTGGCCCAATCACATTCAGTTTCCGCCTACTAGCTGTGGGGTGATTCCGTCCAGTCGCCCAGATGCCCCTGCTACTAAATACAAAGCCCTGAAACACATGGAAACGTCTGAGAATAAGTAAGTATGAGTGAAATAGTCCATTTATCCGTCCGACTTCCGTGTATCCATTGTAAGAATGGGCATCTGAGTCCTTCTATTGGCTGCCCATGTTGAGCACGCCATCCTGGTGCGATCTTGTGCACATGTGCGATCGGTCAGGCTGTGCCGGAGCCATCACAACCGATCCCCTATGTCGATCTTGACTGTATATGCTGTTCCTCCCAATGCCTGTGCCTTCCCGTCTACCGGAACGTCTGGAACAGAAGCTCCCAGTCTGTAGCTCTTCAGGGATACCGCATTCGAAGTACTTCCCAGTATGGGTACTTGCTCCAGGAGCCGACAAGTGTAGGTCCAAGTGATCGGACCCTCGCTTAGTGACCATCCCTTATCCGGAATGCCCAGGACGGTGTGGAACCATCAAGATGTGATGTTCCCAGCCCCTTCCAGTGATCATCTGATCAGAACGTGGTACGCATCCCATGTCCAACACACCACAACAGGATTCCAGTCCGTCCTCGTCTAGTTCCGTGAATGGGAATAGAGTAGACTTCGTGTTCCACTTGAATGTTGGGCTACACATCTCCTACAGGTTTCGGAGCCAGCACATGCCAATGGTTCCAGAGTGTTCCTTCCTGCTCCCATCCGTTACTCAGAGGCCCCCGCCCTGCCAGCTACTTGGGAACCTCAGTACTGATGCTTCTGGAGTGTAACCCGGCATATGTCTTGTCATGAAAACGCGAAAAAGCGAAGATTTCATGGGTGGACAAATCCCGTGCTTATCAGCGTGTCACCCTAGTCGTATCTGATGCTACAACCGGCAGCTTGGGCTCACTCCAGTTCTCCTTTATATCACCTAGCCAGAGTCCTGAGTGCTAGTAATAACACATCAGAAGTGCTAGCACTTTCCCGTTGTATAAATACTGGTCCTTGTGACACGGGAGTGTCCACTTTGTAGCATGCCCAGAGGCCATTTACCGATTAGGTTGATTAGTCACGATTCCGCGGAACTCATTGCCACATGTATTAGATAAGCAATATAATCTTAACCACACACCACGACAAGCTATGCCTATCAACTAGAGGCTAGAGTGTACGGTGTGATACCGAGTATATAACCCTCGCCGGCTGGGCATCCAGATATCTGCCCACCTCTCCAGCTTACATGAGCCCTTCGGAGGGTGACACCGATCCTTAGCCAGGATCACAGGTCAGAGTTCCGCCTTCGGGCATTGAGCTCGACCTTGTCTTATGGACAAGATAGCCACGATGGGTTGTGATCATGGCCGGGCTCCTCGTGAGCCCCCAATCCGATTCTTGTCTTGTGAGGAGCCCTCTGCTGAAGCCAGGACGCTTCACAGTGGTGGATGCACAGGGGAGCTCCACTCAAGCAAGACGGAACCAGATTATTCTTCGCTACCCCTTCGTGTTTACTGGACCTCTCAGCGATGAGTACCTCTCGCATGACGAGTGCCTCAACGGAGACGCCGCGATCTTGATACCGGCATCCCTAACTTGGGATGGGATACGAAGAATACCCACCCACTATGGCCAATGTTAATTCTGTCAATCTATATCCATAAGGTCGTCGTTGACCTTTGCCCTGGACCACGTCTCATGGATAACCATGCCGAGTGGATTTGCGTGCGTTGCATGCGAATCAATCCCGTCTCCATTTCCAGTGTCGAGATGAGATCATTATTCTCGAGCTGGTGCCATTGCACTGTGCTCATTCTTCCCTATCTGTCCATTACTATTGTATCTCGTCGAGATGCTCCGCGTTCTCCAGGTATGAGTGTACTTGAATTGATTTGGAATGTTTATTCTCTTTCATCTTCTACCACAACAACCTTCGGTTCTCTTGTTCTTGTGCTCTCGTGGTCCCTCTGCAGCTTGAAGAACAACTCGGACCTTGCCAGGACGACCGGCCTTCTCCGATTACTAGTAGCAGCTCCATTTTGAGTGTGAGCTGCTATCTCGCACGAATAAGAGCTTACCCGTGTCCTTATCTGGTGCAACCTCGGCGGGTTCGAGCAATGCCGCTTCACGCATGAGCCGATCTACCACAACCTCGTCAACCACCTCAAGGGGCACCATCACCAAATTCTCCAAGTCCGCCGTCGTTCTGTATGCCTACGACTCCCACCTTGGCGATGTGGATTTGAGGAATCAAGAAATGTTGCCAGCAGCTACGACTTCTGTCCATGGCTTAAGTCTCTGCACCCGTACGCACACTCGCCCAACTTTTGCGGCCTCACCAGTCTCCAGCGACTATCGAGCCGATCACCGTGGTACTGGCCGCCGTCGCTATATGACAATGACGCCCACACTGTTCGTCTGAGCTCTGTCCTGCCCAAACAGCCAACCACAAGACTTGTGGGGTTCAGACTCACTGCTAATGGCTTTGTCTGTCCAACCTCGTCACGACACCGCTAAATCCGCATCGACAACCGTGCTGCGTTCAAATGCGCGCACGCTCCCACGCAGTTCCGTTTTCGAGCCTCAGTCATCCGTCCTGGGCACGCCGAGCTCGCTGTTCGTGGTTTGAGCTTCCGTCCCGGCGCCATCCCCGAGTATGCACGTAACACACCAAGCCCAAACCCGGGAACATCGAGTTTGCTGTGCCAGCTACTCTGTCTCCATGGTTTAATAACAATACAGTGTGTTCGAGCCGCCACACACCACTCAGGCTTGTAGCCGATACCATAATGCGACGGGAGGATCGAGCTCGCCATTCATGGCTTCTCCATCCTTCTGAGAGCGCTACCCTGCCTGCCAGTGCTGTACGCACCTTCTGAGCTTGAGCATGACTTGGTACCTTAGTTGCGACTCTGAGACTCGGACCTCGATTTGACTCGCCCCGCTCACAATCTCATTAAGAACTACTCGACGTTCGTCGCCCGAGCTGGGAATCTTTACCTGCCTCGGAGCCTGGCTATCTTAAGACCCACAACTAGAGCTGGTTCTAGTGTCTCACTAGCTTCGATGCCGACCGTACTTGCCCCGTGTTGCGCGATATCTCGAACCATTCTCACTCGAATTGTGCATACTCGTTGCTGCCAACTGTACCTGTTCAACAGCACCTGGAGAAGTCCGCACCACGGCCTTTCGAAGTGCCCCACACTTCATTTGAGTTCTGATCTCGCCCACATTCTTGCTGGAAGTTTGCTCCTTTGTGTGCTTCTCCCAAGCTCTTTCCTTTTCGGTCGCGCTTCTTCGGCGCCAGCTCGCCAACGGATTCCTTTCACATTGAAAGGATGAATTCCTTAATCATGTGCAGTCCTGCTGTGCTTTGTCCCAGGCTCACTGAACGGATTCCTTCTCAAGTGGAAGGATGGTTCGGGAATTCATGCGCGGGACGTAGAGTTCGCCTTCACAGGCCCGAATTTCCGTCCTGGCTTCGCTATCGACCCACTACAGCAGGAGCTCAAAGCGACATGGGAGCTCGTGTTGCGCTCCTGAGGGACTCAGCTTCTCTCACGCTACCTTGCCTCGCATCCATGCGTATTCCTCGTTCTTCGCATCCTCGAGCGACAATGTCATGCGGGTTCGCGTCTATGCACTACAAGCATGCGCTGCTTGAGCGGCTTGCCACCTCCATCTCTGGGACAAGGTGTCGCGTACAGGATGCGGCTCCTCCTTGTGTGCCCACTCGATGGTGCTTGCGCGTCTAGGCTACCAGCATGGAGGGCACACACAGAATGCGATCCGATGATCCCGGTCACCGCTCTGGCTCTGCCGGGATCTCACGCAGCGTGTAACGTGGCAACGACCTCGATCTACTGGACTGCCCTTCACGCCGCTACATCAGGCGGCATGTAACACGTGTTTTCTCAGGCCAAGACTACTTGAGCTATGTTGAGCTCGCCCTCCATGGCTAGAGTTTCCGTTCTACTGTCCGGCGCTGCAGCTGTTTATTTAAAACGAGCCGAATATACGCGCTTGCCTTCAATACTTCTCGGCTACAGCCTGGAGCGCCTCGATCAAATGTCAGGAAATGCGTGCTTTGTGGACGTCAAGCTTTGCATGCGTAGTTAACTCTCTGTCTTTGCGCATTGCCCGTACCATACCACCTTGTTGCCCATCTCTGGCTTGTGAATTTGAGGGTCCGACTGCACCGACTCTGCAACGCTCGTACGCGCGATCCCGTGCCTTACCGATAACTCATCTGTGCTCCTCCTTCCATGACTTGCTCCCCAACGATTTGCGATCGTTCGTAGAGGCCGCGTCATTCAGTTAACGACGCTGCCTGTTGATTGATGTTGAGCTTGTGAACAGGGGTCTCCGTCCTTTACGAGGAACCTTCGACCTTAAGACGAGAGCTGTCACAATTGGCTGTGCCGTACACTTTGCTCAAGCTGCCCATGGCCTCCGATGCGCTCTACTTCTGTCCTCAGGTTTTCGCCACACAATTTGCGCCCACTCTTGGATTCTCTGGTCATACTGCTTCGCGTCCGCCCCGTCCTGAGACGTCGAGCATACAAGGTGCGCACGTGGTCACTTTTGCTGACTCTCTCGTGGTTCCACTACCTCGTCCCATCCAAAGCCAGTGCCAACCTCAAGAAGACTGATCAACCTCTATGGCGCCATCTCTGAGAGCTGTGTCTGCACCACCCGAGCTCGCAAGCTCGTCGGCTCGACCTCAAGATGGAATTTCAAGAACGGGGGTTCGCCTCTGTTGCAGGACATTGAGCATGATCCAGAGACAGATTGAGTGCGGCTCGTCCTCAACTGCACTTTGGGATTTGGGACTTCGGTGGAATGGGCAGCGCGTAGCTGTGATCATATGGACAGAGAGACAATACCTCAGGCGCACCTGAGGTCAGTCTTAACACGACCTTTCTTGTCTTCAAGTTTGAAGACTCGGCATGGTGCTACAAAGCGCACTTGATCGACAAGCTCATGTCCCCTGTGATACAAGAAGCACCCATCTTCAATGTTCAAGCAGCTCTCTCCTCTGCTACAGGAGCATCATTCCGGGCTCAAGAACTGCCTCGAGATGGAGCCTCAGACCTGCGCACCGCCTCCATCATTCAACATTGAGTGTAGCGTACCCAAGCTTGAGCTCTTTGGGATGTTTAGAAAGGGGAATAGCAAGGGAGCAGCACATGATGGGGAGCAGTCTGTGGATGCCGAGAGCGAGCCTCTGTCTGTCTGTCTGTCTGGTCTCCGTCGCACGGACGTTGAGACCAGATACACGCCAGCACATAGCGGTACTGGAATCCGGTTGGGCTGGATATTGCGGGAGGACTTAAACTTGAATGAACAGAGTATTGGTTCTCTGAATAAAACGAGCAGCAATCCGCTGCTCTCACCCTTCTCAGAGTGTACTGCCCACCCAGCACGAGGCTCGCCATGTGCACGCCGCACCACCCTGTCGACACCGTGCGCCGAGCAGGTGTCTGTCGCCATCAACCTCGGTGGCCGCTGCTCTCCGCACCGCCGCCATCGTCCCCAGAGCCAACGGCGCTCCCGTCGAAGCCCGTGTGTCCGCGTAATCCGTGGCCCCAATGAGCTTATATGCACGCACCTGGACTTGCATTCCACCGTCCGCGCTCGCATAGCCTGAACAAATGCGCATCAAAGCCGTCTGCCTGTGCTCGCAAACCAACGCTGGCCGATGCGCCCTCTTCAAGTGTTCATGCCACTTGCGACGTACGACATCCACTACAGCTGGCCTTTATCTACGAGAGCTGCGAGGCTACAGTTAACAGCACTCTGGGATTATTCCCCACCTTAACTGTCAGCACCAATCTCCTTGTGTGGTGGCTCCACCTAGGTGTGAGCTGTTACGGCCCTGCTGCTTGAGGACACCGGTGACAGATCTGGTATTGGGGCACCCGGGCATTTATTCAAATCTGCTCGAGTTGCAGCATACTATAATGTACTTCACTACATTACGACGTCATCTCACGAGGGCTATTGCTGGCCTGAGCAGTTAGCTAAAAGGGATATAATCTGTCACGAACCATTAGAAAGGCGCTGGACGACAATCCTGGTAAAGGGTTGAAGTGGGAAGTCGCTAATAGAGCAATCACGGAAAGTGCCTTACCATCCTGGAAACGGATTGGGGCTACTGCACATCCCTGACTAAAAGCATATTACGCGGGAACATCCTTCTGAACCAGAGGGATCATTGTTAGACATCATCTGACGTCTCCAGAACTGCCAAGAGAGGGCTGGACTTGGTCGATCTACCAATTGACTAAGAAACCACACTCGGGGTACTGGGAAGCGGCGGCTATCACGATTTTCAGACAAATCACTTAAGCGGTTCAAGGCGGAACTATTTGGGTGGATGGTTACCAAGGAGGGTAATGGAGTGCTGATGAGGAGGTCGGCTAAAAGTTGACATATCAACAATATCCCATCACGATCGTTCTAAATGATGTAGATCTTGACTCATCGTTAAGCTCGGCTCGTTGATGTTTCTTATAAATCTCCCTCAATTTTACTAATCGCTTGATATCTGACAGGAGTTCATCGGCTAGCTGCCATACCACTAGTCATATACCCTGAACCCTATTGCTCGTTTGTATCAGTCTCGTTTATATTTAGAATCCTGTAACATATTTAAGTGGATGGTTATGGGAGGAACACCAGTGAATCTCACCCCACCTGTTGGATGCGAAGTTACTAGACTTCACGCTTAACCAGTAGAGTAGGCATTCATTCGGAGACACCCAGAAGCTATACCAAGTTTCGTTTGATTTCCCTGTTTGAATATTATCTGTGTTGGATTTGGATCTTTATAAACAACGCATGGACATATTGGATAAACGGAACGGACACGTGGAATATAAGGAAACAGATCAGACTTGACAATTGGTTGTAATCTCGCAAGGATTAGCAATCGCGGATACTATTTGGAATCGGGATTCATAAAGAATCACTTGCTTTACGCATCAGAGTACTATCTCCAAACCTAGACCCACATCATACAAAACCGTTGAACATAAAATCTCGTCTGTCTATCCGCGATTGCGCCTAGAACGGATTCAAGCAAGTTTTATCTATACGACTTGTAGACCTGTAAAGTCTTGCTTCTCAAAGAGAATTAAAGTTCAAATTGCCACAATCTATACTGGATTGGAACCCTGAACTTGCACGAGGACTATTGAGTTTGAGTTGTTGTAGTCACATTATCGAACTGCGTATTCATTTACAAGGTTTGGTTTGTGGTTATTTCACCGCCAGCCCCATAGTCAGTGTTTCACCGGTGCAATTATTCTTGTGAGATGTGGTGAAGACGGACATTGCGGCGCTTAGGTATCCTCACGAGCACCGCGACTGTGCTTGATGCTGTCAGCAACTCCACGGCTAGCGTGAGTAGCGGGTATTCACTGCATGCAGCGGCTCGGCACTGCCTTGCTCACTTGGTGTCCATCTGAATTCTGCAAGATGACCAGGTTGCGTGTTGGCTCGAGCTACTTCTGTTGAAAGCTTGCTGCAAAGTTGAGCTTCAAATCCGACGGATGGTCCCAGACACAAACTCTAAACCGGGAATGGGGCGTAGGGCCAGGGTGTAGCTCTCTGAGGGTCATTCCCTTGCGCGTGTCCGACTGGGGGGCAGTGTTATTGTTGTTGTTTTTTCCCCTTCCTTCAATCTTTCCTTGCCATGGCTAGTTTAAGCTCGATAAAATTCTGGGGGGCCACTGTTTGCGTCCGACCTCCATGACGAGCTCTTGAAACTTCCGTGGCTACGTGTGTGCGAGACGGTGATTTTATGGCCCTGCTGTGGACGATGGAGCTCCGCGTTAAGCGTGAGTTTCATCCTTTGTTGGGATTTCACACCCAATTTTTTTTTCCATTGCGTGGATCAAACTTGACTTTGCCTCCATCCGTTTGCGATGGTAGCTTTTGCTCTCGTGAGAAGTGGGTAATTCTTTGTCGAACATATCGAAGAAACTTTCTTCGGAATGCACAACAAAGAAGTGGGGGGCTGTATAAGGGTATGGGTAGTAGAGTGTTGCGGTGCAATCTCCGCCTTACTGGGATTATGCTATGAGATGCTGCTACAACACTTGCACGGTCAACATCTGTTGTCCGTCAAGGTAGTAGTAGCACCTGGCCAATAAGAAGCTCCCTGCAGAATTGTATGTGCACTCCGCTTCCAATGCTGGCTGTCACCGCATTGAAGGAATCTTCTTGGCCTTGCAGCTCTGCCAGAGGTTCCATATGTTAGGTTTGAGTTCCACTGAGTGTGAACTCACCTATAACACAATCTGCGAGATCTCAGGCTACGGTGATGAACCCTCTGGATTGAGTATGATTATTTTGGATACCTTAGCAGGCTTGAGTTCTTGTGACTTGCCTGTGCTGCAGACCCACTGGATGTCAGTCTAAAGGCTTGAGTCCATGAACTCGCCTTCAGCTCTAGGGATCTCAGCCTGGCTCAGATCCTACCCACCCTCGAAGTATTCTATGCATCAAAATTATTGGGACAATTTTTTTTCCAACAGCTGAACATTCTGGGACCTCAAATGTTCAGGAGCATTCTCCATGACTTCATTCACATTGTACATGCCCTCTGGCCATGTGGGGGGCTCTGTGACACGGGAGTGTCCACTTTTAGCATGCCCAGAGGCCATTTACCGATTAGGTTGATTAGTCATGATTCCGCGGAACTCATTGCCACATGTATTAGATAAGCAATATAATCTTAACCACACACCACGACAAGCTATGCCTATCAACTAGAGGCTAGAGTGTACGGTGTGATACCTAGTATATAACCCTCGCCGGCTGGGCATCCAGACATCTGCCCACCTCTCCAGGTTACACAAGCCCATCGGAGGGTGACACCGATCCTTAGCCAGGATCACAGGTCAGAGTTCCGCCTTCGGGCGTTGAGCTCGACCCTTGTCTTATGGACAAGATAGCCACGATGGGTCATGATCATGGCCGGGCTCCTCGTGAGCCCCCAATCCGATTCTCGTCTTGTGAGGAGCCCTCTGCTGAAGCCAGGACGCTTCACAGTCCTAGGAAATCGCAAAATAGCACTAGATGCCGCGCGCTCTTGTTACGGTGTTTCACCGCATCCTCCAACTCTGGAGGCGGGTCTACTGGTGCTGAGGTCTCTCGGTGTCCACTGTGGCGCAATTTTTGGCAGCATCGCGTTCACGCCGTTCCTGGCAAAGTCGTGCCGCCACATGTTTCACCGTCTGATTCTCTTGCTTCCGGCACTCTTGTGCATTTCTTTTATAGCGAGAAACATCGTCCCAGCTCCTGAAAGATTTACTGCAGAAATTACAGGTGGGCATTGTGGAGGTCGAGATGACAAGATATCGCTGGTGCCTGTCTCGTCGCAATCGGTGATCATGCGCACTCTGCACACGCCATCAAGAAAATTTCCATGCTAGCAACGCACTTTTCTTCCCCCACGCTCATGGCTCTTCCTGACTACAGTGAAGCCCAGTTCAATGCAAATCTCCCTCCCCTGCCTTTAGGTCGAGGACTACGAGAGCCACAATTGACCCCCGGGCGGCAGCTGCACGGTATGAATTTTTGCGATTTTTGACTCCGCCTGACGTCGCTTTCAGACCAGCAACTGGAAAAATCCGCTGAGGCTGCCCGGAAGCGTTCTTCTACCATCGCATACAACAAAAGCAATGGCACTACTGGTTCTCGGGCAGCACCGGGCTCGCAAACCAGTGCGTGGTCCTCCGGTGGTGCAGCATGCTTTTCCGACACTGCAACCTCTTCCGAGGGCCTCGAACCTGAATGCTGGGGTTTCTCAGACGCCGCACAGACCCCTACCACTTCTTCAGCCACTGCGGGGGCCCCTACAGCCTAAGGAGGCTAATTCAAGTCCTAATTATATGGACTTTTCCCGCCAGAAAAGCTCGCGCGCCATTCCATCAAGACCTGCATTCGTGCGCGGCCCGCCTCTCCCCGGCATCGAATGGTTCACAGGATTATCCGAGAGTGACAAGGCCGCTCTATTGAATTCTCGTAAGTCATCTCTTTCCCTCCGTTTCGTAATTTGATACTTTGCTCAGTGTCCGCCGGCTCGACTCCCTCTGGAGGTAAGTTCTATCCATTGTCTGGGCTCCTTTACTCATGCTCGATTGCCAGCGGATCAGTGGGGCTCGATGCAAAATTTGTCGCGCTTCGAAAATGGTGACCAAGGTATTCATACCTTCCAATCTGCATTCAGATACTTACTTGCTGAAGGGCATCGAGATTTCCACGATGATTCTATCGGTACGGTGTCCTTCTAGATCCGTGTGTATCATATTAACGAGCTTTTCAGGTCTCGAAATGGATGGAAGCGGCAATCCTGGTATGTCTTTGGTTTCGTCTTCAGCGTTGCGGGTGATAACACATTCGTGTTTATAGGCCTCCATGAAATCCCTGGAATGGAGGGGGCCAATGACGAGCGTCTTTATGGGCATAGCATAAAGAATCATGCGATGGAAAACATCGAGGACGGGTAGCGCGCGCAAGGCGATAACACTTCTCCCTCCCCCTCACTCCGCGCGCTCTCTATTTCTCCATCACAATCTTTCGTCACATCCCCTCCATCTTATCCCAGCCTAGACCAGATTCATTACCTCCCCAGCCTGCGAAGCATGCGGCACGTCCCGTGCCCACTCTTTCTTCAATGCCCCAAATGGGAATCACTCTGCCAGCCTCTCCGCGCCGGCTTCAGGGACGCCGAGAGGAGCCTAGGACAGTAGCTCCGAAAGAAGTTCAAGACCAGGCGACTACAGGAGTGCAGTCAAATTTCATCACACCATGACCTGGAACTTGGCGCCGACAACTCCCAGTCAGCGGCGTATTCTCGGCGCTAGATTCGCGATCCCCTCCGCTATCCTACGCCGCTCGAACAACGCTCCAACCGTTGTAACACAGACACCGGATAATACATTTTATACAGTCCCAAACCGGGAAGTGCAACACTAGTTGTTCAACCCCTTCCAGATTCTCATTCGGGCCAGAACTTTATGGGACTACAGTAGGGTATCATATCTTACCGGAGCTACACTTGCGGCTGTCTGTGTTACAACGGATTAGTACGTACCTAAGTGCTAGCTCATTTTCCCGGCAATTGACATCGACGCTCAACAGCATCCCCCCGGTTTTGATGATATTGCCGAAGGGTTGATGGCACACCGCCGTTTGTCTCATAGCATCGGTTAAGCATCGGTCAGCTCCATCAGTGCGACAGAAGCGTGTAATCAGTCCTTCGAATGATCATCTTCCGCAAATTCAGCAGTTGATTTTGTTTCAGTTATGTGAGTGCTGTAACTTTAAATATTTATTCTCTTTGTTCGCTCCTCCAATTATCGGGACTGGTAATCTATTAGTGGTGAAGGTTGAATCTGGAGTATCTTTCAAGCATTTCTCTCAAGTTGTTTTGATGTTGGAAATCCTGCTCGACCTAAATATCATTCCAAGATAATTCCTGGAACCAGGTGTTCGTTAATCGTACCGTGCCGTGTGATGCCCTACCGCTATTGTCGACGACAATCACAAATTCTTCGCATGCCAAGCAAATGCCTATGAATAGCAAAAACGACGTTGAAAGATGGAATCAAATCGGGATAACATATATTGATTTTTGCACTGGCACTGGAGTCTGGGTACAATATTTTTAAGATGGTGTTAGTATCAGGACCGGTGTTACGCGCACCAAACAAATGCAGGTTACCAACCACAGGGCGTACAAAGTGTTGCACATTTCAGGAGCAGAGCTCTTATCAGACACCAGACAATATTCGTGCCGACAACGCATTGGCAGGAGTTACACTTGCGGCTGTTGGAACGGATTGAAGGTCTACGTACCTGTCTGATTTCGACATGTTTCCCGCTGGCTCGGGTGTAACAAAATAAACGATACATTGCTGTTGGCAGTACGGTTGAGTTAAGGACTAATACAATAATCGACCGTCGCCGCTCTGAATAGGGCGTCCAGATCAGTTGCAGTCCCGCTCCATAGAGTAGATTCACTCGGGTGTCGAGAGGAGCATGTAACTACAGCTCAAATCAATCCATGAATTCTCATCTCTGAATCTTCGGAACATAAATTCAGCAGCCATTCGACAGTAGACTTAGAAATAACCCATCAAGTCTTCCTGAATACTCCTTCTACAATGTGTTTCACTACCTCTGTCCTCGCCGCTGCGTTTCTGGCCATCCAGGTTGATACCACGCAGCTTGTCGCTTTCAGTGGTAGCAATTGCAATGGGGCCAAAGGCGGCTCTGCCTCTTGCAGCGGCGGTTGTTTTTCCTTCAGTGGCCGGCACTCCTACAAGGTTAGTAGCGCCGATGATTTTCTGAAGCAATGCTGACGTAAATCATAGCTCTCGGGGTCCTCAGCAAAGGTGCAGCTTTTCACGGGCTCCGGTTGCACTGGACAGAAGTTCACCTTGGGCCCCGACCCGGCTGGCGAATGCATCAATGTCAACACCGGCACTACCATTAGTTCATTCCGTTGCTAAGCCCTGAAGGTGAGAGTTGAACGCTTCTGTCCGCATTCAACAGGAAGCTAAGTGGATTCCCAGTGAAAGAACTCGGTGTAGAAATCCGTCGGTAGAATTTTTGTGTTTTTTGGGTACAAATATACTTGGGCAGGCTTCCCCTCAAACCGTCCCCGGTCTATAAGCATTTTTCGCTCTATGCATCAGTGTAGGGGTGCTCAATTCTTAACTCGCCCGTCCCGTCTCGTCGAATAATCAATTAATATATGCTCGGAACAAACAAATTTCAAACTCCGCGAAGCCTGAGCATTTCCGGCGGCCCACTGACCGGCCCTCTGCCCCACATTCACCGAATTTGAGTAGTGCCGCAGAGCTAAAATGTGTTATAGACGGTATGGGATCCATCGTGGGCAAAGATAAAATTATCTCATTGAGTTGCACTCCGTTTGTCTTCCCAACGTTTTCGGCTTGTTAATAAATGTCATATAATTTTCTCTGGGCAGATCTTTGGCCCAGGAACTTATATGGTAATTTATTGATCATTTTCACGGCTCGAGCAGCATGTTAGAGGTAGGAAACAGTGAGAGGTTGCCTTGCAATGTGGCGGAGTTTGAAGTTTGTTTGTTCCGAGCAAATATTAATTGATTATTCGACGAGACGGGACGGGCGAGTTAAGAATTGAGCACCTCTAGTAGTCAAGACGAAGTTTTTCGAAGTTTAAGTGTCTGTTCCGCCGTCAAATCTGGTCATACGTTTGGCATTCAACCATATGATGATCCTCTAGCGTCGTCTGTCAAGAAAGGCTAACGAATGAAACCCGCCCTTCGCCGTCCGTAAGGTTGTTGATGTAAGTGAACGGAACACCTCCGCCTACAGTGAACCATGACTGCCGAATTGATTCCAGACGGAGGCCGTCGCCTTCCTGTTGTTGAATTCGTAAAGACGGACACCGCTCTTCATACAGTTCGACTGCAATACAGGATTTTCTATGGAATCGTAAGCATTATGTTTAACGTGATCAAAAATGAAGTTGAACATCGCCGCTTTGATATGCACGGTAGCTCGACAATCATCCACGGCCGCCGCCCGCCCTTCCTGTACTTCAGCTCTGGAAAAAATTGCTCCGAACGCCCGTCAACTCCGCTGGCCTTTTCGACCCCGAGTCAGACCGGTGAATACGGTGAAACCTGATGAAGTGCCGCGGAAGTAGGCCAAAATTATTATGGCGAAACCCAGTCGGACTTCCTGCGACAGAACCCGTCACAGGAAGTCTGCGATATCAAGGAAACAGTACGGCATGTCATTCAATTAGTCCTTCCGAGAACCCTACTTATTCTGTGTTCGAGGTATTATCGCAAACTAAACGCCGTGCACATCATACGCCTTCAAAATGAGAGGGAGACTGGACTTCCTATTGCCTTCTGCCAGCACGATAGGGCGCAGGGGCGACTCCGCCGTGCGTCCAATTCCACCTTCCGGAACTGCCTTTTCCACCTCGAACGCGCGGATGATCGTGAAAAGCATTGCTTTGAGCTCGAGGACGGCGAAACGGGATCCGACACAGTTGTGCGGCCCCGCGAAAAATGTGAGGAGGTTGCCCCAGACGGTGGGGATTGCGCTCACTTCGTCCGGGATTGTTTCCCATCGCTCAGGCCTGTTGAAAAGCGTCATGTAAAAAAATTGCCATAGAATTCGAGGCCACTATGCGCACTTCCACTCCCTCGCATCTGAGCCCCAGATATCCTTGTCTGTATTGACGGCCAGAATCGGAATGTATATGATCTGCCCTTTGGGAATGCTAAATAGCGCTCAGGTTTGAATCATAGATATTGGGGTGGTGAGCTCACACAAGAGAATTGTGTGGTTTTCCTTCCTTGTCAACATATGGTTTTGAAAGAGGGAGAACATCTTCCTGCATAGCCATCCGATGCCTAAACGTGACCGGAGAATAAATGCGGAGCGTCTCTCGAACCACACTAACAGTAAATAAATTAAGGAATTGGGAAGCCTGTCAGTAGGATTGCCAAGCACCTCTCGAGATACGGTAGGGAGTTCGGTTCGTCCATCGTCGGATTGTCGGTTGAGACGGTAAGGAGCTCTTTGCGAAGCTTCGTCTGGGCGATTATATTCTGGGAGAGGGCATGCAGTGCCCATGAGGCCGCAGTACTACAGCAGAATAATCAAGTCGCGTCTTGATAATCCACTTGGAAACGCACCTGGTCGTTTCGTGCCCGGCTACGAAGAAGGTGGGAATCTCTGTGGGATAAGTTGATGATGATGTTAGCGATTTTGACTCAAGGGGAAAAATATTGCTTCATATGTACGCGAAACAAGCTCCCTATCGCTCAAGCGCTGGTTTGCGGGCACGTCGGGCGACAAGTTTGCTTTGAGGAGTGTAGATAGCAAGTCACGCTTGCCGCCGAGGTTCTTCTCGCCCTCGGACGCTACAATGTCTGTCTTGCTGCTTGCTAGAATTCGGTGGCCGATGGAGAACATCTCGGTGCGAGCCGCCAGAAATAAGCTCTTTCCAGGCAAAGGCTGCCAAAGTGTGAAATTGTCGACCACGCGCCGAAATTTTCAGGGTATGCTTACCACGAGTTTCAGAACCGGGACAAGAGACTGCGCGAGACGGAATATCGCGTAGCGATTCGAAAGCGGAGAATGGAATATCTGCTTCAGCACCTCATTGAGCTCGTTCGGCTTTTTGTCCTTATCCGGGACCAGCGCGTCGAAGTCGTAGTTGAATCCTAGAATATTGTATTCGATTATAGCGACAGAATTATGAGAACTTGAGAATCGCACCTGCTTTGCCAATGATCTCCAACGTCATGAGTCTGAGCCAAGAAACAACTTCGATCCGGACAGTGCCCTGATTGTCCCGAACCTGCTGGGCCCATATGTCCCGGAGCTACCCAGTGATCAATAGTTCAACAACATTTGAGTAACTTATTGAATTCGAGCACACCTGGATCGCTTTCTCAACGAACACCTCTGTGATGACTCGCATCTGGGCCACACCGAACGCTGGATTCTATGGGAGTGTAGAAGTTAAGATCTTGTCCCTAAATGGTAAATAGAACTTGCCACAATGCGTCTCTATATTTACGATTCAGACAGATTGGAAGATAGGAGCAGGGAGCAATCACGTACGAAGCGTTTATGATCATCCAGATCAACCGAGAGAATGCCTGGGGGATAAACAAATAGAGTGTGTGGGTGGTATGGGTTGCGCATTTAGTCACCGTTTCCAGTCAACTGGCCAGACCTCGCCCGGGCGAAGGGCGCTCTCCGGTAGACATTGCTTTTGCTGATGACATGGTTTATAGCCTTGATATCCGACGTGTGCAACTCGCTGATCTGCAGGAGAAGTTAGACACGAAACGAATTAAGCAAAAGCAAGTAAACCCACGCCGAAAACACCCTTGAATCGGAAGGTGGCACCGAACTCACTTCGCCACCTGTCAGTCAGTTTGGGGTCTTCCTGAGTGGATTTCAGCTCCTGTATGATGATTAAGGACGGGAGGATTCACCATCATTTCTTGCGAATTTCCGAGGAGCAAACTGCGAGTTTTGGGACCCGCCACGTACCGGAGTGGCGAGGTCAGCTCGCGGTAGACGATTGACAATGCATGGAAAAGCACGTAGAAGAGGATTGTTCCAGCGATTGGAATAAGGAGTTGCGAAATCATCTTGGTGGTTGTTCGTCGAGGCTTAAAGTAAAAATTACTGGGTGGTCAGCACCGTATTTATAGGGAACAGAAACTGAGGCTCTCACACCTTCAGTTTGCAACCTCACATGGCAAAGCGGCTGGCAGCCGGCGATGAGGGCACTAAGGATAGCATGAAATCAACTTCTTCACCTATGGACACAGAAAACATACCAATAGGGAATTTTCGATTGGCCTGTATTTTGAAAACGGCATCGGATATCAGCCGCTTACTTTGGTGAACTGACTCGAGAATACAAAGCTGTGGAAATCACGGGCCGTGGCCGAGTGAGATGCCGGGGAGTTCCCGCTGCGTGGAGTTCGAAACAATACCCCCACGAAGATGAAGAAAGACAACAGCCGAAACCCAAGGTGGGCACTCTGGTCAAATGTAGATCACCGCAAGCAGATCGTGTCTCTGAGATGCGGGGTAGGTCGGTGGAACATTGGGTTTGCGTAGTGCAGCGAGCTGTCACTGTCAGCTCGAGTGGGTGAGAACTTAGTGTGTTTGATTCGGGAGATTCCGCGATACCGCCCGCAGATCACCGAGGCAGTCTTCGACTCGCTGGCGAGGTATTAAATGTACTGTACTATTTCGACCAAGTGTTCACGGCTTGTGACCTGTGACCACCTCTGTTCATTTGCCATCAGTTCATCGGGCTCGGGGACCTGTGACACCTATTGTCAAGTGTTCATTTGAGATTGCGCATCATGGATGGCGAGGAATCGTGCTTCGACGCATAAATTATTGCATCAGATTATCATCAATCCGATGATCCCATACAAGCAATTTTTCCGTCGCATTTTCTAGGGCCTCATCCTCCTGAATTCCAAAGTGCACTGTTTAATGTACTGTGGATCTGTCTGCTTGAAAAATTGTGAAAGTGCCATTCGAAGTTGGTTCGAAGTCATAAAATTGAGATTCCGGGGAGAATTTTTCGATTTTTTAGCTACAAAAATATTTAAACGGCCCACTGTTCAGTCGCGTCGGTGACCTGTGACTACTTTTACCAAGTGTTCAGTTCGGTGGGTGCTGTGACCTGTGACTGAACACTTGGTCGAAATAGTACAGTATCGTATGGGGTCATTGTATTGGATGGCGGGATGGAAAGCGTACGTCGTGTAGCACATACTACCTACCTAAATATACACAGATGTCAAGAATACACAAAGCCTTTGAATCCAGACAAAAGATACCGTCCTTCCGTATATCAAGGAAGAAATCCACCTCACCCTTCCCATCACGACTCCGGCCCAGCATAACCTCGCCTCGCTCAGCTCACCACCGGCATCTCATAATCTATCAGCACATCCTTCCTCTCCAGCCACGTCGCGTCCTCCCCGCCCACATCCACGCCCTTCCCCCAGTCCAAATGCCGCCTGCACGGCAGCTCCTTCAGCTCCACCTCCTCTTCCGCCTCGCCCTCCTCTCCATTTTCTCGCCGCCCATCTAGACGACGCCGCTCGCCCGTCCGCCGCACAACAACATAATGCTCCCCATGCCACGCAGCACCCGCGCGACGCCCCGCGCGGCGGCGACCCAGCCCTCGGTCTGCTGCGCAAACTCGCGCTCGGAGACGAGGTTCGGCTTGGGGCGGTGCGTGGCGGTGTTTTGGAGGTGCAGGAAGGCGAGGGCGGGGAAGGCGCTAAGGGCCGGGGCGTGTTCGTTCTGAGGGGGAGGACGGAGTTAGTGGGCGGTTTGAAGGGGGTGGATGGAGGAGAGCAAAAAAAAAAAAAAGAGGGAGTGAGGAAGGGAGGAGGGGTAGCGAGGAGGGGAGAAAGGAGAGGAGGAAGGGGGGAAGGGCCAGAGAGCGAGCGAGGAAGGCCGCGCTGGCCTTCATCTTCCAGCTGTCCCACTGCAAGTAGAAATTGCACAAATAAATGGTTTGCCCTTGCCTGAATCGCCAGAGCCCCGCTCGACAATGCTCGCAGGACGAAGCAGCAAAAGGCAGGACAAGCGCACGCTGGACGCTGCGCTGGCCTCGAGCTCCCGCGCGGAACCAGGCAGCGGAAGGCAAAACAAGACAGGTGAAAGGAACGAGAGCGTTAACGAAGGGGGGCGGAGGGGTGGAGAGTGAGTAAGGAGGCAGGACAAGTGCGCACCGCAAGTCACGCTGGCTTTGAGCTCCCGCTTGTAGCGCTGCAAGTGTAGACTGCAGGCATAGACACAAGGAGTGGCCAGCCGGGCTTGCCCGAGCGACGCTCGCAACGCTCGTGCGGCGCGCGCCCCCAGGGAGGGGGGCAATGGAGAGGGTTTAGGAGAAAAAGGCGTAGGTGTGAGGAATGAAAGGATTTCAAGGGAAAGGGTTTCAAAGACGAGCGCTCGGAGAGCGATAGCAAACAAGTCGACAGCAACTCACCAGGTCCCTCTCCGCCACGACGGTCGTCAAATGCAGTGCGTGCACCCCCCGCGGCAGCGCACCTACCCAGCGTCAGCCATCCCATTCGAAATTTGATTGAATTTCCACTCACCCCAAAGCCCCTGCGCCGCCGCACTATTAAAATGCGCGATCCGCACCCCCAGCACCTTCAGCCCACTCAGCGTCGGCAGCAGGCTCCGCACGAGCTCCTACGGACAGCTCCCGAGATCGAGCCGGCGCAGCAGCGGCCGGTGCGCGAGGAACGCCGCAACGGCGGCGTACGGCGGGTGCTGGTCGTCGTGCCCGACGAGGAGAAACCGGAACGAGTGCAGGTGCGGGAGCAGCGTGTGCTGTCTCGCCCCGCCCTCACCCTTATCCAGCAGATGGTCCCCCGCGAAGATGACGGTCGCGCCCTTGACGTCCTCGAACGTCCCGTGCAGCACCAGCGCGCCCGCGTGTGCGACGCGCGCGAGCACCAGCCCGCTGATGCGCGTGTCGACGAGGTCGAGGTGCGTGAGGGTGCGGATGATGCTGCTCTGGAAGACGGCGTCCCAGGAGTGGTGCCGCGCGAGGTAGGCGCCGAGGACGAGGTGCCGGAGGGTGCGCGCGTTGCGGTCGAGGACGGCGCGGATCTCGGCCATGGGGGCGAAGCCGTCGTCCTCGGCACGGAGGGGGAATTTGCGGAGGGAGGGGAAGGAGAGATGGCGTCGAAGTACCAGCCACTGGCCTCGCAGGCGGCCACTCACCATGCGACTGGACAGCCGTGGAGGCGATCGTCCCCGCGCCCACGCCGCCCGTACCACGCGCTCAAGACACTGTCAATGGGGTCCAACGCCGAGGGCCGCACGGACGCCGACGGAATCATGCAGGTCGATGGGCATGAAACCGGTCTGGAGCCCGAGCTGGTATGACCACAGGGTCAAGGACGGGGCCGTTCTGTACGTCGTCGTCCATTAGCGGGATACTGGCCTATGTTCCAGCGAAGAGCGCACCTTCCTCATCGAGAAGAGCCAATCGCGCGCCATGTCCATCGGCGCGAGGGCGAAGTGCTTGACGCCGGCTCGTTCCATGTGCTCGCGTCTTGCGATAGCGAGCAGTCGCCGCCTAAGAAATTCAAGGGAAAAAAAATCAGCGTCCATCTCCATCCGCAAAAGCCAGTCGTACCCAGACTCGACGATGACGTGGCCGTAGTTGAATGAACCGCAGAAGGCGGCAGCGACGTAACCGCATTGGCTGTGGTGGGCGAGAATTATGCACCGGAAGTGGATGGAAGACGCATATCGATACGGGCGCAAACATAACCGGAAGTCGCCAGTCCGCCAGAGCAGCACTGAGAGCTCGGCGCTCAATACACCTCGATTATTGTCGAAGCGGGAGACGAATGGCCGGTGCACATCGCCGTCGTGGTCCTCATGGCTGTCGGAGTCTGATCATCGTCAGTGATTACGACGTTATTAAAGGTACCGGTACGGCCGCCGATCCGGTTGAAAGGGAGTCGTTGGCACCTCTTCGTCTCACAGGTTGGACCCCATTTCCAACAGCAGTACCTCAATTCACTGCCTGCATTGATTCTAACTTTGAGTCGGAGCTCAATATTGAATGAATCTTCGCTATCAGTGCGAGATGAAAGCTTGCTGTCATTGCAGAAGCACCAAATCCAAGTTTGACACCCACGTAAGTACTGCACCCGAACACTACGGCCACGCAACATCCTCAAGTCCTCACTCCGGGCACCGCAGCTACCCCTCCAGCTCTTCAACACGGAGCTGCAGAATCAAATGATCTATCTACAATTCGATGACTGCAGCAGTTCATTCGGGAGCCCGATATGGAAGCGTCGCTGTCAGCTGGCTGCCATCATCCAAGCGCCACATCAATCCAAGTTCGACGTTCACGTAACGTACTGGACGAGAACAATGAGGCCGACCAGTTCCCCGGATCTCCCGTCACAGCCTTCTATCTAATTTAAAGTGCAACGTGCGCTGTGCGTGTTCCTCTGATCCTTCCTCTTATACTTGTCTTTGCCCCAATACATTCTGTGTGCTACCACCCCCAAGTCTATTGCACTACATCCTCTTGGTCAGTTCTATCTCTTATGTGAACTTTGATGCTGGTTGATACGGTGCTGTCCTTCATACATAAGATCCACACTTGCACAGAATGGCAATGCCTGACCAACACAACCTTACCATCTATGGTGCGAGAGAATCTGTTAGGACACCTACATAAGTATTTATATTATCCAGGATCCACGGGTGGTGGGGGTGGACTGGGAGTTGGACAGGGAACAGGTGGCAGTGGAGGTGCTGCTTATGGTCCCTATGTAAATACTGGAACCATGCACATCCACAACCATGGGAAAGCAGAAAATCGAGACATCATCCTTAACTGGCTTTCACCAATCAATTTCTTTCTACGACAGGCAGAGATTTCACAGATGCGGGAGAAGGGGACTGGTGGATGGCTGCTTGCACACCCTTCCTTTAAAAAATGGGAATCTGGTTTGGGGAGTACCCTTTGGTGCTGTGGTATTCGTATGTAATTCATCACCCTCGTAGCTTCCAGACTAACTAAGCTAAAATTTTCAGCCGGCGCTGGGAAAACAGTCCTTGCGTGTGTCCATTCTCTGCATTGAGTGACTGCTAGTAATTCTGCCAATTCCAGATCAATGGTTGTGGGCCATCTTGGCACCCAATTCACAGGCAAAAATATTGGTGTTGCTTGCATTTATTTGAACCACAAAGAAGTCGACAACCAAACACCATCCAGGCTTCTTGCAGGTCTCTGGAGGCAGCTTGTACTTGGCAGGGATATTGGCTCCATTGCAGAGAATTTATACAAGCAGCACCAAGAGAAGGGCACTGCACCATCTCTGGAAGAAGTTTTCAATGTACTCAAGTCCAGCCTTGAAGGGTTTTCAAAGGTCTTTGTTATAATTGATGCTATGGATGAATATCCCAACAAGTCTCCTGCATTTCAACGGGAAATTCTACTTGAACATCTAGCAGAAATGGGTGGCAATGTGAACTTAATGATCACTTCACGGCCAAATATTTCTCCAGAGCCCTCCTTTTTTCCCAATCTTGAAACTCTGGATATTCAGGCAGCACCAGAAGATATTCGAGGATACATCAATGCCCAGATCAAGTTGTCTCCACACCTGCGTAGGCATGTTCAGAAGAAACCTGTTTTGCAAGAGGAAATTCACACAAAAATCACTGGGACTGTGGCCGGAATGTAAGCAGCTGTGACTCATTGTCCCAAACCCGCTAAAATGATTTAACCAGGTTTCTGCTTGCCAAACTTCATATTGAATCTCTCAGCAAAAAGAATACAGTGAAAGGTGTTGAAGAAGCTCTGAACATTCTACCAAAGAATCTTCATGACAGCTACAATATTGCAATGCAACAAATTGAAAACCAGAGTGAGGAAGATAGGATCACTGCTCACTCAGCCATTACTTGGGTTGCAAATGCAAAGAGACCATTGACAGTGGAAGAATTACAAATTGCTCTTGCTGTTGAACCAGGTGCACAACAGCTGAATGAGGACAACGTTATGGACATTGAGACTATTCTTGCTGTCTGTGCTGGGCTTGTCATTGTAGACAAGGAGTCTTCTGTGGTGCGACTTGTCCACTATACCACACAGGAATATCTGGACAAAATTCAGGTTGAGAAATTCCCAGATGCACAAATGGAGATAACATGCACTCTGCTCACATTCCTTGCTTTTGATGGATATCCAGATTCATCCTGGATGTTTGAGAGCCTACCTCCTCTGGTTGAGTATTCACAGTATTGCCTTGTACATGCTGCTGGACAGCCTGAAGTTCAACTCAGAGAAATGCTTCTCAGGTTTCTTGGTCAGGCTTCTAAATGGATCAAAGTAGTGAAATGGAAAAGGAGGTGGAGAAACCTCTGGGATTCCCTGCCATGGAATTATTCAGATCGGCCATTACAACCCTCTGCATTGTGGATTGCAGCAGCTGCAAACCTTGTGGAAACTACGAAGTTTCTGCTGGAGGGGGCACCTTCACTGCAGAACTCAAAGAACCAAGAGATAATTGTGGCATCATATTATGGCCACACAAAGATTGTCCACATCCTTCTTGAGAAGGGTGCCAATGTCAATGCAGCAGGAGGACACTATGGGAGCGCATTGCAGGCTGCTGCTGCTGGAGACCACACAGAGATTGTCGGCGCCCTTCTTGGGAAGGGTGCCAATGTCAATGCAGCAGGAGGACGCTATGGGAGCGCATTGCAGGCTGCTGCTGCCGGAGGCCACACAGAGATTGTCGGCGCCCTTCTTGAGAAGGGTGCTGACGTCAATGCAGCAGGGGGATTATATGGGAGCACATTGCAGGCTGCTGCTGCTGGAGGCCACACAGAGATTGTCAGCACCCTTCTTGAGAAGGGTGCTGACATCAATGCAGTAGGGGGAAGATATGGGAGTGCATTGCAGCTTGCTGCTGCTGGAGGCCACACAGAGATTGTCGGCACCCTTCTTGAGAAGGGTGCTGACATCAATGCAGCATGGGGATTCTATGGGAGCGCATTGCAGGCTGCTGCTGCTCGAGGCCACACAGAGATTGTCGGTGCCCTTCTTGAGAAGGGTGCTGACGTCAATGCAGCGGGGAGAAAAAATAGGAGCGCATTGCAGGCTGCTGCTGCTCAAGGCCACACAGAGATCGTTGGCGCCCTTCTTGAGAAGGGTGCCGACATCAATGCAGCAGGGGAAATATATGGGAGTGCATTGCAGCTTGCTGCTGCTGGAGGCCACACAGAGATCGTCGGAGCCCTTCTTGAGAAGGGTGCTGACGTCAATGCAGCAGGGGGAAAAAATGGGAGTGCATTGCAGCTTGCTGCTGCTGGAGGCCACACAGAGATCTTCGGCGCCCTTCTTGAGAAGGGTGCTGACGTCAATGCAGCAGGCGGGAAAAATGGGAGCGCATTGCAGCTTGCTGCTGCTGGAGGCCACACAGAGATCATCAGCGCCCTTCTTGAGAAGGGTGCCAACATCAATGCAGCAGGGGGAAGATATGGGAGCGCATTGCAGCTTGCTGTTGCTGGAGGCCACACAGAGATCGTTGGTGCCCTTCTTGAGAAGGGTGCCAACGTCAATGCAGCAGGGGGAAGATATGGGAGTGCATTGCAGGCTGCTGCTGCTCAAGGCCATACAGAGATTGTCAGCACCCTTCTTGAAAAGGGTGCTGACATCAATGCAGCAGGGGGAAGATATGGGAGCACATTGCAGCTTGCTGCTGCTCAAGGCCACACAGAGATCCTTGGCACCCTTCTCAAGAAGGGTGCCGACGTCAATGCAGCAGGAGGAAAATATGGGAGCGCATTGCAGGCTGCTGCTGCTCGAGGCCACACAGAAATTGGCAGTGCCCTTCTTGAGAAGCGTGCCAACATCAATGCAGCAGGGGGAAGATATAGGAGATATAGAAGTGCATTGCAGCTTGCTGCTGCTCAAGGCCACACAGAGATTGTTGACATGCTGTTGGAGAGCAGTGCCAAGTTTCCAGTCCCAACTGAAAATGAAAGAGACACATAGTAGTAAGTCTAATTGGAAAGTTTTATATTAACCCTACATATACCCCTTTATCAGGTGTCGGATGTTACCTGTGCAACTTTCGAAGTACTTAGCTAGGAAGCACCCCAATGACAAACATGATATTACAGTATATATCGGATCAATTGCCTTTCACTGTGCTCCAAACCAACCAAGATAGAGAGCATGGGATCTCCGCACCCTTATGGAAGCTGTCACATCATGCTCAGTGATGGGCGAAATAATTCAATGGCAAACCCCTCTACTAACAATTCTAGAGTGTATCTAAGCAGTTTGTATTGAGTAGATGTACAGAAAAGTCTTTGGGTGGAAAGTTATTAAGGTGCATCCAGCCGCAAGAGTAGCTCCAGTAAGATATTATACCCTACTGTACTCCCATAAAAGTTCTGGCCTGAATGAGAATCTGGAAGGGGTCAAACAACTAGTGTTGCGCTTCCTGGTTTGGGACTGTATAAAATGTATCATCTGGTGTTTATTACCATGTGTATAATAAGTACACCATTTAAATACACCTTTTCAGACGCGGCACTGGTAACAATGTTACTCACTTATACTGCCGGCAAATGACAGCACACATGAAAGCCATATGCATCAAACACATATGGTGTGTATATGGGCATGACAGATCACAAAGCCCTTTGTTGAACACAGGATTTTTGGTTGCTAAGGACGACTCAAGAACCTTCAAGTTAATGCAAATATAATATGTAATTTAAGAGTAGATAGAAATGATATTAAGGCTTGATGCGAGGTTCATGTATGGTATGCTGAGGCTTTGTTTGTGCAAGCTGCAACTTGGCTGCATACAGTATCATGAGACAGCATCAGAGCATTGCGGCAAAGCTGTGCCCATGTGACCATCTAAGTCTGGTGTGTTCTCAGCGGAAATGTCATGAAATGGCCCATCCCACGCACAGTAGGCATCACAGAGAGGTCCGCCAGACACTGATCCTGTGCATTGCAGGTGTCATGCAGTGGCAACACCTTTGTCAATGTAGACCCATACTGGCGGATCACCTTTGTCGATATTGGACTACAGCTGTAAGACACCTTTGTTGATGTTAGAGCCCACCTGCACAACAGCTGTGTCAACCCTGGACTTTGGCTTGACATTGCCTTTGTCGACAGCAAGGCCCACCTGCTCATTGCCTTCATCGCGTCTGTCAGCCTTTGTTATTGGGATCCCACAATGGCATGGCCCATATTAGATGGGGGCCTTGTTCCCGCAGCAGTCTGGTTTTATCTCCCGCTTGGTTGCAACTGCTGGTCGGTGGTGTGAAGACAACAGAGAATGATTTATTCTACGTTCAATGAGAGCTCTATAGGAATCAATGTATTTGAAGTTCAGTTCGAAATCTTTGCTCTATGCAGCCACAGCCAATAAGCCCGGGCACTTACCCCATTCCTCAACAAGCTCAACTTCTTTGTTAGCCTCCAGCTATGCCGGGGCGATCATGAAATCAAATGGAGTTTTGCGAGGGATGCGGTCGGACGTACAGCCGGTATTGCAGACATGATGGTAAACAAGGTTATCCTGTGTGGTGCTGGCACAACCTTCATCGTAATGAAGCTAAAGCGCCTCAATAATCTGTGAGTACTGACAGTGAGCATAAAGTCAGGATAGTCAGTGATGAGCCACCTCCAGGGATGTACTGTGGCTGCATGGGCATCTTCCTCCCTCCCCCGGGGCCCCGAATCCAACCCCAGCCTTCTTGCACAGCACATCCAAATCCTGCTCCACCTGCTCCGCCCACTCCAAACCAGATGCCGCCCAAGCAAATGTGTGTGCTGCAGTGCAGCGTACACATTCTCAGCCTCATGTCTCGACACAAAGTTGAGGAAGGCAAACCCGCACTTCCACGAGTCAAACTTCTTCAGCAGGTGCATGGACTTGAGGTGGCCGTGTGAGCTAGAAATAAAATGCGATACGAGCGGCAAGCAATAAAGTGAATTAGATGGTGCACATACCCAAAGAGCTCCTGAATTTCCTTCTTGGTGGCCTCGAACAGCACATTCTTCACAATCATCTTCATCATCCTGCTCTTGGCACTGGTAGCAGTGCTGCCCTTCCCCTTCTCCGTTTCCTCTGGACCTCTGCCTGTGAAATTGACGTGCAATGTGTGCCCATCCAGCACAAAGCCCTGCATGCTCTTGAGCACATTCTTTGTGCCCACCACATCCTTGAAGCCAATGAACCCATACCCCATACTCAGCTGTGTGTCAGGGCACTTTGGGTTGGGCTTCGTCTGCACCCATGTGAAGGAGAACGAAGGCAGGCTCCCGAACATCTGCATCATCCACTTCGCCTACATCCTGAACGACAGGTTCTTCACGAATAGTGCCGTCCCCGTGCCCAGCACCGGCTCCTCTCCCTCCTCCTTGCTGACCACCTATTCTGCAATCTTCATGGCATGCACATTTGAGGCCGCACTATCCATTGTCTGCCTGGCAGGCCCCTCCCCAAACATCTCCAAGGGCCCCTTCTCAAGGTAGACCACCAAGTTCCCCAACTGCCTATACGTGACTGCGCAAATGCCACCCTGCCTTGTCCGTGCGTGCAAACTCCACCACAGCCATTGTACCTGCCAGCGGGATGAGCACGCGTACCAACATGCCATAGGGCTCAAACAGCTCCGTAATCTGTGTCGTGCTCGTGCCGTACAGGATGTTCTTCACCAGGATGATGGTGCCGGACTGTGCATGGGATGAGAAGGAGTTAAGGAAGACACCCTGGAACTCGAGGTACGTCTTAGTGTTACGACCATGCACTTTCCGGTTCCTTTCCGGCTGTTTCCGGCCTTTCTGGCTACAGCCGTCTTTACGGCCGTTACGGCCTCACCAACTTTCCGTTGCTCCGGCTAGTTCCGTTGATGCACAACCTTTGGGGTTTTTGCAATGAAGGTCTTCTGAGTGTTCCCCAAATCAAACATATGACTTATGCACTATGCTTCCCTCTTATTGTCCTTATTGTTCTTATTGTCTTTTACATACTTCTTTCCGCATTAGACTTATCTCCGTATTTAGTATAAATACGTATTATGTTCTACTGTATCTTTAGTTGAAAATCAACGTGCTTTGCCTCCGCATCGCTCCGTGGTCTGATTCCGTCCTTTCCATCTCTGAGCCAACTTAGTTGGTGTACCCGCTCATCCTCATGGTATCACTTCCGGCCCTCTACATCTTTCCGGCCTTCCATCTTTCCGGCCTTTTCCGACACGGATATAACACTTAGTCTCTTGGATGATGTGCATTTCAGTGAGCACAAGCTTGATGGCGGTGTTGTTGGACAACTCAGGGTTAAGTATCTTGGACTTGGAGATTCACATGCAGTCCGCTGAAACACCACAACAAGAACGTGCAGTGTCTAGTGCTATTTTGTGATTTCCTAGGACCAGTATTTATACAATGGGAAAGCCCTAGCACTTCTGATGTGTTATTACTAGCACTCAGGACTCTAGCTAGATGATATAAAGGAGAACTGGAGTGAGCCCAAGCTGCCGGTTGTAGCATCAGATATGACTAGGGTGACGTGCTAGGAAGCGAGACACTGGAGAGTGATACTGCGAGAGCACTAGCAGACGGTGCGAGCAGCGAGTCTGGAATCTGAGGGGTAATAAACTATGTGCTAGCAGCCTTCTAACAAGGGTGTTAGTATGCGGTACACCACTAGTGATCGACCCGAGACTTGAAACACAGATGCGAGCATGTGACTGTTGCAAGTCACAAACAGAGATAAGTAGACAGTAGAGGAATAGCTAGCAGGCTATTAGTGCGGATGTGCGGGTCACCACTAATGCAGTAATGGATAAACGGACTGCTAGCCGGTGCTCTGACCTGTGCTAGATGACTCCAGGCGGCGTATTCAACTCCATTTCGTCAGGATAGAGGTTCCGGCAGCAGATGGCAGGCTGAGGAATCACTCACAATACCCATAAATGGATGCTAGCAGATCAGTGTGGCTGTTCTGCTTGGCATAGACCCATCATAAAACCAAACAGCAGTTGTTTCATTGGCTGTTGTATCCATCACATCATTTTCACTCATTTATATTATTCATTCTGTTTATCACATGTATCATGGACCTCAGTAGTATAAAGGGAGCACAGAGCAGGCTAGGACCTCAGATTATTACACCCCACCTTTGTACGAAGTTGGTGCAGGTGGTCTCAGGTTGCTAGTGGAGATTGTAACACACTTCACAAGTAGTAGCTTTATTGGAATCAATACTGTTGACTCTGGACATGTCGAGATCTTAAGTTGAGGTTCTAGTTGTTGACTCAAGGAGTCTTCACGTATAAAACCAAGGGTGTTCTCTTTGAGAACCAGCTAGCAGCTTTGCCTTCACCCCAGCATTAAACAGAAGCATTGTCATAGTGTGTTGGATCACCTGCTAGGTAGTTGTGTGTTGGCTCGAGCCTACTAAGAAGAAGATTGACTAGGTGCCCCCACCTCTAGACCGACTGTAACTTGTCAGTTACTTCGCCTTCACCCCAATATTGACGAAAGTGCTGTTGTAGTGTGTTGGGTCGCTAGCTGGACGCTTATGGTGTCTATTGCCAATACAAGGTGGAAATGTTCCTGTTCTTGGTTAAGGAATAGGTCAGTGGCCCAAGGACCGCCCCGTCGCTCGAGGATTGAAGCCCCTTGTCGCTAGCCCCAATAGCCTTCGGGCACCCCACCGTGAGGATTTTCACAAACCTACATACTCTGGCCTGGTGCCCTCGATCTAGTGATCCAGTCACCTTGTATTCAACCCATAAACCCCAGACCATCCCAGGTGCTAGTGGTATTTTTGTTGGCAGCTGCATAGTGCTAGCGTGTTGTTGAATGGCTTTGTTGAAGTCTAGCAGTCAAATTGTGTTTGTTCCAAACCCGTTGGTCGTATACTACGGCCCGGACCCGAACTCACAAAGAGAAGCACTTACATCTTTGGAGGAATAGATTTTTGTAGTGGTGGTTTTGTAGTGGTTTTGTGCAAGCCCAAATCTAAGCTATTTCTAGTCGTATATCAAGTGCGCCATTTCACCGTGATGGAGGATGTGATGGTGTCACTCTACGATTTCAGATTAGAGATGCATATTACTGGGCGCTGTGGAGAGGACAGGCTTACATTTATGTAGAGCATGCTCCAATTGAATTCCTTCCTGGTGGTGGCTTTGTGTTGGGTGTTCTTTTTGCCCTCAACCATCTTCTTCCGGCCCTCACCCTCCTCAACCTCGAACTTCGGTTTCCAGTCTATGGCAGCGAGGATGTGGATGAGCCTGCCTTGGAAAGACTTGTGGTCGAGGGTTTGATATGCCTGAAGTGCGCTGACTGCTTGGGCAAACATGACATAGTCCACACCTTTGAATTGCTTCGACACGGGGTCCAGTGGCATGTGCACCTATGCGAGGTAAAAAGTGTTAGCACAGGCCCGTCAACTTGGAAGACATGATAAAGGAATCAGAATATTATTTCTACTATCGGTTTTCCTGAGGATCAACATTCCCAAAGGTCTGATGTCCCTATGTGTTTTAATTGCAGTACCGAAGGTGCAGATACAACAATTCGCCCTAGCTACATGATATTCGAAAATATGACTCTATCACAATTCTCTACAAGTACCAAAGTCCACCCTAGCCAAAATTCAGCTCCTCCAGACAAGATCTGGGCTTGCTATTTGGGATTCATCGCTCCAATGGCCTCAAGTGTAAATAAGCACAGTATATGATATTCTGAAGGATCTTTCTCTATCATTAATTGCATATGAATTAGTACAAATTATCTAGCTAGATTTCAGCCGAATCCATACAGAACTCATTGAGATATGGGCAGATCGGTCGCGAGAATCAAAACATTCCCAAAACAGCAATTTTTCGATCTGCGCCTTTGGTACTGCAATTAGCTGTAACATGCCTGAAGATCTGATGTCCCTATTTATTTTGTCATGTTGCGACAGAAGCAGAGCCATATTCACCTGAAAAAGTCTGTCAGTTGATGGTACACAAAACAAACGAAACAAGAGGGGGAAGAGCTCAGAATATATTTCTGCTGATTATTTTGTCATCGTGGTGGATGTCCAGTCCAGGATCTCGGACCAATGACTTGAGCAGGAAAAGTAAGCTCACCGGAGATATTTCACCAAACAGTGAGAAGAATTCAAGAAGATCTGCATCCGGACATGAGAATACCAAATTCCGCACAAATAATCAAGAGGTCTGGAGAATAGTCTCCATCCTGGGGTCCTTGTGAGCGCTTGCATGAGATAGGTGATCTCGTGGGATGGCAGACATGACGGCTCAGAGGGTAGAGTCCACGAGGCGAAAGATACGGGTTGCTGGTCGCAATAAATTAATGAGTATGTCAGTAAACAGATGCCAGAGACACACGATGGATGCCCTAATCCAATTCCCAAATATCTATCTGGTGTCCTGGACAGTGGCTGCAAATGAGCAACTAAACATAGGAGTTGAGCAGAACAGTGTACCTATTCCTCTTCCGCCTTGAGAAAAGTACGCAGATTGAGGAAAGGTGCATATATCTGTTGCTGCCTTGGCTGCATGGGCTGTACGGTGTGAGGTCTCCGAGCATGCTATACACCGCTCGTCGTCTCATGGCCCCTGCAGACCATCTGCACGATGGTGGAACGAGCTTGGATGTACACCACATATCTTCCTAAACAGGATTCTACATTACCGGAAGCAGCTCCCAAGTGAGACCAACACTCTCTCCACCATCCAGACTGCCCTCTTCACCGCTCACACTTGTTCCGCACTATTATCAGCAGGATACGACTGTTCGCCTCTCAGACCCTTTCCACAACACATCATACATACGGCGAGCGACCTTCTGTATATGCACCAAGGAGACCATCACCCTCCCCACCACAACAGATCACACACTTCACTAATTGCTCGTCTTCTGCATTCATCGGGATCGGCAAGATACAACTGACGATCTCTTGCACTGGACGGACCTAGCCTGTACCTGACACCAACTCATTGGACAAGGCAGAGGTTATCCCGACACTGCCTTTCCTCCACTTCACACAACACATTGACTAGCCGAGGGAGACCATTCGTCTCTCCTCTCTCCTGAACACTCGAGCATCTTCTGACACAACCACCTGGCTGTGCCTGAAGCTCTGAACGTATTCTGAGTTTTCTTGGCCTCACCATGCCCAATGCACATCCAAAGATGATCGGTCTCCTCAGCAGAGGTGCCTAGTCTCCTGCTGAATATACACCTGAAACACCTCATGACGTTCCCTGCCCCCTGGAAACATCTGCGACCCGCATGGCACCTCTGGAAACGTGGGAAATCATCAAGGAAGTATAAAAGGGAGCACATTTAGTAGGAGTAGTCAGTACTTTTCAGCCTGCAGAAGTAGCTTCCGGGGCATCCTCCCCACTCACTGTACAAAGTCTCACTCAAATCTAAAGGGGTACTCCCAGCCTTCCCCGATCTCGTACCTCTTGTGCACCCTCCTCCTCACCCCCATGGCTGGAGACAGGCCACATCTCTTACATTTGCTTGTTCATTGGTGTCTCACCTCCCACATCTCCATCAGCAGGGTCCCTCCTCACCGGACCCTGTGTCACATATCCAGGCTTCCTCAGTTAGGATCACCGTTTTCGCGAGTACCTCTCTGTAGAAGACAGGCCCAGAGAGAAGCCATCACATTCAAAATCGCTGTCTGTACCTAACAAGACCGATTGTCTCGTGATCGACCAAACAATGTCGGTGTCATCGTCTGTGCAACACTCATCACATCTCCAGCACTGGTTCTAAGGGGAGGAGCACACCAAGGAAGACAGACAGGGCAATGGATTTAGGGTTCCAGTACACTCATACTATTTTTTATCAGGATCCTGGCGACCTAAGCATTCATGCTTGATTCATACTCCCTGCGGTGCACCTGCCCAAGCCCTATTATCTCAGATTGAAGGCAGGCATCCTACGAAGAGTTTAAGTCCACTTCAACCAAATTATCTGAAGATTTGATGTTGCAGTGAATATCTTTCGGTGACAAGTTCAACATGACCAAATACCGGCTAGATGGCCACCCCGCAAAATAATCGGCGGAAGCACGGAGTGGGGGCCACATGTATCAGAAATCATATAGAGAGCATAGAGGTACAATTCTAGGGTACCACATCCTACATGCAAGCGATTTCTGAGGTCAAAATATCTACTTCTGACAAAAGATGGACCCCAAAAATTGTGGTCCGTAACAGACTGAGCCTGTAACAAGGGGAAAAGTCTCCAAAATTGATTGGAAGTGTTAGAGCATACTTGAACACCCAACTTCACCTCAAGGTCGTGACAGCTCGTCCAAAAATTCTGACTGTCAGCGACATCGAGAATGGGTGATTTGGGCTAAGCAGCGGTGGCACTAAGGGGTTTGAATGGAGAAAATCTTGGGATACATCTAGAAGAGTTCTACCAAGGAGGAAGAGACCACATGCCAATGTCTGGACCGGTAGCACAATGGTGTCATCCAATATGAGGGTGGCCAGCAAGTGCGTCTCAAAAATGTGACACCGTCCGCTTGAGTGCGCCGAGAGGAGAAAATTGACATATCGGCGTCAAATGGCATAATAGATCACTGCCAGCAGCTAGAGAAGCAAGACATGCCAAAGAACTTGCAAAACGATGAAGAACTGGTAGAGAAACACTCAAGACGGTGTAAACATAAGGAATTGATGTTCCCACCCCTCAGTCCGAAGTCGGACATGCCATAACATAGGATCAATCCATCACTTTGCCTTCAAATTTGGTCCACACTTGCGTTACAGGTCGTATTTCATCCTCCATCCATGGCCTGTAGCAATTTTCAAACCTGGACTCTCTAGGTCCGAAGTGGCCAGCTAGGTAGTGTGGCCAGCTAGGTGATAAAAGATAGTACAGGGAACTAGGTCTAGTACATTCTCTCTTTCTCTACCACATTCGGCTGACAGCAGGACCGTCACACTTGCTCGTACCCAGGAGACAAACAGTCTCCATGAATCACCATTCACACACATACACACACACCTCACACACAAAGCGGATTCGCGCACCGACCTTCCTCTCTATCATTTGACTATACTTTCCCCTCTAGATGATGAACACAGTCAAATTCGAATCACATACTTTTCGATAGTGAAACCATGGTCCTTATCACAATGGGTGCAGGGAACGGGTTGTTTGCACTATGGCGAGTTAGACCAGAAGTATAATGTTGCATGTGTTGAGTCAACCGGGTATGATTCCTGAAGAGCCAAGTAAGAGAAACAGAAGAGCCCAGAGAGCTGGGAGCTGCAGACGACCCATATTCGACTCCATATTAATACTGTGGTTGAGTTGGGTTGCGGGAGATTGGCAGATTGTTGGCGGAAGATGCAAAGGCAATTGCAGTTACTGTACCACAGCCACGTGCTTTATAGTCCATGATTGATTGTCGAAAATGCTTGATTATCAAAACATCGATGGAAGATAAGTACCAGACCTGATTAGTTTTGCTTGAAGCAGTATTCCCCAATACAAATAGAGTCCTCATTTCGAGTCCTTGCTCCTCAGCAACACCGCTGATTAATGGCCGCCACAGCATCCGCGCTAATTAATCATAATCATGTACTTACTCACCTACCTTAATACATATTTTCGCACTTACATGTATTTCAGCACTGCAATTGCATGGCTTAGACCATTGTATTTTCCCTGAAAAAATGAATCTTTGATCTGACTACCGTGGCAAGAGGTCCAATGTACATAAAGTGATGAAATTTCAAAGGGCTAGCGAGAAGTGAGGAGTAGTGTTGTTCTGGTTTGGCTTGGCCCAGAAACAATGGCTTCAGCTTGGCTTTGTCTGGCCGAGGATTGGGAAATCTCAAGCCAAAGCCAAAGCCAGGATTAAGCCAAGCCAGGCCAAGGCCACTGGCTCAAGCCACGGCTTGTGAGCAGATACTTTCCGTTATTTATGTCTGCAAAAATGCTCACTGCTATCCTTGAGATCGGAGATACGAACGAAACATATCCATTGAATGGCATTAACAAAAATTAAACTCGCTGTAGTTATTACAATTAGTCCTCAAACTTCCTCTACACTCTCATCCAGGAAAGCATCCCAGCTATCATAGACTTGAGCATCACCTTCAGAGCAACATCCTCATCCTCCTCGTCCAGCAGTGCCTCCTTTCTAAACAATAAATCCCGACAAATCATGTATTTGAGGAATTGGAGTGCCTCAACTATGTCACCTTTGAGGCAGTTATGGTGTTTACTGGTTGTTATACTGGTGGAAGAGAAGGTGCATTCACTGAATGACATGACTGCCAGATAGTCCCAAGCAAGTGACGCCCAAACAGGGTACCATTTCACATTAGGGATCGTCACCGTCCGTCCCGGCGGACAGATGGCACCAAAGCTGGCCGTCCAGTGGACGGGACGGCCGTCAACGGTGGACAGACAGTCAGTCATCACCTGAATTTCCCAAAATGATAACTTAGCTTACATGCAGCGGGGGCAAGTTTGATGCCATAGAGTACAGCCAACCTCATTTTTCCTGACTGGGAATCACATAGAGCCACCTACATATGTTATGCAGAGATCAGTCCATCAACAGCGAGATCAATTTATTGCCAGTTGCTGTCAGTTGGTCGCTCGTTTGAGACCCCGACTGTGATATCAGCGAGTGGGGCAGACATGATTGAAAGGGAACAAATGCGGGAATGGGGTGGGAGATTCTCCCAAGCTTTATTCTCCATATCCTTACGGCCAAAACTGCGTGATATGTTGATGTTGTGATGAACCTAGCGGCAAAGCGTCAGACACCAAAGACAGGTAGGTGCTGTGAGGTCTCCAAGCGTGCTACGCACCGCTTGTCACCTCATGGCCCCTGCAGACCATCTGCACCATGATGGAACGAGCTTCGACGTATGCGACGGACCCTCCTAAACGGGATTCCACATCACCGGAAGCAGATTCCGAGCGAGACCAATGCTCTCCCCACTATCCGCATTGTCTCCTCCACCACTCGAACTCGCTCCTGCACCATTGTCAACTACCATTCCCCGGGACTGGACTTTCAACTCCTTCCTACGACGCGAGGGCGGCGAGTGACCCTCTGTATACACATCTCTGACGAACGAGACTGGTGCTCCCCTTGCCACACGGATCGCGCACGTCACTACTTGGCGTCCAGTAATCATTGACAGGATGCAACCGGTCCCCTCCAGCTGTCTCGGAAACCCAGACGTTCACGCGCAACCTAACACATTCCCTGTAGCAGTTTTATCTTATCTATGGTTCGGGTTTGATCCGACGGAGTTTGAATAAATGATAAGAAAAGGTGGGGCAACGATCACGCTGAACGTCTGGGGCATTTGGTATACTAACACCCCCCGTCCCGTCACCTCTGTCAAAAAGAGTCACTCGGATCCCCGGTGTGGAGCGTGGAATATCAACAAGCCTTTGACATCTTCTTGACGCGCTGTCTGCCTGGAGCTTCCCTACCGCATCCAATGCCCGCAGAACAAGCTGAAGATGAACATGTCAAGAGAACAACAGAATCCCAGCGCATCTTACAAGAAGCACGCGAAAAAGTGCGACGGAAGAAGAAGTATGACTCGATAAAGATGCGTTGAGACTTGGCGCATCTCTTCTGGGAGCAGAAAGGGAAGGATGCGTATGAATGGCAAATTGATGTCGCGAAGGCCTTAATTTTAGGACTTGATGCGGTCGTCATTGCAGGGACTGGTGCCGGGAAGACTATCCCTTTCATGTTGCCCGTGCTGCTACACCGCAACAAATTTGTGCTCATAATATCACCTCTGAAAATCCTCCAAGAGGATCAGGTCAGTCCAAGAACTTCCATTTTACTTCTCTGATTTTTTCTAGGCAAACCAATTCAAGAAAATAGGCTTGAAGGCCACGGCGGTGAATGGGGATACTTATTCACGGGAACTGCAGAAGGCGCATCAATTACATGTCGTGTCATGCGTTCAGATGCGTTCTCTAACTGATCTTTATCAGGAACTTCACACGCAGACCCACAACGCCATTCTCACATCACCAGAGATGTGTTTTGAGTATCAAGACTTCTGGAAATTCCTTCGCGATGACAAGACCGGCAAGAGGATTCTTGCGGTTATTGTGGATGAAGCACATTGTGCCGCGCAATGGGCGGTGATTTTCGTCCACACTATGGGATGCTGAACCGTTTACGGGCCCTTCTCCCTGTTGGCACACCGATTTTAGCAACATCGGCGACTTTGAGTCCGTCCGCATTGACGGAGGTTTGCACAGGTCTTGATTTGGACCTCGACACATCATTCTTTCTGAATCTAGGCAACGACCGCCCCAACATCACCCCATTAGTTGTCGAGATGAATGGCGGCAAGGACTACGCGGCCATTGACCCCCACCTCCCTAATCCCGAGGAGGTTCACTCGCGCGCTGATCTCCCAAAAACAATTGTCTTTACCAACGCTGTCAAGAAGACTCAGGTTACTTGCTGCCATTTACACCGGCTGTACCCGAATGTACGAGGTGCGATAGACTTTCTGCACGCTCACCGAACGGCCAAAGCAAAACGGCGTGTCATGAAGCAATTTCGAAAAGGGAAAATCAAAATTCTCGTCGCAACAGAAGCGCCGGGCATGGTACTTGGCCTCATTTTATTTTTCCCTAGCGTGGAGAAGCTGAATATGTTACTCAGGGAGCCGACATTGCAGACATCGAACTTATCATTCAGTTCGGTGTCCCCTCTTCGCTCGCGGTGATCGATGTGCTCTGAACCTATCAAGAAAACACCAACCAAAACCAATCCTACACACAGAAGTGCGTCGGAACGGAACGGAAGTGCTCGAGACGTGCACAGACGAGTATCAGACCCTGGTACAGGGCCTTATAAAAGGTTGCAGGGAATGGTATAGACCTCAAAAACGAGGAGAGAGTGTTGTATTGTTTATAGAAGTCCTTGGAACGAAGTCCAAGTACTTGAGCCTTGATCTGAGTGAACCGGAATGGAACCGGAACAGACAGGAAAGCTAGTGGAACGCAACAAGAGTGTTGATGTGAATGGAACCCTTGCTGTGCAAGTGTTCAGGCTAGATCTGAGTGAACGAGGATTGACCCGAACAGACAGGAAGCACAGAGCGCGATGATGTAAAGCTTCTCAGCTATGAAAACAAACGAGAACGGGGTGCTGGGGTTCTCCAAAGCGAGGTGGATGCTGATTCCAAGCGTGACACAGTAACAACAGTAGTGGGTTCCGATCCCAAGTGCTCCAGACAGTGGTGGGTTCCGATCCCAAGCTCTTTAACAGTAGTGGGTTCCGATCCCAAGCTTTCCAACAGTAGTGGGTTCCGATCCCAAGCTCTTTACAACACAACCCAAACAACCAAGTGCGTACTCAGCACAATCCCAACAGTTCCAGTCAAATGGCAAAGTCGGATCCCAAGGATACCGATCACAAAAGAAAAGATTCCAAGCCAAGATGAATTCTAAGAGACACCTTGTTCAAACTCCCCGGTATCTGCCCAATTCGCAAGTGTTTCCGCCTACTAGCCGTGGGGTGATTCCGTGAAGTCACCCAAGATGCCCCGCTACTTAAATACAAAGCGCTGAAACACATGGAAACGTCCAAGAATAAGTAAGTATGAGTAAAATAGTCCATTTATCCACCCGACTTCCGTGTATCCGTCGTAAGAATGGGTATCTGAGTCCTTCTATTGGCTGCCCATGTCGAGCACGCCATCCTGGTGCGATCCTGTGCACATGTACGATCGGTCAGACTGTGCCGGAGCCATCACAACCGATCCCCTATGTCGATCCCGACTGTATATGCTGTTCCTCCCAATGCCCGTGCCTTCCCGTCTACCGGAACGTCTGGAACATAAGCTCCCAGTCCGTAGCTCTCCAGGGATACCGCATTCGAAGTACTTCCCAGTATGGGTACTTGCTCCAGGAGCCGACGAGTGTAGGTCCAAGTGATCGGACCCTCGCTTAGTGACCATCCCTTATCCGGAATGCCCGGGACGGCGTGGATCCATCAAGATATGATGTTCCCAGCCCCTTCCAGTGATCATATGATCAGAACGCGTTACGCGTCTCATGTCCAACACACCACAACAGGATTCCAGTCCGTCCCGTCTAGTTCCGTGAGCAGGAATAGAGTAGACTTCACGTTCCACTTGATTGTTGGGCTACACATCTCCTACAGGTTTCGGAGCGAGCACATGCCAATGGTTCCAGAGTATTCCTCCCCGTTCCCATCCGTTACTCAGTGGTTCCTGCCCTGCCAGCTACTTGGGAACCTCAGTACTGACGCTTCTGGAGCGTAGCCTGGCACATGTCTTGTCATGAAAATGCGAAAAAGCGAAGATTTCATGGATGGACAAATCCCGTGCTTATCAGCGGTTTGGATTCAGCGTGCAGGTCGCGCCGGCCGTTCTTTGCATATGCAGGCACGTGCTATCCTTCTCTTTGAGAAGTCAATGTTCCAAAGACGCAAAAAGAAGTGTAAGCACGGCACGGGAAAGGACAAGAGCGCGCCTGTCCTTGATCCTGACTCCTCAGATTCAGATGGGGAGGAGGCCATGTGCATCGCGCCCATGGATGATGGGATGGAATGGGGAAAGAACGTCGACCCTGTTATGCGTGAGTATATTTCTACCACGCTCTGCCGGCGCGACATGACGGACCGCCATTTCAATAATCCCCTGCGGCGCGGTAAGTGATTTGCTTATGATGGGTTTTTATGTTTAAAATCTATACTCAGAGCCAACTGGCGATTGTTGCGACAATTGTATCGCCATGGAGCAGCCGCCTCCGCCTCCACCTCCGAAAACACCAGAGCCTGTCGACTCTCCATCCTCCAGCGTGCATTCCACACCGTCCAAGGATCGGAATGCCAATGGCAAGCGTGCGATGGTTCCAGGCGTCGGCCCGAAAACCCGCCGCAAGGACCACCTTAAACACGCTCGCTCTGCCCTCGAGAACTGGTGTGTTAACACATACCTTCGAGAATACATCAGCACATCACTGACGTACAAGGTTCTTTTGCCGGACATCTATCTGTATCATATGAAAAGTATCATGTCCTCCATAAATCCGACATCTCCGTGCTTCACAGCAGAGCGCAAAAGGATGTATGGAAGCACGTCACGAAGGAACATGACTGACTGAGCCTTGACCTCGTCAGCCTGATCTTTCTTGAGTCCCATGCGAACCAACGCCGCACTGGAGGCATGACCAGAGAAAATTTGCTCTGCAAGCTTATACAAGTCATTGGGAGTTTTCTTCCGAAGATCTGCCAGATTGTTTGTTTTTCCAACCTGCAGCCACAGTTCACGGATCTGTGCATCGGCTATAATGTGCAATGTCTCGTTTAGGTCGTGGAAAAAGGTGCCCTGGGTTTGCGCCGTTTGGAGTCCCTTGCGCTTCAAAATATCGAAGGCATCACTGAGACCCCGACCCTTTGCAATACCAAGATGCTGCTTGTGGAGGCTGTTGGCAAATGCCATTTGGATATGCAGCCAACCAGGCGGAAAAAGGAGCCAATCAAGTCGCTCGAAAGAGTTGTCATCTTCAGCACGGAACCTAAAGAGATTTCGAAGGCGATCAACAGTGAGCTGGTCGCCGATCCATGCCATCACCTGCTCCAACCCAAGTTTCTTTTGTGCATCTGGGGCACTATAATCCAGCTGTTTGAGCCATTCAATAATGAGACGAGCATTGTCCTCGTATGACACTTCTGGAATATTGAGGGTACCGAGGAGATACTGGAGAGTAATCTCATCTTTTCCCAAGGGCAGCTGTCGAATTGGGGCAGGCTTCTGTAATAGTGCATGATCCCTGCCCGAATATGTGCTGAAGTCAAATTCCGGAGATGCGAAGACATAGTGTAGGATGAGGAATATTATATGGGGAGTTCGGCGGCTATCGGCGAGGCGGAAGATTCTGAATATATCTTTGGCAGTAAGTGGATTCTTCATGCCTTCCCGTCGAAACTCTTGAAGCATGCAATTAATCTCCTTGGGCAGCGGCTTGGCACTACACTTGATGTAGACTGTGCCTGCGGTCGCGCTTCCCTGTGAGCTCTTCTTGTCAATGCGTTGGGAGAAAACTCGAAAGGCAATGAGTGCATTGTCCTATGACATTATCCACGGGAACTTGTCCATCAACCGCTTCATCGCCTCCATCCCTTCAGCCGAAATTCTGTCAACAGCATCACCCGTCCATTTATTACTCATGGTGAGGCCGATTGCATGAAGGGTATCGAATCCCTTGGCCGATAGGCCACGGAACTTGAAGTAAATGGCGAAGAGCTTCTGGAGGCGTCCACGATGATGTGTTCGCGTGTAGGAAAGTATCGCGAGTACAATGAGGATGATCTATGCAAAGAAAATGAGCTAACAAACACAAAATAACAAAGGATAGCTTACATTTAGTCTAGTTTTAAGCGCGGGGGTCCGATCAGGGTAGGACCGTGTTAGATAATCTGCACCGCCACGGTGGCGGTGCCTGTCGTCGCGTCCTCGTCGCGTCGATTCCTCTGCCTCTTTTCTTGCTCTTCTCTCGCCCTCTTCACGTGTTTTCTTCTTGGATTCCACTATACCATCCTCTAGCCCATGAAACGACATACCTATGGCCCCCAGAATCCGCTGGCAGGATGATTTCGGCCGCAAAACCATTGGTGATATTGTGAAGAAAGTCATTCCTGCGTGGACCAATGGACTTCGACCTGTTCAAGAGGATCTCGTTTCAGCGATACTGGACGGAGACAACATTTTGTTCTGCACGGTGAAAGGTTCGAGATCGGTAGGTTCGTGAAAATCTTTAATCAAAGATTCCAACTAAACCAAACCAAAACTTCGAAGCTTGTTGTTGTGTTCGGGGGTTTGCGTGGCAGGAAACCACGAATGCGAATTTGGATTAAAGGTACGTGTGTGTGTTGTGTCGTTTGGAATCCCAAGCTAACTTCCTTCCTCGTCTATTCTTTCAACCAGCGATGCCGACCCAAAACCAATATTCCAGTTCCTTCAAAATCCGTAAGTCCGTTCCCGTTCCGTTCCATTCCCGTTAACAATCCCGTATAGTTCCGTAATCCGTTCCGTTCAATCCAGCAAAGCGAGTTTAATTCACAGGTATAAACCTGGGCGTAAATTGTTCTAATACACCGTTTCGTGCCTCTTTTATACCCCTACTGTTTGTAGTTCCTAAATAAACCATAATCTATGTAAATTCTGATCCCCATGGCTTCGATCCCTAAGCAACTGGTGGCGGAGGCGTCCGTATCCTTACACCAGATGCACTCCCTTGGTAACTTTTCAAAAGCAGGGCATCCCCTTGCCATTGCTCCGGGTAACGGGCTATGCTATTTGGTAGCCCGGCTCCCCCTCCCTACACACTGCCCGTCCCGCAGGCAACGCGCGTCTCCAACGCGTCCGTCGTGTACTCATTCCATCCCGTGGGTTGCCGGTTAGGTACGTATTTGATCATAATCATCGCTTTAACACTTTCTGATCGCCGTAATCCCATCAAACACGTCGTTCTCGCCCGGTGAGTAGCGCTGTTGCATTCCCCTCCCCTCCCATTGTTGTTGGACTATCCCCAGAACTTGCCGGTTACCCGGTAAGTACCGTGGTTGGAACCCAAGCATGCATGTTTTTCAAGTGCGTAAATTTCCCCCGTACTTCAACGGCCACTGGTGACGGCAAATCCGCCGCATTTTCTGTCCCGATTCTCATAATTGATGAATACACCATCAATCCGCAACTATACCCCGCTGGACTTCGTAGTAGGGTTGGATCGGTTGGGGTCTTCGTCACGCCGACAAAAGGACTGGCCAATAATATTGTACACTCAGCTGGTATCCTTCTCTTTGAAATGACAGATTACTATCAGGTTCTTGAGCTCAGCAAGCTCAGTATCTCGGCCTTTGCATACTGCCGCGAATCTCTCGCCGACGCTCGACGGAAAGGTCTGAACCTCATGGATGCAGTCCTGTAAAACGTGGCGCGTGATTTGTGTCGATCCAGAGCACTTGCGCGGGGCCTGGAGAGCCATAGCTGAGTGGCCTGCATTTCGAGCAAAACTACTCTATTCCGCAGTCGACAAAGTGCATCTCATCAAACTGTGGGGGCTGGAGTTCAGAAAGGACTTTGGCCTTATCAGACAATTTTTTCGCGGCTGTTTCCCGAGCTCAGCTTCTGTAGTCGGTCTCTCTGCGACTCTTGCTCCGGGAGCAGACACCTCTGCCATCTGCGCGTCACTCGGCTTTTTCGACGGTGCTTTCCATCTCATTCGACAGAGCAACGAACAGCCAAACATTCAGTTTATCATGCAGAAGCTCACGCATGGACTCGCCGGCTATGAATTCCCTGACTTGCTTCCATTCCTGCTCAGTGGCCGTAAGCTCTGCATCCACTGTGCCACCATCGATCTCGTGTTCCGTGTGTATGTCTACATCTGGCGTTTACAGTCGTCTTCTGCCGACAAATGTCGCCGGACTCGCATGTATCATTCGCTCTGTCCCCCGGAATACAACGAGGAAACCATCTGTCTTATCGACAACGACCCATACTGCCAAATCATTATCTGCACGATCGCATTCGCCAACGGCATCAATGCCAAATCAATCCTTGAAAGTATTTCGCTAGGCTTTGGGGATACACTAGATAACGAGGTACAGAAGGCCGGGCGCCCCGGGCGGGCTCCTGGAACAATCGCTCGGGCGATCATTCTTGTTCAACCAAGTGCGAATGCCGCGGCAAAAAAGCAGCTTCACGGTGCATCCAGCAACTCTTTCTAGTTTAAATCAAAATATTCCAACCCTTATTAATACAACCGACAGCTCCAACCGAAGCGCTCGGTTCGTTCGTCGCTTCTTCTCCGAACCTCTACTAATCTCGAGAATCACAGGGCCTGCAGCTCTGCCTCCGCCCCCATCTAAACGCGGCAAAGGCAAATCACCGAAGAAGCCACCCGTCCCGATGGAGCCGGCGAAAGTGTTGATGCTCGTCGAGACGAGGTGTTACGACGCTCTGATGAACAAGCACTACGGAAATCCTCTGCTAGAGATCACCACCTTGACTTGCATTGCCGCCAATCGTCTCCTCTCTTGCTCTCTCTGCTTGCCGCATTCCGATAAAACATTTCACTTTGACGCACCACCTACCGCTATCGTTCTACCTCCATTAACTTCTCGACCATCCCCTCATTCACCAACTCAGTCTACGTCAAAGAAAAAGCTTAAACTCACTATCAAGGAACAAGATCCCGCACGCTCAACACTTAAAAAATTTCGCAATAATCTTCGTTTTGCCGAACAGAATGCTGGATGCTTTCGGCACCACCCACCCGCACTCTTCCTCCCTCCCTCCATCCTGGATCAAATACTCGACAACCTACTCTCACTGGTTTCCTCATCCAACATCTACCCGTTGCTTGACCAGTGGTATCACCAACAGACCCACACCGATGCTCTCTTTGAAGCCGTTGTCGAGATTCAAACCAAAATACGTGGGAAACGCGAGCATGCGCGTTTGGAGAAGAATCGCAAAGCACGGGAGACGCGGCTAGCGAACAAGAGAAAGGCAGTCGACTCGGGGCAGATACGACAGGCAAAGAGGAGAAAAAAGGTTGCTGACTCTGAGGACGAACAAGAACCTGAGTCCGATTTGGACTATGACGATGAGCCTGAATTCGACTCGCATGCACCATCTGACCCAGACTTCCCAGCTGCTTTGCTTCCTGCGGTACTTTCCAGGTCGCAGTCTCGTGTACCAAAGAAGCAGCCATTGGACACTGTCACAAACATCTCCAGCCGTCGCACTCGGGCTCCAGTACAGAAGCTCGCAGATGTTGTGAAGGATTACGGACCTCAGTATCGAATGAGAGTGTGTAAATAATTAATAATTTGTTTATGACAGTGTGTAAAAAAACAGATCATTTATACTACAACTCGTTCTCTTCGCAATCCTCATCGTCATTTGCGTGGTCCTGTTCCTCCTCCTCATCCTCCTCCTCCTCATTTTTTTTCTTCCCCCACTTCCTCCTCCTCCTCGTCATCATTCTCGTGCTGCAACCCTGTTTCCTCGTCGATGTACATGGCGTTAAAGGAGCCGCTAAAGCGAGGTTCGTCAGACATGTCGACACCGTCGTTTTCAGGCTCGTTTGGATCTGCCGGAGTAGACTCTGCAGATGCGACACTAGCGTTACTGGAGGCAGATGAAGATCCAGATTCACTGGAGTCTTCGCTACTGGAGGAGCTCGGGGCCGGCGAGTCGGCACGCAACAAGCTTGAGGCAGGGGAATCAGCGCGCATGAAGTTTGTGTCATCGTCGGAGTTCAATGGAGAGAGTGTTGGTGAACCGTTGGGCTCAGGGGACTCTTCCCGAACAGAACCACTGATTGCGTCGAAGAAGTCCCCCAAGCACGTTGTACTCTCGATGAAATCACGCAGCTTCCCCTCCTCCAACTGTCGGACGCCTCGGGAAAATTGGTTCACTGCCGCGTGTCCCATCGAACACCCATGTCGGAACAGATGGACCTCCTCTTCCTTGAACATGCTGAGTAGGAGACGAAGCTCGGGGACACTGGTGGGGAGATGTGTGTGACTTCCCTTGGCGTACGAGATTGAACACCGTCTCAATGTCCTTCTTGAAGCGTAAGAAGTGATCGACATTCGGTGAAATTGTTTGACAAAAGAATGGTTCGTACGTGCCGTCTCGACATTGCCTGCAGCCACTTGTTATAGTGCTCTTGATGGAGGTCGCCCAGCTTGTACTTTATCAGCTCTTCTTCGACCCTGAGAAGCAAGTTGTCGAAGATTGCATCGTGTAAGCCTTTAGAGGACTCGTAGTGCAAGAGGCAGTAGAATTCGAGGAGGTATTTCATGTAATTTTGGTGTGACGAACCAGCAAATTTGAAGATCCACCTTGAGTCGACTCTGGCGGCCCAGTCCGGGTTCGTAAACCTGGTCATACTCCTGGACGTTGTCGAGAAGAAGACAGTGCTCGGTCTCGCTGATTCGCATCACGAGTGTCCACCTGCATCTCCTCGATGCTGGCAGCTGTCATGGATTTCAGCGCGGTTCGAGCCATTGGGTCGGCAACAGCGTTGCCGAAGCGACAATATACACGCTTCACGTCGACATGAGACTTGCAGACGAAATACCAGATGCCGAGCAACATGGCCATGTACCCGGTTGCGTAGCGATTTCGAGCGACAATGAAGGATGAGAGAGCGGCAACTTGGATCTATGAGAAATGAGATGGAAGCACATTCTGAATATAAAACACGGACCATAGGGTATGGATGCTGTTTGCACTCAATAAAGACTCCCTTTTTCATTGGTGCAGACATGTACTTCGTGAGAAACATTGGCAGGCCAAATTTCACAAGGAATCTTTCTGCCAGCGCCTTGATGCCGAAGTTCTGGAAATCACGCCAAGTAACAACGTGCGCCGCAGCCTTCCCGCAGCCATTGGTGCCTGCACATAACTGAACTCGAAAGTCTGGGTCATCGCTGTCATCCGTAGTAGCGCGCCCTATCTGTTTTCGAGCCTCAGCTGCAACGAGTCTTGTTGCCCAAGTAGAGATGAATGGTCGCGCATGATGAATGGTACTTGCATCGCCCATTGTGCAGAACATCAAATCACGCTCGTGAAGACGGATGGAGTCTTTGGACGGGTAACTGCAGCGGTGCTGGTACATCAGAGGTAGGATGTCTGACATCCTGATTTCGGTGCGTCCTCGGAGAAAATACGCGACAGCGGCAGCATGGGTGGATCCTCGAGGATCAGGTTCACCGTGGGGACGATTGAAAAATAAGATGGCAAGAAAATCGCCAACAGAGTCGAAGGGAGAGTTCAGAAGGAACTCATCCATGGCAGCAAATTTAGCGGCCACTTTGTTCTCAACAGTTTGCGCCGGGGCACGGAGACGAGGCTGCTGGTGCGAGAAAGTGGAAGCGGAGTCAGGCGGTGTTAAGGTTGCTGGTGGGGGAGTTCAGGTTGACTGGTCCACCCTATACGAAGAAGAAACGACCGGTGGAGCAGGGATGGTGGGATTGGGGTCAAGCAGCGGCTTGCGGGTGTACGAACGGGCAATTTTGCCAAGAATGGGAGCCTGATTTGGAGAAGGATCCATTACAAATGAGTATATACACGCCGAGATGAGTTGTGGGCAAAAAAGGACGAGCAGAGGCAGAGAAAACGCGTCGACAGCGAAGACGCGTCGACAGGCACCGCCACTGTGGCGGTGCAGATTTTATAACCAACAGACTTCAAACAATCGAGGTACGAGATCAGTTTTGTTTGAAGTGTCTGTCTCCGAGAGACTAGCTTACATTGGCAGGATTCTTATTAGGGTTTCGCTGCTGCTGGGCTCTGGTTCGCCCCAGTTGGAATAACATTGCCCATAGATTCGGCGACTTGGTTTTGATGAGTTTGACCATCTCGGGGAAGGATATGGATGTTAAGCTCTCCTCCTTGATGTCATCCCCGGCCGGTGATTCAAAAATATTTGCCAGGCTCTCCAGCTCCCGTTCAAAAATTTCCTGTGCACATTCCAATGCAAAATTCTCCATCACACTCCGTGCAGCCTTTGCGCGCCCCTTCTTCGAATTCTTCGACCGTGGAGGCTTATGCCAGCACCGCAAGATACCCGGGAGCCGATGACTTTTCCACAGAGCGACACGGGCTGCGCTGAGTGTGGCATCCACAGTACAATCTGTATCACCCCAGCTGAATGCATCCAAAAACTCGGCTACAGTAAGTCCGTTTCCGTGGATCATGGCGACGATCTTGATGACCTTGACAGCAAGCGGTCCGGGCGGTGGCTTCACCCAGGCAGGCGCAAGTGGCGTACGTGGTATGGCATCGGGAGCATCGACATCGACATCATAATCCTCGTTGATAGGCTGAGTTTCAGCATCTGAGGCATCGCCGAGTTCAGCGAGGTCGAAATCAGAATCCTCAGTCTCTGGCTCTGAGTATTCTGGATCCGAATATACACCCTGGAAGACAGAGGGTCTTTCCATAAGTGAAACGGACGCGCGCGTTTAGGAATTGATTAATTAGCCGCCGGCGCTCGGCGAGGCGCGCGTGACTCTTTTTGACAGATGTTGCTATACCAAATGCCCCAGACGTTCGAGTGTGATCCGGGCCTTGTGTTTTCTTATCATTTATTAAAACTCCGCCGGAACAATCCGTAGCACTGATAAGATAGGAATGGCGGGCCCGGTCACACCGAACGTCTGGGTTACCGAGACAGGATTGGCTCGCTAACGACTGCTATCATTTGTATAAGTAGATGGGGTCGTTGTATTGGATGGCGGGATGGAAAGCGTGCGTCGTGTAGCACATACTACCTACCTAAATATACACGGATGTCAAGAATACACAAAGCCTTTGAATCCAGAGAAAATATTCCGTCCTTCCGTATATCAAGCAAGAAACCCACCTCACCCATCCCATCACGACTCCGGCCCAGCATAACCTCGCCCCGCTCAGCTCACCACGGCATCTCATAATCTATCGGCACATCCTTCCTCTCCAGCCACGTCGCGTCTTCCCCGCCCACATCCACGCCCTTCCCGCAGTCCAAATGCGGCCTGCACGGCAGCTCCTTCAGCTCCACCTCCTCTTCCGCTCTCCATTTTCTCGCCGCCCATCTGGACGACGCCGCTCGCCCGTCCGCCGCACAACGACATAATGCTCCCCATGCCACCCCAGAAAGTCTAATCCCGGCAGCGCCCGCGCGGCGGCGACCGAGCCCTCTGTCTGCTGCGCAAACTCGCGCTCGGAGATGAGGTTCGGCTTCGGGTGGTGCGTGGCGCTGTTTTGGAGGGGCAGGAGGGCGAGGGTGGGGAAGGCGTGCAGGGCCGGGGCGTGTTCGTTCTGAGGGGTAGGACAGGGGTAGTGAGTGGTTTGAAGGGGGTGGATGGAGGAGAGCAGAAAAGAGGGAGTGAGGAAGGGGAGGAGGGTTAACGAGGATGGGAGAAAGGAGAGGAGGAAGGGGGGAAGGGCCAGAGAGTGAGCGAGGATGGTCGCGCTGGCCTTCATCTTCCGCCTGTACCACTGCACGTAGAAATTGCAGGTAAAGACACAGACAAATGGTTTGCCCTTGCCTGAATCGCCAGAGCCCCGCTCGACAACGCTCGCAGGACGAAGCAGAAAGAGGCAGGGCAAGCGCACGCTGGACGCTGCGCTGGCCTCGAGCTCCCGCACGGGACCAGGCAGCGAAAGGCAAAACAAGACATGTGAAAGGAACGAGAGCGTTAACGAAGGGGGCGGAGGGGCGGAGAGCGAGTAAGGAGGCAGGACAAGTGCGCACCGAAAGCCACGCTGGCTTTGAGCTCCCGCTTGTAGCGCTGCAAGTGGAGACTGCAGGCATAGACACAAGGAGTGGCCAGCCGGGCTTGTCTGAGCGACGCTCGCCAACGCTCGTGCGATGCGCGTGCCCAGGGAGGGAGGCAAAGGAGAGGGTTTAGGAGAAAAAGCTGTACGTTTGAGGAATGAAAGGATTTCAAGAGGGAGGGTTTCAAAGACGAGCTCAGAGAGCGATACAAGTCGACAGCAACTCACCAGGTCCCTCTCCGCCACGACGGTCGTCAAATGCAGTGCGTGCACCCCCCGCGGCAGCGCACCTACCCAGCGTCAGCCATCCCATTCGAAATTTATTTGAAATTTCACTCACCCCAAAGCCCCTGCGCCGCCGCACTATTGAAATGCGCGATCCGCACCCCCAGCACCTTCAGCCCACCCAGCGTCGGCAGCAGGCTCCGCAAGAGCTCCCACGGACAGCTCCCGAGATCGAGCCGGCGCAGCGGCCGGTACGCGAAGAACGCCGCCACGGCGGCGTACAGCGGGTGCTGGTCGTCGTGCCCGACCAGGAGAAACTGGAACGAGTGCAGGTGCGGGAGCAGCGTGTGCTGTCGCCCCCCGCCCTCGCCCTCATCCGGGACAAGGTCCCCCGCGAAAATGACGGTCGCGCCCTTGACGTCCTCAAACGTCTCGTGCAGCGTCAGGCTCACCAGCGCGGCCGCGTGCGCGACGCGCCCGAGCACCAGCCCGCTGATGCGCGTGTCGACGAGGTCGAGGTACGTGAGGGTGCGGATGACGCTGCTCTGGAAGATGGCGTCCCAGGAGTGGTGTCGCGTGAGGTAGGCGCCGAGGACGAGGTGCCGGAGGGTGCGCGCGGTGCGGTCGAGGAGGGCGCGGATCTCGGCCATGGGGGCGAAGCCGTCGTCATCCTCGGCGCGGAGGGTGAATTTGCGGAGGGAGGGGAAGGAGAGATGGCGTCGAAGTGCCAGCCACTGGCCTCGCAGGCGGCCACTCACTATGCGACTGGACAGCCGGGGAGGCGATTGTCCCCGCGCCCACGCCGCTCGTCTGCCACGCGCTCAAGACACTGTCAATGGGGTCCAACGCCGAGGGCCGCACGGACGCCGACGGAATCATGCAGGTCGATGGGCATGAAACCGGTCTGGAGCCCGAGCTGGTATGACCACAGGGTCAAGGACGGGGCCGATCTGTACGTCGTCGTCCATTAGCGGGATACTGGCCTGTGTTCCAGCGAAGAGCGCACCTTCCTCATTGAGAAGAGCCAATCGCGCGCCATGTCCATCGGCGCGAGGGCGAAGTACTCGATGCCGGCTCGTTCCATGTGCTCGCGTCTTGCGATAGCGAGCAGTCTCCGCCTAAGAAATTCAAGGGAAAAAAATCAGCGTCCATCTCCATCCACAAAAGGCAGTCGTACCCAGGCTGCGACATAAACTCGACGATGACGTGGCTGTAGTTGAGCATGCACTGCCCGCTTGCACAACCCAGAACGCTGTTGAGGGAGATGATCTGGAGGAGAGGGTCCGAGAGAGAGGACGACTAGCGCGAGCGGCGCACAGGGTACAGGACGGGCGCGGGGGATACACGAGGAAGGGGAGGACGAGAGCGAGCAAGCGAGCGGAGAGTAAACCGGCTTGCGGGAATGAACCGCAGAAGGTGGCAGCGACGTACTTAACCAGGACGTGCGCGCGTTAGCTGTCCGGGAATAAGCACATCGGTGATAAGGGTGGGCGAGAATTACTTGTGCACCGGAAGTGAAATGGGATGGAAGTCGGACGCATATCAATACGGGCGCAAACATAACCAGAAGCCGCCAGTCCGCCAGCGCAGCGCTGAGAGCTCGGCGCTCAATACACCTCGATTATTGTCGAAGCGAGAGACGAATAGTCGGTACACATCGCCGTCGTGGTCCTCATGGCCGTCAGACTCAGTGATTAGGACGGCGTTATTAACGGTACCGGTACGGCCGCCGATCCGGTTGAAAAGGGAGTCGTTGGCACCTCTTCGTCTCACAGGTTGGACCCCATTACCAACAGCAGTACCTCAATTCACTGCCTGCATTGATGTTCTAACTTTGAGTCGGAGCTCAGTATTGAATGAATCTTCGTTGTCGTTGCACTGGATTCTGGAAGCACCAAATCCAAGTTTGGCACCCACGTAAGTACTGCACCCGAACACTACGGTCACCATGCAACATCCTCAAGTCCTCACTCTGGGCACCGCAGCTACCCCTCCAGCTCCTCGACACGGAGCTGCAGAATCAAATGATCTATGTACATTTCGATGATTGCAGCAGTTCATTCGGGAGCCCGATATGTAAGCGTCGGCGCTCGCTGTCAGCTGGCTGCCATTAGCGCCACATCAATCTAAATTCGACGTTCATGTAACGTACTGGACCAGAACAATGATGCCGACCACTTCCCCGGATCTCCCGTCACAGCCTTCTATCTAATTTAAAGCGCAACGTGTGCTGTGCGTGTTCCTCCGATCCTTCCTCTTATACTTGTCTTTGCCCCAATACATTCTGTGTGCTACCACCCCAAATCTATTGCACTACATCCTCTTGGTCAGTTCTATCTCTTATGTGAACTTTGATGCTGATTGATACGGTGCTGTCCTTCATACATAAAATCCACACTTGCACAGAATGGCAATGCCGGACCAACACATCCTTTCTATCTATGGTGCGAGAGAATCCATTAGGACACCTACATAAGTATTTATTATATCCAGGATCCACAGGTGGTGGGGGTGGACTGGGAGTTGGACAGGGAACAGGTGGTAGTGGAGGTGCTGCATATGGTCCCTATGTAAACACTGGACCTGGAACCTTGCACATCCACAACCATCGGAAGGCAGAAAACCGAGACATCATCCTTAACTGGCTTTCGCCAATCAATTTCTTTCTACGACAGGCAGAGATTTCACAGACACGGGAGAAGGGGACTGGTGGATGGCTGCTTGCACATCCTCTCTTCAAAAAATGGGAATCTGGTTTGGGGAGTACCCTTTGGTGCCGTGGCATTCGTATGTAATTTATCATCCTCATAGCTTCCAGACTAACCAAGCTGAAATTTTCAGCCGGCGCTGGGAAAACAGTCCTTGTGTGTGTCCATTCTCTGCATTGAGTGACTGCTAGTAATTCTGTCAATTCTAGATCAATGGTTGTGGGCCATCTTGGCACCCAATTCACAGGCAAAAATATTGGTGTTGCTTGCATTTATTTGAACCACAAAGAAGTCGACAACCAAACACCATCCAGGCTTCTTGCAGGTCTCTGGAGACAGCTTGTACTTGGCAGGGATATTGGCTCCATTGCAGAGAATTTATACAAGCAGCACCAAGAGAAGGGCACTGCACCAGCACTAGAAGAAGTTGCCAATGTGCTCAGCTCTAGCCTTGAGGAGTTTTCACAGGTTTTCATTATTGTTGATGCCATGGATGAATGTCCTGAGTTTCAGCGAGAAATTCTACTCCAAAAACTAGCAGCAATGGGCAGTAATGTGAACTTGATGATCACTTCACGGCCAAATATTTCTCCAGAGTCCTCCTCCTTTCCCAATCTTGACACACTGGATATTCAGGCAGTATCAGAGGATATTCAAGCATACATCAGTTCACAGATCAAGGTGTCTCGACGCCTGTCCAAGCACATTCAGAAGAAACCTGTGTTACAAGAGGAAATTCTTACAAAAATCATTGACACTGTGGATGGAATGTGAGTGGTGACCATTTGTTGTTGGAAAAACTGAACCAAATTCCAACCAGGTTCCTTCTTGCCAAGTTTCACATTGATTCCCTGAGCACAAAGAATACAATCCGGGAAGTTCAAGAGGCTCTGAATGTACTCCCAGAGAGTCTTTATGGCAGCTATGATATTGCAATACAGCGAATTGATGCCCAGAGCAATGCAGACAGAAAGACAGCTCACTCAACCATTACTTGGGTTGCAAATGCAAAGAGACTGTTAACAGTTGAAGAATTACAAGCTGCTCTTGCTGTTAAACCAGGCATGCAAAAGCTGGACGAGGAGGATCTTACAGACATTGATATTCTTCTCTCTGTCTGTGCGGGGCTTGTCATTGTGGACAAGGAGTCTTCTGTGGTGCGGCTTGTTCACTACACCACACAGGAATATCTAGATAGCATTCAGGCCCTGCTATTCCCAGAGGCACAAACAGAGATAACACACACTCTGCTCACATTCCTTGCCTTTGATGGATATCCAGATTCATCCTGGAAGTTTGGGAATCTACCCCCTCTGGTCAAGTATTCACAGTATTGCCTTGCACATGCTGCTGGACAGCCTGAAGTTCAACTCAGAGAAATTCTTCTCAGGTTTCTTGGTCGGGCTTCTAAATGGATCAAAGCAGTGAATGAGCAATGGGACTGGAAAGGCAACTGGAATTCCCTGCCATGGAATTATTCACATCGGCCATCACAACCCTCTGCATTGTGGATTGCAGCAGCTGCAAACCTTGTGGAAACTACAAAGTTTCTGCTGGAAGGGGCACCTTCACTGCAGAACTCAAAGAACCAAGAGATAATTGTAGCATCATATTATGGCCACGAAAAGATTGTCCACATCCTTCTTGAGAAGGGTGCCAATGTCAATGCAGCAGGAGGAGGATATGGGAGCCTATTGCAGGCTGCTGCTGCTCGAGGCCACACAGAGATTGTCAGCATCCTTCTTGAAAAGGGTGCCAATGTCAATGCAGCAGGAGGAGAAGATGGGAGCGCATTGCAGCTTGCTGCTGCTCGAGGCCACACAGAGATTGTCGGTGCCCTTCTTGAGAAGGGTGCTGACGTCAATGCAGCAGGGAGATTCCATGAGAGCGCATTGCAGCTTGCTGCTGCTCGAGGCCACACAGAGATTGTCGGGGCCCTTCTTGAGAAGGGTGCTGACGTCAATGCAGCAGGGAGATTCCATGAGAGCGCATTGCAGCTTGCTGCTGCTCGAGGCCACACAGAGATTGTCGGGGCCCTTCTTGAGAAGGGTGCTGACGTCAATGCAGCAGGGAGATTCCATGAGAGCGCATTGCAGCTTGCTGCTGCTCGAGGCCACACAGAGATTGTCGGCGCCCTTCTTGAGAAGGGTGCTGACGTCAATGCAGCAGGGAGATTCCATGAGAGCGCATTGCAGCTTGCTGCTGCTCGAGGCCACACAGAGATTGTCGGGGCCCTTCTTGAGAAGGGTGCTGACGTCAATGCAGCAGGGAGATTCCATGAGAGCGCATTGCAGCTTGCTGCTGCTCGAGGCCACACAGAGATTGTCGGCGCCCTTCTTGAGAAGGGTGCTGACGTCAATGCAGCAGGGAGATTCCATGAGAGTGTATTGCAGCTTGCTGCTGCTCGAGGCCACACAGAGATTGTTGGTGCCCTTCTTGAGAAGGGTGCTGACGTCAATGCAGCAGGGAGATTCCATGAGAGCGCATTGCAGCTTGCTGCTGCTCGAGGCCACACAGAGATTGTCGGTGCCCTTCTTGAGAAGGGTGCTGACGTCAATGCAGCAGGGCGATTCCATGGGAGCGCATTGCGAGCTGCTGCTGCTCGAGGCCACATAGAGATTGTCGGCGCCCTTCTTGAGAAGGGTGCCGATGTCAATGCAGCAGGGGGATTCTATGAGAGCGCATTGCAGGCTGCTGCTGCTGGAGGCCACACAGAGATTGTCGGGGCCCTTCTTGAGAAGGGTGCTGACGTCAATGCAGCAGGGCGATTCCATGGGAGTGCATTGCAGGCTGCTGCTGCTGGAGGCCACACAGAGATTGTCGGCGCCCTTCTTGAGAAGGGTGCTGACGTCAATACAGCAGGGGGACCCCATGGGAACACATTGCAGGCTGCTGCTGCAGGAGGCCACACAGAGATTGTCGGGGCCCTTCTTGAGAAGGGTGCTGACGTCAATACAGCAGGGGGACCCCATGGGAACACATTGCAGGCTGCTGCTGCAGGAGGCCACACAGAGATTGTCGGGGCCCTTCTTGAGAAGGGTGCTGACGTCAATGCAGCAGGGCGATTCCATGGGAGCGCATTGCGGGCTGCTGCTGCTCGAGGCCACATAGAGATTGTCGGCGCCCTTCTTGAGAAGGGTGCTGATGTCAATGCAGCAGGGGGATTCTATGAGAGCGCATTGCAGGCTGCTGCTGCTGGAGGCCACACAGAGATTGTCGGGGCCCTTCTTGAGAAGGGTGCTGACGTCAATGCAGCAGGGCGATTCCATGGGAGTGCATTGCAGGCTGCTGCTGCTGGAGGCCACACAGAGATTGTCGGGGCCCTTCTTGAGAAGGGTGCTGACGTCAATGCAGCAGGGCGATTCCATGGGAGTGCATTGCAGGCTGCTGCTGCAGGAGGCCACACAGAGATTGTCGGGGCCCTTCTTGAGAAGGGTGCTGACGTCAATACAGCAGGGGGACCCCATGGGAACACATTGCAGGCTGCTGCTGCAGGAGGCCACACAGAGATTGTCGGGGCCCTTCTTGAGAAGGGTGCTGACGTCAATGCAGCAGGGCGATTCCATGGGAGCGCATTGCAGGCTGCTGCTGCTGGAGGCCACACAGAGATTGTCGGCACCCTTCTTGAGAAGGGTGCTGACGTCAATGCAGCAGGGGGAGAAGATGGGAGCGCATTGCAGGCTGCTGCTGCTGGAGGCCACACAGAGATTGTCGGGGCCCTTCTTGAGAAGGGTGCTGACGTCAATGCAGCAGGGGGAGAAGATGAGAGTGCATTGCAGGCTGCTGCTGCTCGAGGCCATCCAGAGATTGTTGACATGCTGTTGGAGAGCGGTGCCAGGTTTCCAGTCCTAGCTGAAATGAAATAGACACATGGTAGCGAGTCTAATTGTAAACTTTTATATTAGCCCTACATATACCCTTTTATCAGGTGTTGGATGTTCCCTGTGCAAATTTCGAAGTACTTAGCTAGGAAGCACCCTAATGGCAAACATGCTATTACAGTATATATCAGATCAATTGCCTTTCACCGTGCTCCAAACCAGCTATAATAACTATTGATGTTTCATAGTGCTCCTTCTCTGGACATACGACCAAAAAGCACCTCTACCATATCCTCTTGAAATCTGTCTCTATGGAGGGAAAGTATCCTGAGAGCATGAGTTAAATCTCAACCTGAATTTAGTGTTGACATTCTATTAAAGCTTGGCACATACCACATTCTGGGATGTTTCCAGATGCCTTTTAGCTGTTTCATACTCCCTTTGAACCCTTTGGTCTCACAATCAACTACTGAAATTTGCTACCACCAAGAACTGTTGGAGATTTCCGGAATTCATGTGATCTAAGTAGACTAATCAAATTACAAATAGGTTAACAGTTGCCTGATTGGCTACCACTCTTGCCCACCCTCCCCATACCAGCTAGACCATTACCATGTAATATGCATAGTGCAACATGGGCCCCCAAGGGGCCTGTACACACTCCAATGGAATAATAAGTGAATACATGAATGCTATACATGTTCCAGCATGCTGGTCAGGGGCAGTGAGGGTTATGGGTGGACTGTTGCATCAGAAAATATCCATTTTCTCACTGGGGTGGGGGCCCCCCCACTAAAAAAAAAATCTGAAATTGGCACACATATAGATCTTGATGAGAAAACAATATTCCATCTAAACTTGGGGTGTGCTCCCAATCATTGATTTGCTAGGGATGTTTTGATCGTAACCAGGGCCACAACCAGGGCCACAGGCTAGCTGCGCAAAAAAAAAATTAGCTTAGAAAACCATCTTCCATTGTTGAAGTATGTTGGTGGCAGTCACTGTTGACTCACTAGGAATATTTTCAAAATATCAGTATCTGTGAAAATAGAGAGTTTGCACAGAGCCACCAGTCTAACTGGTGGCTGCTCTCTCCGGTGAAATGCTTGCTCGGTGTCTACAACAGCAGTACTAGTTTCATCAAGACCCAACGAGCAGAATGCAAGTTGCTTGTTTAAGGCAAAATCACAACTACTAACCAAATCCTAACTACTTTCCCCTTGAATGGTTTAGACTGTGCTGCCGAGTACGGGTCTTTTGAACGGTTAAGAAGGTTCAAGGAGCACAGATAATCCAACAGAGGTTGCGAGGAACAAGCCTGTTTTAAGAGGTCTAGTCCGAAGTGCAAGGTTTGATTTAGAGTATTAGAGTCGTATCCATCTTTAGCCACCTGACTCGTTTCCCTTCGTTGTCAATTCACACTACTGACTCCCGCATATTAATTGAGAGACCTTTTGCCCTTCGAATGATGATTAAGGCCAGCATGTTTTTGACTTCGTCAAATGCATCCTGTTCCTCATCATCCCATTTCCACTCAACACCCTTCTTGAGTAAGGTCATCAAGAGTTGTGAGTATTCCTGATACTCCTTAAACCCTATGGTGTATAGCCCTATTATCCCTAAGAAACGTGCTAATTCCTGTCTGTCCACCAGTGGTGGCCAGTCCTTAATTGAGCGGCAAACATTCTCCCTTCCTCCTCATCAACGAACTTATTCCTCCAATTATCATTATCATCTGCTGTATTGGCCCTATTTCGGTTCTCCGGAGGTTTGGCTGTAGGTTGAAAATGAACTGTTTTTTCCCCTCCCTCCTTCATTGAACTCTTCAGAAATTTGGGTGGGAGCTGGCATCAGGCCGGTTCCCAGAACGCGTTGCCACGAACTGATATGCTTGTTGCCCTCCCCTATATGCGTCCACTAGGTTGCATAGTTGCCCAAAGTCCATCGAGCCAGTAGGTGCCGTAGGCATTTGAATAAACTGAGGAGTAGCAAACTGAGGAATCGGTATCATGCCTTGGATAGGCTGGGGAATGCTAACCGCCGTCTGATTAAGTACCGGCTGGCCGGAGTTCAAGGTCCTAGCCAGAGCCTGCACTTAAACCTTTAACAAAAGTTGCACATCGTCCCTGCTATCGTAGACATGGTCGACTCTATCATCAGAGGTGTTAACCAGGTTCTGTCTCTGAAGCGGGAGCGTCGCCCCACACTTTTTGCCTTGAGCGAACCAGTAATCATCAACACGCTCCTTCTTGCTCTTATTCTCAGGATATTTGGGAATAAACTGCCCATTAGAGAGACGGAGTGAGCCGTTCTCAAACCCAATGTATCCCATCTCAATATGCTCCTGCTTGTATTGGCAGGTGGCCATTAGATGGTCAACGAGGTTGCAATACCAGCAGCGGCCTGGACTGTTGCTATTAGAATTGCTGTGATATCCATGGTTTCCTTGATTAAACCCTTTATCGCTCTTATTATAGGATCCTTGACTGTTACTCGAGTTCTCCTGTGGTGGGGGATTAGTTACAGCTTGGCTGAAACTAGTCTTCATCCACTGGTCTAGCTTTTGTCCTGAATAGTGAAGCTGTCCTTAATCACCGCTGTCAGGGCATTAATGCCATCTAACAGTGCGCAATTTTCTCTAGCATCTTCTTCAAGCTTTATGGCTACCTCTTTCCCTGCCAATTCTCCTTTTGCCGAGCCCTTCTTGGAACACTTGGATGAATGCCCATCTCTTTGGCTGTTTTAATCACAAACGAAAGAGGAACCTTGTCCCCTCTGCATCTGACCGTTACTGGTTGAGCCACTGCTGCCCCTGCTCCCGCATTAGCTGCAGCAGCTGGCATAGCAGTAGCCCCGTTCGCGAAGAACTTGGACTGCATAATAATCGCATTGATATTATTAGCGAAGGATTCTTCCAGACAATTGAGGTATATGTCCACCAATTCCCCGTTATCCAACGCTGCGGGCAGCATCAAAAGCTTATCCGCTTTGTTGACAAAAGCTATGCTGAACCGCCAAACTGCCCCAAGGTCGTTAACTGGAACGTCCTGGTGTTCTGAACAGATCCTGCGCATCTTTTTCAACGACCCCACTTTTGCGTCCTCTAATTCAGGGAAGAACCCTTCTATTTCCGCGACCCATTCATCAAAGGTCCTGGAGGTATAGGCAGGGAGACGTTCCCATTGTTCAATAACATCATCTTCTTGAAGATACTCCAAGGTCTTTGCCTTCTTCGCGGCATCAGTAGCAATTGGCCCCTGGGTAAAGATAGTCCTCAAGTTCTGGATAAACTTCCTCAATGACGAGGCAGTTTCTCCGTCGAACGAAGGGCTACTTTTGTCCCAAGGATTAGGAATCCTAAAGTTCGCGACTCCAACATTTGCCATATTGTAATTAATCTGATTTTGATTCCCCGGGTTCTGAATAACTGTGGGTGGCGTAATGCTACCCGTACGTGGTGTTGTTCCTGCCAAGTTTTCTTCTTCTATAGGCTGGGGATTTAATCCTTGCCTAGAAGACGATGGAACTGGACCGGTTGAAACCGACGTAGACAAAACTGGCCTGTCACGCGAAGCTTGGATCCGTTGAGCAGTGATTTCCGCTTGGGAACTCCTTGCTCTAGATGCTGGTGTCTGACTAGACGTCCTTTGCATATACACAGTTGGTAGTCCGGAGGAAATTTCTGCCCGACTTGAACGTGCAGTAGAACAAGATGAAACTCAATTCCAATAGCCCAAAGGTTGAGTGCCTTCTCCTTCAAAGGTACTTAATTCCGACTCTGAATCACTAGGGATCCGGGGTGGAATTGTGCAAATGTGTTCTGATTACGGTCAGAACCTAGTATGATTACTCTTCTGCCTAAGCAAGTAGAGTGTTTTGAACGAAATTTTGTTCGTTTAAACCGCGAGTTGTTTATAATGCACCAATGACCCAAGTAAAACAGTTCCAGGCAACCAATCAAGATTATATCTGCGCCCCCTCGCGGTGGGCTCCAGATGAAATGCTTGCTCGGGGTCTACAACAGCAGTACTAGTTTAATCAAGACCCAATGAGCAGAATGCGAGTTGCTTGTTTAAGGCAAAAACACAACTACTAACCAAATCCTAACTACTTTCCCCTTGAATGGTTTAGACTGTGCCACTGAGTATGGGTCTTTTGAGCGGTTTAAGAAGGTTCAAGGAGCACAGATAATCCAACAGAGGTTGCGAGGAACAAGCCTATTTTAAGAGGTCTAGTCCGATGAAACGGTGGACTTGGGTGCGGCCGTGAAATCCAATGGATTGACTAGTGAGAAAAGCGAACTAGTCACTCTACTCAAACCAACCAAAACCAAAACAAATCACAAATCCTAATCCTAGTACTCGTGTGTGTGTGTGCTCGGGGAAGTAGGGTACGTATCACCCATCAAGAGGGTGTGCAAGGTTGAAATAAGGCTTTGTTTCAATAGCAACTATGCGGTTTAAGCACGGTTATGCTAGGGTAGCAGGGACTTCACGCCAACAGGATATCAAGACTCAAGTTAAACCTTAGACTGTTCAAGTCCTCAGTTTCTTTGTGAGCGGCAGAACCTAACACTACTGGCAGCTAGCCAAGAAGCAGAAGGTAGGGCAGACTATCAACAGACAGACACTACTTCAATATCAACCAACGCTGCACGAATGGCGGCGGTATCAACGAAACGGGGGCGGTTACACAGAAGGTGGATGCTGGGCTAAGGCGCAGACAGTTACACTGAAGGCGGCGGTTTCACTTCTACTAGCACAAACTAGCCTTTAGTCCTGGAGGCCTAAAGCGCTGCTACAGGAGACAAGAGAGTACAATTTACACAACAAGTCTTAGTCCTGGAGGCCTAAAGCGCTGCTACAGGAGACAGGTTGGTGCAGGTTGAGCGGGGCTCTTATATCAATGCAATTGGTAGTCTTTTCGATGTCCCATATCTCTTAGTCTTTTCTGTGCATCTGCAAGTCTTATCTGATTTCTTTCACAAATCTAGAGTCTACTATATTGCCCGTATATCTGGGGGATAGTTTACTAGCTAATACAGAGTACACAGCTGGCTTTTATACATTTCAGAGAGAAGTAAAGGAGATAGACGGAATGAATAGGAACAATAAAGGGTGGGAGCCCGAGTAGTGAATGGCCAATGGCATAGAAGACATTCTCAACCATGGGTATTATGACCCGCTACCGGGGCTAGTCCACATGTATTTCTCTAGCACGCCATAAGATGTGCCTAGTTGTCTTGGTTTCCATCTTTCTGACTGAGCAAGTCTGTCATTGCTGACTAGTCAAGTCAGTCTTAATCAAGTTCTATTCAATTTCTCTATCAGTCCCGCACTTCACAAGCTCAGTGGAACTCAGAGTAAAATATCAAGCAGATTGACAAGATAGCGTGGCGCTATACTGGCAGACCAGTACAGTGACCAGTGAAATATAGCGCGGCGCTATTCTGTAGTGTCGATCCTCATCAATCCTATCAGTAAATCCTTGATGCGAGGCCCACATCTTTCTAACGGTCAGATCTGCCCGAGTAACCACAGTGATGGTCAACTCAGTAACATGTCTTCATCCTAATCTAATCAGTTGGTCTTATACACAAAATGGCGCAGCGCTATATCTCTGCCGGCCCTAATGTGGTTGTACCAATCCTGACTTTGTATATCTTGTTTTAATAGTCATCAGACTATTCAAAGGCCGTTGAGGCGGCAAGTCAATAATTCTGAGTAGTTCCCTGATGTTTCACCTCCAGCGCATAAGATAATGGCTTACCGCCACCATCTATAGCTCAGTGTAGAATATCATAGTCAGGACATAACAGCCTTTTGGGCTGCCTTGTCAAGTCTACTCAATCCTTCATAGTTGATTTGTTACACTGACTTTTGGCCATCAATAGTGTAGCCTACCACCCCAGGGAGGGTGTACACTCATAATCTAATGCCTCACTTCTGCCCGCTAATAGGTTCAAAATGAAATAAAAACTGGTGTTTTCATGCATGTTTTGGTACATGCCCTATCACCGCACCCATTCCACGTGCCTGCCACCCACACCCCTTTTATTCTGCCTGCCTGCACCCACACCTCTTTAATTCAGCCACCTGTACCTGCACCCCTTTTATTCTGCACACCTACACCCATGGCCATTGAACATTGCAAAACACTTACTCAGATTACAATACATTTTTAAATTGTAGCTACTCCACTTTCCCTGTGGGTTCCCCCACTTTCTTTTTTCTTATGGTGGGGCACCCCACCTACTGTTGTGGGCTACCCCATTGTCCCATTTTGTATGGTGGGCCAGCCCACCTACTGTGTATACAGCGGTAGGCTGCCCCCCATGCTGGTGGGGAGCCCCACCTCGCTTATTCCTACTGGGAGGCTGCCCTACTCCTACGGTGGGCTTCCCCACCATTTATTTTCCACCGGTGGGCAGCCCCACTATTTTGGCCCAATCAGTAGGTCACCCCCACCTTTTGCCCAAAAATGAAATTTCCTACATCAACTCTTCCCTGGCTCATGATTGATCTAACTGTATAGGGATGTTATTCTAAGTCCTTTGAAGGTGACTGGCCAAATAAAACCCAGTAGAGTGCAATAATAGGGTGAAAATAGCGAATGTTCCCTTTTGGGACACTAACACCTTTTTCCCAAAAAGGAAATTTCCTACATCAACTCTTCCTAGGCTCATAATTTGATGATCTAGCTGTATAGGGATGTTAGTCTAAGTTCTATGAAGGTGACTGGCCATTAGAGCCCAGTATAGTCCTATAATAGGGTGAAAATAGCGAACCATCCCTTTTGAGACACTAACACCTTTCGCCCAGAAAGGGAATTTTCTATATCAGCCCTTCTCTGGCTCGCTTGACCTGTTTCTGCCTCAACTCAGCCCTCCCCTCTGTTCTAAGCACAGAACTTGATAATACTCCTTTGTAGCTTTCAGGAGATACCTGTTTCTGAGGGGTTTCCCAGAAAGAGTTCTTGAGAAAGAACCTTTAAACACCTTTAGAGTTGTGATCCGGATCCTCGAATAGCTGATAACCTGTTTTGGTATATCCACATCCGATGGAAACCAGCAACCCCAGTACCCACACTCGTGACCCAACATGGCCTCTCGGCATCTCAACACAACACAATACATTGCCCAACTCCTGTTCCCTTGACCCATTTCCATGTTTAAGTGGATGCTGGAAACAAGTCAAACAAAGTTCCTTGACTTGTTAATTGGCTGCACATTTCCCTTACAGTTTCAGGGTGAGACTTGCCAATGGCCATTCTAATTCCTTAGAGTGTCCATCCATTTCTCTGTGGTTCGAACCAGTAATGTTGTATAAAAACAACAGTTTCAGTAATGAGTATAATCAGAAACATGCAAAATTACATGTATCTAACCATGGCCCAATTACTGGCTTATCAATGCTGCTCTTCTGCTTGCCTCCAACCTTCTGTAGGGAGCTTGTTCTCCAAACTGTGTTTGGTGACAATGTCAAGGTATGCCTGGATATGACCAGCACTCTGGAGGTGAGTTTGGTGTGTTGAGAGGCTCGATCCAGCAGCATAGACTTTTCTGCAGAGGATGGTTATTGGGATATTACAAGGGTAAATGGATCTGAAATGTGTACAGGCATAGGCAGCACTTAAATGAACCATCCTGTTCACATTGCCCAAAAAAATATCTACAATCGGCAGAGCTGAATGGGGGAGAAAGGTCCTCCTCGGTAAACCATGTGTATCTGTTTGCATTGGTGCTTCCACTTGGTAAAGCAGAAGCATGGCAGTGTTGGCATATGGGTGCTTTAGCTTCTTTGTTGGAGTGTTGGGCTGCTGATGGTTGCGAAGGTCCTTCATCATCGGAGTTGAATAAAGGTGCCTGAGTCTGAGGCCAGGGATGACTCTGGCCTCCTTGTTGAATGATGGGAAACTCGACTGGATCAGACAAGTCCCCAAAATCAGACCCGGCATGATTATGCAGCTGAGGACCAGGACTAGCCCAGTAACCATATGAAGTTTGATTAAACAATCCGCATCTCAGCGGAAAATCAGGTTTGATCCTTGATTGTTTAGTCACATGAAAGGGGACAAGGAGGGCCAGGGGCATTGGTGAAGCACAGACATTCTGTTTAATCAAGGGTTGTTAATCATGGATAATCACAGTTCATGTTCAAACATGAACATGAACAAAAACGGTGTTCACCAAGGCTCAAAAGTGAAAATGTGCCAACCAGGGGACTCAAACGAGTGACCCCCCCAAAAAACAAGGAAATTGGAGAGAAAGCACCATAACCACTAGGCCATGCAACCATTGCAAACTGCCTACCAGCCTGGAATAAACCAGGTACTAATTAACATTTTGGACTTAGACTTTTTGCAACCAACGTACAACACAGACAAGAACTTTTTTACTCTCCACTTTAATTCTCTGCTCACTAATAACACTGGTACATCCAAATAAGTCCTGGGGAGGATCATTGAGATCTTCATTTCACTGATGCTATTTCACTGTGATAAACCTATAGGTTAGAAAACAAATATGGGTCTCACAGTATTCAAAGTGTAGGAATTTGGACAATGATACAATTTAAACAATGCTCTAAATGACAGGGACCTGGAGGATTCAAGAAACTGCAGGAGCCCTTTTGAATTGCCCACTGTGCATGAACTGTTCATAGCTTTGCTTTCATGCAGGTGGCTGCTCAGCCTCCTTGTGGCAATTGATTGCTGATCATCACACGGTTCCCAAGAATTTTTTTGGGTAGGAGAGTACAACTGTGATCTGGACAGCACTCCAAAAGCTGTTGTGGGCCTTACCAAATTGTATTCAATCTCCATACTATTCTACAGCATGACATGCTGTGAACAGTACTTCTCTCAAATTCTGCCCACTCTCTAGCTCCTTCCCATTGTCTAATAACACCATTGTCTACCAAACACTGCTAGATTCCTGTTACCAGAGTGTGTACTTCTCTGTTAAGTTTTGGTGAACTTGAGGTGCAATTTGAAACCAAAGGGATTGAATTAGGGAAGGCCAAGCTGAATCAGATGCCAGTTCAGTGCACACACCAGATATAATTCTGAAGCAGAGTATCAGATTCGGAAAGTTTTCAACTTAAATGAAAACCATCTGAATTGGCTTAGTTTTGGTTCACATGAAACCCAATTCCATACTATAAGCAAGATATGCCATTGCTCTGCTCTGGCTTGCAAAAATGGGAACAGAAAAAAAAAACAATGTTACATTTGATGGTACAATCAATCTGAATGTGACGGTTCTAAATAGCTGAAGACATTATCAGTAGTCGGCATTCAATTGGGTTGAGAGGTGTGAGATCATAGATGGGATATCTGAATTGGAAAAACCGACACAAAGTGGTATAAAATGGGATGGGAAAGAAAACACACATTGACTGTTGTTGCCTGACTCCTCGAGTTCAGATGACCAGTGCAAGAGAAAGTGAATGGTGCCTACTTCTAGCCAGATCTGTTGAAACAGTGCACTTGATATACGACTGGAAATAGCTTAGATTCGGGCTTGCACAAAATAACCACAAAACCACCACTACAACAATCTATTCCTCCAAAGATGTAAGTGCTTCTCTTTGTGAGTTCGGGTCCAGGCCGTAGTATGCGACCAGCGGGTTTGGAACAAACACAATTCGACTGCTAGACTTCAACAAAGCCATTCAACAACACGCTAGCACTATGCAGCTGCCAACAACAATACCGCTAGCACCTGGGATGGTCTGGGGTTTATGGGTTGGATACAAGGTGGCTGGATCGCTAGATTGAGGGCACCAGGGCAGAGTATGTAGGTTTGTGAAAATCCTCGCAATGGGATACCCAAAGACTATTGAGGCTAACAACAAGGGGACTTCAATCCTCAAGCGACAAGGCAGTCCTTGAGCTGCTGACCTATTCCTTAACCAAGAACAGGAATGTTTCCACTTTATTGGCAATAGACACTATAAGCATCCAGCTAGCGACCCAACACACTACGACAGGGCTTCCATCAATATTGGGGTGAAGGCGAAGTAACTGACAAGTTACAGTCGGTCTAGAGGTGGGGGCACCTAGTCCGTCTTCTTCTTAGTGGGCTCGAGCCAACACACAACTACCTAGCAGGCGATCCAACACACTACAACAATATCGGGGTGAAGGCAAAGCTGCTAGCACAACTGCTAGCTGGTTCCCGAAAAGAACACCCTTGGTTTTATACGTGAAGACTCCTCGAGTCAACAACAAGAACCTCAACTTAATATCTCGACGTGTCCAGAGTCAACAGTATTGATTCCAATAAAGCTACTACTTGTGAAGTGTGTTACAATCTCTACTAGCAACCTGAGACCACCTGCACCAACTTCGTACAAAGTTGGGGTGTAATAATCTGAGGTTCTGGCCTGCTCTGTGCTCCCTTTATACTACTGAGGTCCATGATACATGTGATAAACAGAATGAATAATATAAATGAGGGAAAATGATGTGATGGATACAACAGCCAATGAAACGACTGCCGTTGGGTTTTATAATGGGTCTATGCCAAGCAGAACAGCCACACTGATCCGCTGGCATCCATTTATGGGTATCGTGAGTGATTCCTCAGCCTGCCACATGCAGCCGGAACCTCTATCCTGACGAAACGGTGATAAGCCAGTAATTGGGCCATGGTTAGATACACGTAATTTTGTGTGTTTCTGATCGTGCTCATTGCTGAAACTGTTGTTTCTATGCAACAGTACTGGTTCCTGGTAGCTGTTGGGCGAACCACAGAGAAACAGGTGGGCGTTCTAAGGAATTAGAACACCCATTGGCTAGTCTTGCCCTGAAAACCATAAGGGAAACATGCAGCCGATTAATAAGTCAAGGAACTTCTTTTGACTTGTTTCCAACATTCACTTAAGCAACGGAAACGGGTCAAGGGAACGGGAGTTGGGCAATGTATTGTGTTGTGTTGAGACGCCGAGGAGACGCGCTTGGTCACGAGTGTTTCGATTGCCAGAGTTGCCGGTTTCCATCGAATGTGGATACACCGAAACAGGTGGTCGGCTATTCTGAGGATCCGGATCACAGCTCTAAAGGTGTTCTAAGGTTCTTTCTCAAGAACCCTTTCTGGGAAACCCTAGAGAAACGGGTATCTACCGAGACCTACAAAGGAGTATTATCAAGTTCCGTGCTTGGAACCAAGGGGAGACTTGAGTTGAAGCAGAAACAGGTCGAACGAGATGCAGTGCCGATCTATCGGTGATCGACACACCCTCTGAATAATACAGGGGTGCTGCTGATGGGTTCCTGCCTCGTAATTGGCAAGGGAACATGGCGTGCTCACAGTTGGGAACCAATGGGAGACGACGCTCCGAAGAACAACCGATGGAAACACGGTTAAAGAGGCGGATAAACGGACTTTTGACTCATTGGGATTGTGTTTTGGGCTTTGTAACAGTGTCTTGGCGGTTGTATAAGTATCCGAGCGTGTTTCTACGATGGACACAGCATCTTCCCCCAAACTAGTAGGCTATACGCTTGCGCATTGAGTTGATCTGGGATCCTCGGCGAACGCACTCTTATAGAGTAGCACTATTAGTCGAAATCTTAATTGTTTCTGAATCATATATTATTCTGGAAACGCACTTGGGCTTTGCCTGGAAACTGTCTGAACTCTGAGAATCTGTTGGATCTGGGACTCTGTTGGAAGAAACATTATTGTTGTTGTTTGCGGAGCGGGTTTCAGAAAGTACCGTTAAGGGAAAACTTTGGAAACGTGACTGCTGGCGTTGCTCAGAAAGTACCTCTTTAGGGAAAACTCTGTGAACGTTCTTGGCCTATAAACTAGGGGCCTTACTTGAGTCTACGGGACTACTTTAAACTTGTTTCTCTGTCGCTTGGACACACACACACACACGCTGCGAAGCTATAAATCTATCTTGTTTGGAAACAATGTTTCCACTGTGTCTAGAAACACGTTCTACGCAGTTTGCTCTACCGTCTCTTTGAGATACGAAACCTCTCCCTACAACCTTTACAAGGCCCTGTACTAGGGGCTGTAACTCATCGGGATCTCTGGAAACGTGCATATATTGCCGTTTGATTTGTTTGTTGGTTGTTGGAACAGTCTCTGGACTGTTTCTGTACCGGTCTCGAGTCAAGTGGGGTTATTTGTGTGTTTCTTATATAGGTTCTGAGCACATCAATCATCTGGAGCCCACCGCGAGGGAAGGTTCTGATCTTGTTTCGAGATAAGATTGAGCATTCTGCTGTAAAACTCGTTTGGAAACTCTTCCAAACCGCGTTTCTGTTGGGTAGTCACCATTCCTCCTAGACGAGGCTCTGGTACTGAACTAGACACATCACCGTCGGGTTTTCCTGCTCTACTTCGTGGAGAAGGAGGACTTCGTAGCGGACAATTCAGTAATCCCGCTCCGGCATCGCGTAGCACCGCGACTTCCTGTCGAGCAAGGGATACACTAGTTGCTCCTTTGCAAACTTTCACGCATCAGAAACCACCGGGCGTATCTGGTTCTCCTAGTCGAGGTTGTGGACATAGTGTTTCTACTCGGGCGAACACGATAGCTTCTGGTTCTGTTTCTTTGCCTAACACGCAAAACGAACCGAGTGATCTCGGAAACCCAGTTGAGACGGAAACAACACCGAACTCTTCTTCTGATCCAATAACGACTATGCCTACTGTTCAGGGCTTTAAAATACCCACGGCTTGGGATTCAAATCGTCCCAAGTTCGATGGCGAGACTGCCAGCAGTCTCAAATTGTTTCTTAGAAACACCAAGCAAGTGTGCGATAGTGGAGGAATCGACAGCGAGCAAGAACAGAAGAAGCTTCTGCTAAATTATCTCGATGATAGCGATATCAGAGAGCAATGGCAGAGCCTCTCCATGTTTGCGGAAGCTGAAGGTTCGACGTATAAGAAATGGCGGAAACAAATCTTGCGGTTGTATCCCAAAGTGGGGGACCAGGAGGTTGGTTCGATTCAGAAACTCCAGGACATATGCGCGTCAGCGCGTCCAATTTCCCGCCCCGAACTCGGGAAATTGCGCCGTTTCCGACTAGCGTTTGAAACGGAAGCAGAGAAACTGAAGAAAGGACCTTCCGCCTTGGTCATGAATCGGACGTTGGTTGATCTTGTTCTGTCCGTGTTGGAGGATGGCTATAGCCAAGAAGTGGAGGTAGCCATGAACCAGCAGGGCATACGCGCGATTCATGACGGAACCGCTGCGGAGGATGAGGTTTCTGACGACGAAACGGAACCCACTACTCGGAGAGGGGACCGTTTGTCCTATAAGCAGGTGTTGAAACTTGCAGATTACATTGCGAACAATTGGACTGGGAGAACAGCAGGTGCGATGTTGCTTGACAGCCCTCGGGCTAGCACGTCCACACGCGTTCCTGGACTTATTCCAACTCTGGTTTCACGGGATTCAACTCCCATGAATTCGATAAAAACAGAGGTCAATGAAAGACTTGACGTGTTTGCGGGGCAAATGGCGCAACTAAGAGATACGGCGATCTTGCAGGAGAAATGTCTTGCTGAAAACTTGAAAAAGATGGAATCATCTTTCGAGAATACAGTGAAACTGTTGAGTCAGGCTGTTAAGCCGTCTCCTCCTCATATGGATAACCGTCCGCGTGAACAAGCTGAAGAAAGGAGGGAGCCGCGCGAACAGCGTGAGCCTCGCCAGGACGTAGCTTGTCATTTCTGTAACAGTCCCCACTATATCAGGGATTGCAGGAACAAGGACGAATTTATAACTCTGGGATGGGTTAAGGTTGAGGATGGGCAGCTTAGGCTGGGAACTGGTGGTTGGATACCCAGGTATCCTGAAAACCTGAGTCGTATGCAAAAGGTGGAGGAGCACTTCCGGAGACAGGGTGTCACCAGGGAGTCGGCCAAAGCCCAGCGCGCTGGAATGATGCAGAGTTTCTACTCTAGCTCTTCTTGGACTCAGGATGATGGGTATGGAAACGGGTATACCGACAGGGTGGATCACCTGTATGATACAACTGAGGACGAGGTTCGATCTGTAAAAATACAGCAGATGAGCCGCGCTCCCAGTCAGAATTATATGGCTCCGTCTCCTGTATTCCAGCAGAGCATTCCGTTTCCGACGACCGGGGCGCAACCCCTTGCTTCAAATAGCGGTGTTCAACCATCGCAACAATTCTTGCAGGTCCTACAAGGACAGTTCGCGAGCCCGCCCGTTCAGGCGAATAATGGGATCGACATTTCTCAGCTGATTCAGCTGTTCAATGCGGTTCGAGGCGAAGGAACTGGAGGTGTGGTTGACCAGTTGGTAGCAACTAGAAGTGGGGCGAAGACGGATCCTCCGTCTAACCCAAATTTTTAGGCGGACCAATGAGGGAGGCTGGTGGTCGAACGAAAGTGAGACCACCAAAAGCAGCGAAACCTCCTGAGGACCGTGTTTCTGCTGCTGATACGGAATTGGATTGGAGGCGAAAAGGCAAGAGGGTAGAATTCCTTCAGCCTGATGAGTTAGAAGAGGAGGAAGATGTTCCTAGAGCCCCTGCAAAGCGCGCAGAAAGGTGTATAGTGTTGGATGACTCGGACGAGGAAGAGGAACCTCCGATGGGTTTCGAAAAATTGAGACGGTCCACGGAGTTGAGCGGGGCGCATGTAAATCCTGCACTGCTGCGTTCAGCTCTGCGTTTCAAGGAGCCGGCAAAAGAGAAGGCGTATAAACTGGTTTCTAAGTTTGATGATGGAAACATCATACAGAACTTGGTTAATCAAACCAGAAACATGGTGCTGGACAGCGTTACAGTTGGCATGATGACAGCCATGAACGGAGAATATGCCAAGGTGCTGAGGGAGACGACATTGAAGGTGTGGAAACCAGTGAAACCAGTTATGATGGCTGGTTTCGCAGCGGAAGTACCTAGTCTGCCCTTCATGGAGGAAGATGAGCCCGTACGACTGAACAGCGATGCAATATCAATAGACAGTCTGACGCCTGTCGACTCTGTGTATATTTCTACAGAGAAGGATGTGGGTCTGGAACCCGGTTGTGTGGTGGCGCCAGATATTGTTCTGCAATATTATTCCACTTTGGCACCAAACCAAGCACCGAAACAGATCTATGCCGCTGTGGAATCAGCCAACCTACGGGTTCTTTTCCCAGTACTGGAAGGCCGAGAGAAACTGGAGAGCGTTGTGGATCCTGGTTCAGAAACTGTTTCCATGGCTAAGCGTGTGGCGGAACGGCTGGGTCTTTCTTGGGATCCAGACATAACCATATACATGCAGAGTGCGAACGCACAGCTGAAACAATCTGCGGGCCTGGCACGCAATGTTCGATTCACTTTTGGTGATATCCATGTGTATCTACAGGTCCACATCATAGAAATGACTGCATACGACGTCCTGCTTGGTCGACCGTTTGATATTTTGACTCGCTCAATCATCCAGAACTTTAGTTCTGGCATGCAAACAATCACCATAACAGACCCAAATACTCAGAAACGGGTTTCCTTGCCTACGCTTATGCGAGGCAAGTTTCCTACTGATATGAAAGAGAATCAGAGGGCTACCGTGGAAGAGGTTAGGGACGAAGATGAAGTTCCGAAACCGGCGTGTTGTCATGAATCGCCCGGGTTCTACTTTTTCGCGCGACGCGTCCGTACGGATACAGACGCGTCTTAGCGGCACGGGACTCTCATGACGCCACCATGTGACCTTCTCACGGTTGAAACCCGGCCTCGGATTCTAAAAGCCGCAGACTCGGGGAGTCTGCGCCACGGAATACAGAAGACGTTAGGGACTAGGAACCCGTATAGACGGACTCTAGTCCCCGGACGCACCAAGGGCTGATACAGGAGAGTACACGGAGTACAGGAGTGGTTGCAAACCCGATCGGGGTTTGAACCACTGGAGACGATGACACTTAGGACTAGGAAACCCGAACGTCGGGTCTCCTAGGTCCACCGACGCCACGGGAACCAACATAGAGGAGTCCAGGAGCATCAGCATTAATGCTCCTTAATGCTACGTTGCAGGAACTGATCGCGATTGACCGCGATCGCTTTAATTTATTAGAAGCCTATATAAGCACGGTAGAATCTCCATGTACAGTAGATTCTACCTCGTCTAATCTCAGGCTTCTACCTTGGCTTGACATAGGCATTGTCTCCACTCTGTCCCGCTTCCCTCGCACCGTACTACGGGTTGTATCCACACCTCGGGTTTTGTACCTGAGTGGATATCACACCCTCTTCGACTCGTTCCGGGTTCCGCCTCGCATCCCGACCTACGACATACGACCTCCTAGGGAGGACGCCGTACGACTGGTCCTACTGCTCGGGGAACACACGAGCTATTAGCGTCTATCGGGTTTCTCCTGGTTGGGGTTCTCGCCGGGTTACTCGCTGTTTAGCCGACCCAGAGGCCGTTGCTGACACGTGTACTGCTTCTGGTGCTGAAAAGGAAGCGGATTTTCAGGGCTCTTCGAGGAACTGATGGGGGCGCATCAAGGAGGAGAGTTGGCTGTTCAGTTCGGTTTCGATAAGCAGGGAGAGTTGCAGGTGGAGGGCTATTTGGAACCGACAAATGGGAAGTTCTTAGCTGATGAACTAAGAACGGCCTATTTGTTAGGGTCTCTGGACAGCCCGGAACTAGAGGGAGACGAAGTTGCGGTACAACTCCTACAGGAGTTTTCTGGGACGTTCATTAAGAAACAGAAGGAAAAATGGGCCTATGAGGTCTACGCCCTAAATGAACAATTTCCGGTTCGGCTGGGGTCTGATTCCACGTATAAGAATCAGAAAGAGACTGGGAGGAGCACCAAGGAACATACGGTGGGCACTGGAGCTGAATGCTACATGTGTTTCCGTGATGATCCGCCCTCGGAGTGAGTTGAGAAACTTGACAGTTCAGGAACACCAGTCCTGAACAGCTTTGCAGGGAAGAAATATAAACCTGTCGCGTTAAAAACACGACCAGTGTATGCGGAATTACCAGAACGGTTCAGGATTAAATGGCAGATAATTGGGGATCCGCTTGCGGACATGCCCAAACTGTCTCCTAACCCGGGTGATTTCGTTCCTACTGGACGATACACGCAGGAACGGATGGAAGCTATAGATAAAATTCACGAAGAGGATTTTCTGTGGCCGGAGGAACGGAAACTCATGCATCATATGGTTACGATCCAGAATGAAGTGTTCGCCTGGAATGATGATGAACAGGGAACGTGGAAATACCTACGGTTGAACATGCGGTATGGGTCGAGAAATCGATTCCCATTCCATGTGGTCAACTCACAGAATTCTGTGCGGTGATAAAGAAGAAAATAGATGCAGGAGTGTATGAACCTTCGAACTCATCCTATCGTTCAAAATTCTTCGGGGTTCTGAAGAAAGATGGGAAGAGTATCCGTCTGGTACATGCTTTGGAACCATTGAATGCGGTTACCATAGCGCATTCTGGGTTGCCACCAGCCACAGACGAGCTAGCAAGCCACTTCGCAGGAAGGGCATGCGGAGCTGTGTTCGACTTGTATTCTGGTTACGATCATAGGGATTTGGCTGAAGGATCCCGGGATTACACTACGTTTCAGACGCCTTTTGGCGCCTTGAGATTAGTTAAGCTTCCTCAGGGATGGACCAACTCGGTTCCCATATTCCACGATGATGTTACCTTCATACTGCGGGAAGAAATTCCTCATGTTACTATTCCTTACATCGACGATGTTCCTATTCGGGGTCCTGGTAGCAGATACCAGGATAAGGATGGAAACTATGAGGTTATACCTGAGAACTCGGGAATAAGGTGTTTCGTGTGGGAACATTTCGTGAACTTGAACAGAGTCACCCAACGGTTGAAGTATAGTGGAGGCACTATCTCGGCGTTGAAGGTGATTCTGTGCAAAAATGAGTTTGCGGTCGTAGGCCATACTTGTTCGTTCGAAGGTCGGAAACCGACTACGGACCGAATTGGAGTCATTTTGAGATGGCCTCCCTTGGAGGATGTTTCTCAAGTGCGCCAGTTTCTGGGAGTAGTAGGGACCATGAGAATGTTCATTCGGTACTACACGGTGCAGGCAAGGCATTTGACCAGGTTGCTACAGGCAGAAGTCGAGTTCGAATGGAACAACGAAACCCAAGCGTCCATGGATGCGCTGAAAGAGGCGGTTAAAAACTGTGAAGCACTGAAACCACTCAACTATGAGTGGGATTCTGATATAGTGCTAGCGGCGGATACGTCTTGGATAGCGGTGGGAATAGAGGTTTATCAATTGGACCCTGTTAACCCAAAAATCCGATACTATGCTAAGTTTGCATCGATCCCTCTAAACGCGAGAGAGGCTCGTTTCTCTCAACCGAAACGCGAGTTGTATGGCCTGAAACGTGCGCTCACGCATATGCAATATTGGCTGCTGGGTTGCCGGAAACTGGTTGTGGAAACGGATGCCATGTACATCAAAGGGATGCTAGACAACCCGGGAATGGGCCCCAACGCCACAATCAACCGGTGGATCGAGGAGATTCTAATGTTCCATTTTACGTTGAAACATGTGAAAGGACTTACCTTTTCGCCGGACGGTTTGTCTCGAAGGCTGAAACAGCCTGGTGATCCCGAATATCCGAGCCCAGAAGATGGTTTCGATGAGAATCCGTCTCCTGAGGAACACGAGGAGTGGGACCATGACATTGAGCAGCCGTACGAGTTCGATGAGTTCAAGCGTGATATTGATACACGCGGGGGTTATCTCCAGACAGTGGAGGAAGTCGAGGAAACAAGTGTGGGGGATGTTCCCTTGGATCAGTTTGAACAGTTGTGTTGGGATTCGTACACGGAACACCGGAAAGACGCTGAGCTGGTTAAAGAGGCTTTCAAGTCGAAAGGCTTAGAAATGCCCCAGTTCATTATGAGTCAGATCCGTGAAGAGGAACCGATGTTACCGCCCGATGCGTTCAAGTTTGATCCAGAGAAACAGGAAGAATACCCAGAGGAACACAGGACAGACTCTGGGAGGAACCAGGATGTGAAGCTGGATAAGCTCAAGGAATGGTTTAAGAAACCGGTCGCCAAAAGGCCAGAAGGTTTCTCAGACAAGCAGTACCGCAATTTTATGGTATACAAGCGCTCGCCGGCGCTTTGCGCCGGCTCCCGCTTGCTTCTGTCAGCTGACCACATAATGACCGCATAAAGCATGATCCTGTGATCCGAACGTACATATGGAGATACGGCTTCGGACGGACCTTAATTTTATAAAGAGAGTGATGCTAGGCATTTCTTTGTTGACAAGAAGGGACGCCTATTCCGAAAAGGAGTGGATTCTGCGCACAAACTGGTGGTGGATAAAGAACATTACATGTACATGTTAAAGGCTTCGCATGATAGTCTGGGACACCGAGGTGTATTCGCGACTAAATCTTTGATCGAGCTACGTTTCTGGTGGCCAGAATTCGAGCGCGATGTGGCTTGGTATATTAAAACCTGCCATATGTGCCAAGTTCGACAGGAGGAGTTGTTGCGAATACCGCCTGTTCCTACTATAACGCCCAGCCTATTTCAGAAGGTCCACGTAGACGTCATGATTATGGGTGTTCCATCAAATGGACATCGATATGTTGTTTCTGCGCGGGACTCTCTCAGCCGTTGGTTAGAATCTAAAGGCCTAAGGTCTGAGAACGCCTCAGAACTGGGAAGGTTTCTTCTGGAAAACATTATCTGTAGATGGGGTTGTCCAAAGGAATTTGTGACCAATAATGCACCACAGTTTCTGGCTGCAGTCGAATGGTTGAATCGTAAGTATGAGATCACGGGTATCCGTGTCTCGCCTTACAACTCAAAAGCCAATGGACCAGTAGAAACGGGTCACAAGCATATGCGCCAGATGGTGTATAAGGCTACAGGTGGCGATGTGCGAAAGTGGTTTTGGTTTCTGCCACAAATAGTTTGGGCCGATAGAATAACGACGTGGAGAGGGCTGGGTTGCTCACCTTTCTTTGCGGCGACTGGGTGCCACCCCACTATCCCTCTTGACATTGTCGAGGCTACATGGATGGTTGAGTACCCGGGCGAGATTATTTCTACAGCGGAACTAGTGGGTCTGAGAGCCAAAGCGCTGGCCAAGCATAGGCAGCACATTGAAGAAATGCAGGAATGGGTAGACGCTGAGAAACTGGATGCAGTGTGGCGTTATGCTCGGGAACACGAGGAAACGATTAAGGACTATGATTTCCAACCAGGGGATATGGTGCTTATTCGAAACACGAGGGTAGAGAAGTCTCTGAACAAGAAACTTGAGCCCAGATACTTGGGTCCGATGGTTATTGTCAGGAGGACGAAAGGTGGCTCGTACATTGTCTGTGAAATGAACGGAGCGGTCTATCCTGGAAAGGTGGGCGCGTTCCGAGTCATTCCTTACTTTGTGCGCAAGGCTCTGGATAAGAAACACAAGATCGAGACCTTGATTGATTTGTCCAAAGAGGAATTGGACGAGTTGGTGGCCAATAAGGAGAAAAAGGATGAAGCCTTTGGTCGTGACTTACAGTTCGATAATGTGGTCTTGAACCCTAACTGGGAACAGGAGGATCCTGCGGACTTGAGCGATGAACCAGAGGAGGAGTACGTTCCTGATGTTGACCTTGATGAATGGGACTCTGAGGGGGACGGTCCGAGACATTCTAAACGTGTTGGGAACTGAGTTCACACCGTGTTTCCAAGAAACGAGTTTTCATTCTACACTATGGGCAAGGCTGTACATAGTGTCTACGAGGGGCATACATGGCGGTAGTGCGCAAGGAGTGTACTGGTTAAAGAGAGGAAGGCATGGATTGGCTGGAAGGCCATGGAAACACGAGTCAAGTCTGGGAGAAAAGACTGGACGCTGCACAAGGGCACGACTTGGGAACGTCTCGAATGTGGAAACATTCATTCAAGCGTTATACCCACGGCCACGAGCCCCACGTCCTCGACCACCACGTCCGCGATGAAAGGCACGGGGACCGGTCGGCCCGTGTACACCCCTGGGGGCGGTAGGAACTGTGTGGGGTCTGGGGAACTTCATTAATCTCATGAGTGGCTCGTCTGGAAACAGCAGGCAACTCACGCGTACATGGGGAACTCCTGCGGAGTCAGACCTTTCTGTTCGACGAGGGCGCGGACGCGTTCATACTCCTCGAAGATAGTGTCGTATTTCTTGACATCGAGCTGGATGCGCGCCGCGGTCTGGGACAAGTGAGTGCGAATGGCACAGTCCATGCGAAGGAGGGCGTCGTTGGTGGTAGGGAAACTGGCCATGGTGCCAGTAATTCTGCCGGTATCCTGGAGGATAGCGAGGATGTCGTCGTAGGAGAGAGAGTCCGGCATATGAGGCCTGGACACGACCGACCCCATAGCCTGGTCAGAAACATCAGTAGAGAAGGGGAAACACGTTGTAGAAACACGCACCCTGGAAACTATGGAGATAGGAGTCTGGGAACCTTGGCCGCTGGCTGAAGTCGAGGACGTCTTCTGGAAACGGAGGTCGTTCTGAAGTTCAGTAAGACAGTGGTGCTTAAAGAAACAGCTGGACAACTCACAGCGCGTTTCTTGGCATGCGCCTTGGTGCCGGAGCTGGCCTTCTCGTCGTAGTAACGAGTTCCCTGGAAATTTGTGAACGGATTTCCACGAAGAGGGGATATACGGGGGCAGGAGGGGGTATGTATTGCTCATTCCCCTCCATGTCAACGTCAGAGTCAGTGAGTTCATCTGAGTTGCTGGAAACGTCGGAGGGCTCGAGCTCAGCGGACGAGCGGAGGCGGTTGGCGATGGGCACAGAGTCGGATGTGGCCTGAAGAAATAAGAAACCGCGTGAAGTAAGTGTGTGGAAACGCACCTTCTTCGACGACACGGGGGTCTTCCCTTTGGAAACAGGAGCCACAGGCGCGGCTGGAGCAGGCGCCACGACAGGAGTGATGACAGGCGCTGGGACAACAACGGAGGTCCCTGCAGCCTCGGTCTCGCCCTCCTTGGTGAGGACGTTGTCGATGCACCACTGGCACAGAGTGTCGGCGGCCTTGAGGAAATCATCCACAAACGGTGGGATCGGCTGGTCCTGGGTAGCAGGATCCAGAGCGAGGGCGGGCAGCCACTGCCTAACCTTGTTCGCGGAGTTCGCGAGCTTCGCAGTGAAGAACTCGGACCGGCCGAGATACAAGTAGTCGCTCTTCAGGAACGGAAGCTTGGAAACAGTTAGAAACGAGTCAAAGAAACGGAAACAGAGTGCTTACCCAGTACTCAGCCACCGTTTCGATGGCGTCAGACTGAACCAGAGCGCCACCGCTGCTGGTAGTCGACAGGAACGTGTTGTTCTTGCGTTCGAGGACTTTCCACGCTTTCTCCAATCCAGGAGGGATGGCGAACGGTTCAGTGGTGGGGGTAGTAATCTGAGTCATGTCGTAGTCGATATATCGGCGGCGGTGGGCGATGATTGCTGTTTCTGTGATATGGGGTGCGAGACTGGGGAAGAAGTACGAGAGGAACGCCAACATTTAAGGTGTTTCTGGGCGGTGCTTCGGCTCACTGGGGACAGTGAGTTCTTTAAAATGGGGGAGAGGCGGATAGGATCCGAACGTCGGCAGACAATTTTCGCGATTCTTGCGTGTTTCCGCACCGCTTGTGGTCGGGGAACACGCATTTCTGGCCCGAGACGACCGAACAGGAACGGGTATCCATGTTTCTCGCATGGACTAATGTCCGAGAACGCGGAATACCCTGTAAAAGGAAAGACTGTAGAGACTGGAATCGATGGATGGAGGGAGTACCGCATGGTGGCCTCGGATCCATCACCGGGTTTTCTTTGAAACCGGTTCCTAAGTCAGGGGTCAGGTTTCGATGAAATCTGGGTACAGAGAAACAGCAAGGCTGGAGGCAGAAATGTGGCCACGGGAGTGAGGACGACACATATTCTCCTGAACTAGAGTCAGGAGCCTACCTTAGCAGTTCTAAGCTATGGAAAGGATGCTGACTTGCGGCCAGAAACGGTACATATTGGTGATCTATCGGCTAGTGGAGATTGCTCCTTTGAGCTCGGCTGTGTTCCTTCTTAGCCGGATAAGGTGTTTCTAACTTCAGTCGCGCAGAAACACAAAACCGAAGTGTGGAAACAAAGGATTTGGACGTAAAAATGCCAATTCAGATGTTTCTACAGCTTGGGGGTTTCAGTGCGGTACTAAAGAGCCACGCCTAGCCCGGCGAAACAACTGGTTTCCGACTTGGTGCAAGCATAGAAACATACTTGAACGTTCAGAAACAGGGGACTTGACAGAAAAATCTGCTATAAGTCCTGCGTTTCCAGACCTTGGGATGTTTCCATGTTTGACTTAAGGCGAAATTATCTTAAGACCGTTCAAGCAAGAAATTGGGAAACAATGATATTTTTATCAATATGAGTTGTTTTTCAACTCGCTACAGGACAATACAGTATTTATTTCATTTAATTTCTCTATCAGTCCACACTTCACAGGCTCAGTGGAACACATAGTAAATATCAAGCAGATTGACAAGCATAGCGCGGTGCTATACTGGCAGACCAGTATAGTGACTAGTAAAGCATAGCGCGGCGTGTGTAGGCTATCTACGCGATACCTACCGCACTGGGGAACACAAGAAATGGAATGATGCAATGTATGTCTAGGGGCGAGTCATGGTCAGAGGATGGGAGTAAGGGAAACGGGGAGAACGCACGATGTGGGGAAACAAGCAATGCGTCTACTCGCTCGGAGTGCGCTTGCGCTTCTTGCGAGGCGACAACTTGGAAGACTCGGGCTTCCGCTCGACCGTCGTGTCCACCTCGCCCTCCGCATCCTCGTCCATCTCGCCGTCCTCCTTCCCCTCCTCCGCGGACTCCTTCACCTTGAGGGTGACCTTCCTAGGAGACTTGGAAGGCCCGGCGTCGTCCTTCTCGTCGTCAGAGAGCTCATACGGCTTGAGAGGTAGATGCGCCGTCTTCGGGTCGTTGTAGTGGTTGAAGGCGTGGATGATCGAGTTGACCTGTCGCGCGTGGTCGCGTTGGGCAAGGAGGACTTGAACTCCTGTTGGAACGCTTCCTCCCCGCACAAGGCGATGTAGTCGCGGACCTTGGAAAAGAAGTCGCGAAGGGCACCGGTCAAGTCGTTGCGCAGCGAGTTGTAAAGCTCATGCGAGGTGGAAACCTGTTCGATCAGGTGCGGGATGAGGTTCGAGATGGTGGGAACTGGAAACCGTCAGGAATGGAAAAAGGAGATGGGGCGATGTAAATGGGATGGACGCACCATCAGGGAACATCGCCCCGCGCAACTCTTCGATTCCACCCACAAACTCGCGCATTCAGCCGGCGTCCCAAGTGTGGTCGCAGATGGGGTGAAACTTCTTTTGGTTGCAATGGGTGCATGCTAGACCAAAGGCCGTGGGGTTGCAAGTAATTCCATACATAAGGCAAAGGAAGCAAGCACCAGGAGGCTGAGAAACGAGTGAGGGAGAATGAAAGGAAGGGAAAGTTACGCACCTGAAGGACTTGCTCGCACTCGATCGTTGAAAAACGAACAAGCTCGACCAGAGGCTCCTTGGGTGGCCCGTCCTTGTCCTTAGGTGGGGGCGCGGTGAAACGGTGCACTAGGGTGCGGCCATGTAATCTAATGAAATCAACTAGAGAGTGAAGCGAGCTAGTCACTAATCACAATCCAACCAAAATCAAAACAAAACACTAATCTGATCCTAATGCTCGTGTGTGTGTGTTCGGGGAAGTAGGGTACGTATCACCCGTCGAGAGGGTGTGCAAAGGTTTTATAAGACTCTGTTTCAATAGCAAACTATGCGGTTTAAGCACGGTTATGCTGGAGTAGCAGGGACTTTACACCAACAGGATATCAAGACTCAAGTAAACTTTAGACTGTTCAGAGCTTTCAGTTTCTTTGTGAGCGGCAGAACCTAACAGTACTAGCAGCTAGCCAAGAAGCAGAAGGTAGGGCAGACTATCAACAGACAGACGCTACTTCAATATCAACCAACACTTGCACGAATGGCGGCGGTATCAACGAAACGGGGCTGTTACACAGAAGGTGAACGCTGGGCTAAGGCGCGGACAGTTACACTGAAGGCGGTGGTTTCACTTCTACTAGCACAAACTCGTCTTTAGTCCTGGAGGCCTAAAGCGCTGCTACAGGAGACAAGAGAGTACGGTTTACACAACAAGTCTTAGTCCTGGAGGCCTAAAGCGCTGCTACAGGGGGGGCTCTTATATCAATGTGATTGGTAGTCTTTTCGATGTCCCGTATCTCTTAGTCTTTTCTGTGCGTCTGCAAATATATCTGATGTCTTGTCACAAATCTAGAGTCTACTATATTGCCCGTATATCTGGGGTGGATAGTTTACTGGCTAATACAGAGTACACAGCTGGCTTTTATACATTTCAGAGATAGGGTAAAGGAGATAGACGGAATGAATAGGAACAATAAAGGGTGGGAGCCCGAGTAGTGAATGGCCAATGGCGTAGAAGACATTCTCAACCATGGGTATTATGACCTGCTACCGGGGCTAGTCCGCATGTATTTCTCTAGCACACCATAAGACGTGCTTAGTTGTCTTGGTTTCCATCCTTCTGACTGAGCAAGTCTGTCATCGCTGACTAGTCAAGTCAGTCTTAGTCAAGTTCTATTCAATTTCTCTATCAGTCCACACTTCACAGGCTCAGTGGAACGCATAGTAAATATCAAGCAGATTGACAAGCATAGCACGGCACTATACTGGCAGACCAGTATAGTGACTAGTGGAACATAGCGCGGCGCTATTCTGTAGTGTCGATCCTCATCAATCATATCAGTAAATCCTTGATGCGAGGCCCACATCTTTCTAACGGTCAGATCTGCCCGAGTAACCACAGTGATGGTTAACTCAGTAACATGTCTTCATCCTAATCTAATCAGTTGGTCTTATACACAAAATGGCGCGGCACTATATCTCTGCCGGCCCTAATGTGGTTGTACCAATCCTGACTTTGTATATCTTGTTTTAATAGTTATCAGGCTATTCAGAGGCCGTTGAAGCGGCAAGTCAATAATTCTGAGTAGTTCCCTGATGTTTCACCTCCAGCGCATAAGATAATGGTTTACCGCCACCATCTATAGCTCAGTGTAGAATATCATAGTCAGGACATAACAGCCTTTTGGGCTGCCAAGTCTACTCAATCCTTCATAGTTGATTTGTTACACTGACTTTCGGCCATCAATAGTTTAGCCTACCACCCCAGGGAGGGTGTACGCTCGTAATCTAATGCCTCACTTCTGCCCGCTAATAGGTTCAAAATGAAATAAAAACTGGTGTTTTCATGCATGTTTTGGTACACGCCCTATCAGCGGGTCCGAGCGTGTTGTTCGGGATATAGGTCCGGTGGCCCTGGAACGCCGAGAGCGTAAGGGTGTACCGGGTATCGTTGCTGCGAATGAAACCTGAAAGAAGAGGTCAGAGCGAGGTGGTACGAAAAGAGGGACGTACGGAATCCCGTCTTCTTCTTCTCGGTCATCATCTCCCGCAACTTCGCGCGGATCTCGGGGATCATAGAGTCGATCTGTTTGTCCACAGAGCCCTGTGGAAGTGTGAAAGAAACATTAGAAAGAGGGAAAGCGGCGTACCAAGCCCTTTTTAGGCTTAGGAGCGGTGGGCTCGGCCTTTGTCGAAGAGCGTAGGCGACCAGGCACGCTGGGCGTGCTGGGGCCCGTTTCCTTTTCCTTGCCGGACGGTTTGGAGCGCTAAAGAGACGGTCGATGTGAGACGGGAACACTTGAGGGGATGAGAAACTTACCTTGGGAGGAGGCGCCTCATCCTCGCTGGATTCGTCGCGGATAGTGGTCAGCAACTTCGGCACCCTGTAGAATGTGAGTCCGGGGTGACTGAAAGGAGTGGGGAACGGTGGCTTACTTGGGCTGTGCCTTGTGTTTCTTCGCGGACTGCTGTTTACCGGTGTTCGGGGGTGGACTGTCTGCCACGGGCGAAGGTTCCTTGCGCAGAGGGAGATGCATGCTCAGATGCGGGGCGTTGTTGATGGCGTCCTTGGACAGGCCCGTCGAGCCAGCTTTGACGCGGGGAGGCGAAGCGCCCAGAGAACAAGCTGGAATCTAGAAAGAGGGAGGTGGGATTAGCGTGAGAGATGAGAGGGAGGAGGTGAACTAGAAACGCACCAAGTCGCTCTCAGGAAACGGGAAAAAACTGCCACTCCTTTGAGATATCCTCGTTCTTCTCGACGAGATACGCGATGCCAGCCAGGGCCACTGTGATGTCCGGTGGAACAGGACCGCCTTTGCTCAAAGTGGAGGCGGCGAGACGCTTGGAGATGGAGAAAAAGGGGATGAATAAGAAGGGAGAAGGAGCAGTAGTGGTGAACGCACGAATGCGGGCAGGGCCTCGTTGAGGATACCGTTGGCAACGGCCTCATTGATCTCGAACTTGGAGTGGCAGCAAGTCACAGCAAGTTTCGCGAGGGGGCGCCCAGCCGAGGACGATAGTGCGTTCCAGAAGGCGTGAGGCTCGAAGGGGGCTGCCCTGTCGTTGGGCTTGAACGCGGGGTAGGAAAGGGAGTAGCGGGGCAGGACGGTATAGGCCGTAGTGATGGTGGAAGAAGCGACGCTCGAAGCGCGCTCATCGTCAGTGAGTGGAGCGAGGTCGACGGATTCGTGGTCGGACATGGTGGTGAGAAGAGAGAAGCATGGGAGACACCGACTTGTGAAAATTTTCACAAGTCAGGTGCTGCTGCAGGGAACTCACTGCAGCTGTGTGTGGAAGAGCCTAGAAACAGGTGTTTTGGAATAAAACATATTCCAAAACTCTGTTTCGAGCTTCTAATTTGAATTGGCTATAATTAGCCAGTTCTAGCGCCAGGGACGGCGGAGAATACAAGTCTGAGTCCAACACGAGTTGGAAACAGCACTTTTGAAGAAACATACGGCGCAGAAACGACCTGGTAGTCGTTCGGGGATGTCGAACCGAGAACGGACGCTTGGACCTACTACTATGTGGGCATCCGTGATCGGTGTCTTGAGGAACCGAGGCATGATAACGTCATGCAGATCCGGTATTCTATTCTGGATGCCGGCAGTACCTCGGCACTGGGACATAAGTGACAGGCCATGAGAGAACGGCGCCGCAACAGAAACACGGGGTATCATTGCCGAAGTCTTCGACCGCTTGACCGAGGGCGGTCAAGATTTTAAAATGGGGGAGATGATAAGCCAGTAATTGGGCCATGGTTAGATACACGTAATTTTGCGTGTTTCTGATCGTGCTCATTGCTGAAACTGTTGTTTCTATGCAACAGTACTGGTTCCTGGTAGCTGTTGGGCGAACCACAGAGAAACAGGTGGGCGTTCTAAGGAATTAGAACACCCATTGGCTAGTCTCGCCCTGAAAACTGTAAGGGAAACATGCAGCCGATTAATAAGTCAAGGAACTTCTTTTGACTTGTTTCCAATATTCACTTAAGCAACGGAAACGGGTCAAGGGAACGGGAGTTGGGCAATGTATTGTGTTGTGTTGAGACGCCGAGGAGACGCGCTTGGTCACGAGTGTTTCGGTTGCCAGAGTTGCCGGTTTCCATCGAATGCGGATACACCGAAACAGGTGGTCGGCTATTCTGAGGATCCGGATCACAGCTCTAAAGGTGTTCTAAAGTTCTTTCTCAAGAACCCTTTCTGGGAAACCCTAGAGAAACGGGTATCTACCGAGACCTACAAAGGAGTATTATCAAGTTCCGTGCTTGGAACCAAGTGGAGACTTGAGTTGAAGCAGAAACAGGTCGAACGAGATGCAGTGCCGATCTATCGGTGATCGACACACCCTCTGAATAATACAGGGGTGCTGCTGACGGGTTCCTGCCTCGTAATTGGCAAGGGAACATGGTGTGCTCGCAGTTGGGAACCAATGGGAGACAACGCTCGGAAGAACAACTGACGGAAACACAGTTAAAGAGGCGGATAAACGGACTTTTGACTCATTGGGATTGTGTTTTGGGCTTTGTAACAGTGTCTTGGCGGTTGTATAAGTATCCGAGGGTGTTTCTACGATGGACACAGCATCTTCCCCCGAACTAGTAGGCTATATGCTTGCGCATTGGGTTGATCTGGGATCCTTGGCGAACGCACTCTTATAGAGTAGCACTATTAGTCGAAATCTTAATTGTTTCTGAATCATATATTATTCTGGAAACGCACTTGGGCTTTGCCTGGAAACTGTCTGAACTCTGAGAATCTGTTGGATCTGGGACTCTGTTGGAAGAAACATTATTGTTGTTGTTTGCGGAGCGGGTTTCAGAAAGTACCGTCAAGGGAAAACTTTGGAAACGTGACTGCTGGCATTGCTCAGAAAGTACCTCTTTAGGGAAAACTCTGTGAACATTCTTGGCCTATAAACTAGGGGCCTTACTTGAGTCTGCGGGACTACTTTAAACTTGTTTCTCTGTCGCTTGGACACATACACACACACGCTGCGAAGCTATAAATCTATCTTGTTTGGAAACGATGTTTCCACTGTGTCTAGAAACACGTTCTACGCAGTTTGCTCTACCGTCTCTTTGAGATACGAAACCTCTCCCTACAACCTTTACAAGGCCCTGTACTAGGGGCTGTAACTCGTCGGGATCTCTGGAAACGTGCATATATTGCCGTTTGATTTGTTTGTTGGTTGTTGGAACAGTCTCTGAACTGTTTCTGTACCGCTCTCAAGTCAAGTGGGGTTATTTGTGTGTTTCTCATATAGGTTCTGAGCACATCAATCAACGGAGTTGAATCCGCTGCCTGGAGTCATCTAGCACAGGTCAGAGCACCGGCTAGCAGTCCGTTAATCCATTACTGCATTTGTGGTGACCCGTGCATCTGCACCAATAGCCTGCTAGCTATTCCTCTACTGTCTACTTGTCTCTGTTTGTGACTCATGACCACGTCGCAACAGTCATGTGCTCGCATCTGTGTTTCAGGTCTCAGGTCGATTGCTAGCTGCGCATAGTTTACTACCCTTCAGATTCCAGACTTGCCGCTCGCACCTCCTGCTAGCGTACTCGTAGTACCACTCTCCTGTGTCTCGCTTCCTAGGTGCTAGCACCTTGACTGTGTAGGCTTATGGTTATTTCCCCGTGGTTTGTGCCTCCAGACTGTACTAGCGCGTCACCCTAGTTGTATCTGATGCTACAACTGGCAGCTTGGGCTCACTCCAGTTCTCCTTTATATCACCTAGCTAGAGTCCTGAGTGCTAGTAATAACACATCAGAAGTGCTAGCACTTGATCACTAGTGGGTCACCAAATACTAGCGCCCTTACCAGAAGGCTGCTAGTGCATAGTTTATTACCCTTTAGATTTCAGACTCGCTGCTCGCACCTCCTGCTAGCGTACTCGCACTACCACTCTCTCCATGTCTCGCTTCCTAGGTGCTAGCACCTTGACTGTGTAGGCTTATGGTTATGCCAAGTGACCTGGGCATAAAATATTATTACACCTGTCAGCCAGACCCCAGAATCTAGAGCAAATAATATTATTGTCTGTGGAAAGGTAGGTTGGCCGAGTCCTACTGTCTAGGGTGTCTAATATTCGGAGACCTGGGCATTAAATATTATTACATCTGTCAGCTAGACCCCAGCATCTAGGGCAATCAATACTATTGTTTGAAAAGGTAGGCCAGCCGAGTCCTACTGTCTAGGGTGTCTAATATTCTTCTCCTGACCAGCCGGTCCCAAGTGTCCTGGGCTCAAAACATTTGTTATACCCATTGGCTGAAGCCTGGGTCCTAGGGTGAATAATATTATTGTCTGTGAAAAGGTAGGTCAGCCAAGTCCTACTGTCTAAGGTGCCTAATATTCTTCTCCTGACCAGCTGGTTCCAAGTGTCCTGGGCTCAAAATATTTATTATACCCATCAGCCAAAGCCTAGGTCCTAGGTAAATAATATTATTGTCTGTGGAAAGGTAGGTCAGCCAAGTCCTACCATCTAGGGTGTCTAATATTCTTCTCCCTGCTAGCTGGTGCCAAGTGACCTGGGCATAAAATATTATTACACCTGTCAGCTGGACCCCAGCATCTAGGGCAATCAATATTATTACCTGGGGAAAGAGAGGTGGGCTGAGTCCTACCATTTATGGTGTCTAATATTCTTCTCCCCACCAGCCGGTGCCAAGTGACCTGGGCATAAAATATCATTACACCTGTCAGCCAGACCCCAGCATCTAGGGTAAATAATATTATTGGCTGTGGAAAGGTAGGTTGGCCAGGTCCTAACATCCAGGGTGTCTATTATTCCTCTTCCCACAGGCCAATCCCAAGAGTACTTGGCTTAAAATATTATTGTACCCTTCGGTCAAAGCCAGGCATATGGGGCAAATATTCCTGCACTGTGCAGCTGAACCCAGCCTTTTAGGCCACAGAATATTATTTTGATAGATTGGCTGAGGCCAGGTGGCTAGGAAACATAATATTATAGCCGCTCTGACACTGATCAGCTCAACTCACATGTCTAGGGCCAATAATATTCCGGGATTGTGTAGCTGAGCCCAGGAATTTAGGCTGTGGAATATTATTCCAGTGGATCAGCTGAAGCCAGGTGGCAAATAATATTGTTTTTGGCTCACAAAAATATTATTTCTGCCCTAGAGTCTAGGCTTTGGCTGAGAATCCGGCGGATTTCGGGGGCCCCTAGCCTTTAGGGATTAATCATTTGTAGGGGCCCTAGTACTTAGGCAATTATGGACTGCAGGCACTGCAGGGCTATCCTCGTTCTGCAAAGCCACTCCTTCAGTGAGCAGTTATCTTTGTGTTCCTTAGGTTGCACGATGTAGGAGACCGGTAAAATGCTGCAGGAGGTGCATAGGACTGGATATGGACATATAAACATCAAGGGCAGTGCCAGGCGGTGCAGTGCACGGGGCAATTTCCTCTGCGCCTCACATACCGTTGCGGCTGGAGACCCAGGGAGGCTCACCGGAATTCGTGTCCGCTCCATCATGCCCCCGTTAGAACGGTTGTCCCTCGACACTGTCGCTGAGTGTTGAGTAACACGTGGCGTGGCATCCGCACTAATTGTGTACTACCCTATCTCAGGGATTTTTTCACCTATTGCAGTGCTGTAATTGAATATCTGTTGTATTCCTATTAAAACATGGTTTTTATTCAAATCCCGTGTCTTTTGCACTACAGTAAAACTTTGTGGATGAGTAAAGGTCAGGCGGCACTATTCCGGGAGACAATGTTCAGTCAGAGGTTTCACATACACAAAGTGACGAATTTCGAATAGTTTACCGGGGAGTGACGAGGTTTGGTTGAGATTTCATTGAACTCATGAACATTCATTGAATACCATCAAAGTGACGAACATACACAAATTTAAACGAAGTAAAGCGAAGTAACGAAGTGACGAATTTGGCGTGGACTCATGTGAGGCGATTGCCCCAGACGGTGGGGACTGCGCTCACTTTGTCCGGGATATTTCCCAGTGCTCAGTCCTGTCGAAAAGCGTCATGTAAAAAAATTGCCATAGAATTCGAGGCCACTATGCGCACTTCCACTCCCTCGCATCTGGGCCCCAGATATCCTTGTCTGTATTGACGGCCAGAATCGGAATGTATATGATCTGCCCTTTGGGGATGCTAAATAGTGCTCAGGTTTGAATCATAGATATTGGGGTGGTGAGCTCACACAAGAGAATTGTGTGATTTTCCTTCCTTGTCAACATATGGTTTTGAAAGAGGCAGAACATCTTCCTGCATAGCCATTTGATGCCTAAACGTGACCGGAGAATATATGTGGAGCATCTCTTGAACCAGACTAACAGTAGATAAATTAAGGAATCGGGAAACGTGTCAGTAGGATTGCCACACACCTCTCGAGATACGGTAGGGAGTCCAGTTCATCCATCGTCGGATTGTCGGTTGAGACGGTAAGGAGCTCTTTGCGAAGCTTTGTCTGGGCGATTATATTCTGGAAGAGGGCATGCAGTGCCCACGAGACCGCAATACTACGGCAGAATAATCAAGTCGCGTCTTGATACCCCACTTGGAAATGCACCTGGTCGTTTCATGCCCGGCTACGAAGAAGGTGATCGGCTTGTTCATTGCGTGAATGCTTTTCATGCTATAACAGCAACATATGAAGCAGCTACGATTAATTGTGGCCCCAATTTTTTGTGAGGGCTTGATTAAATCTGGGCCCCAATTCTTGGGGCCGCTATTTTTTCGATTAATCCTACTTTAATCCTGTCACATATGCGCAATACAATATATTTTACCACATGGTACATAGATTAATCCTAGATGTAATTAATCGCAGGTGTGTCCGATTATCTAATCATACAAATTGTAGTACAATGTAAAGGATTCAAGCCCAGGATTAATTCTACAATTCAGCCTGAATCAATCCTAGACCTGCGGGCCGGGATGTGGTAAAAGATATACCACCTCCTAGTGCCGCCGCATCACGCCCGCGTGTGTTGTCCACGTTGCCATTGGAGCCCAATCATATGTTCCTGCCGGTGCCGGGGGTGGGGAGGCCATGGTGAGAAGAGGGGCAAAAGGCCAAAGCGGAGACGACTGCTGAGAGGGGTGCGAGGCACACACCGCTGCTTGTGGACGGACATGTACAGGAGCTGGTGGGGGGGATTGGATTTGTCCCACATCTTCCCGTGCTTCTCAGTCAGCGCCGGAGAAAAGGTGCGACAGGGACTGTATACACTCACCCGTGCTCTGCGGGTCCCCCGTCTCGCACTCCATGCTCCACAGAAAAGTAAGGTGCAGGGGGGTGCATGCATCTGCCTTCGCCTTGTGCATCCCCCGTAACACCCAGTCCGTGCCTCCAACGACAACCGCCGCCGTGGATGGGTGGCATGACACAATAAACAAAAATCCCCGTAACACCCAGTCCATGCCCCCAACGACAACTGCCGCCATGCATGGGTGGCATGCCACTGGAGACAACGATCCATGCACGCAGCGGCGCACCCGCACCAGCCCTGCAGCCCCACGCGACATTGGGACAAGGCAGAACAGACAGGAAATCCACCAAAAAAAGCCGAAAGAAAACAAAATGAACCCACCCTCAAAAGGTCTCCTGTGTCGGACCACTGCGCGTTTGTCGTGTGCCTATGGCGGTGATGCTGGCGGTCACAGTGCATGTGTCTGAAAACGGGAGTTAGCATCGTCTGAGACTCTGAAAAGGAAAAGGAAAAATACGGCAAGGCGACTGGAGGGAGTCGAGTTGAGAGGCGAGATGAAACAAGGAGAGCCCCTCAAAGTGCTACAAAAGCAACTCCACAAATGCTACGCAAGCAACTTGCATTGAAAAGAGGGGAAGTCCACCGGAGTGAAGTATAAGGAAGGAAGGAGGAAGAAGAGTGATGTCACGCGTTACCGGTTCTTCGAACCATCTCTCCTCTGCTCTGCCACCCTCGTCCCTTGTGTCGGTTGCCTTCGTGGCACTGCTGAGTTGCTTTTGTGGCACTCACACATGTCAACTCCTCTGCATCTTTTCAAACACCCGGCCACTGCGCCTGCCACAATCTCAGTTGCCTGGGTGGCACTGAGCCGATTTCCCGTGTTTTTTTTCAGGTGGAGGATGAGATCGCCGATGCGAAGAAGGCCCGGAAAGGCGAAGAAGTATCGGAGGTTGATACAATGAAGGAGCCAGACTACGAGGTAAGTGTCTGCCTCAACTAACCGGAGACGTGCAGCTGATTGGACTTTTGGCACGAGGATTATCTCGAGGTATTATGCCTTCCTCGTAGTGGATCCAGCCGCTTCACGAACTACTTTGCTGGAGACAGCGAGTGCGTCGTCGCGCTTCCCCCACCCCTCAGCTTCACTGACTTTGTCCACTTTTTTTTCCGACCGCAGAGGTACTTGTGGCGTGCAGCACCACGTCTCTGAATTTTGTGTGTTCTTCTTGTATGGCCACGATTTTCTGTCCTCAAGATGGTTTCCTCAGGCCGTAGCGTTCACCAAGGTGCAGCGGGATGGTGGCCTCGCACTGCAATGTGTATATCACCCACAAGGGCATGTCTGCGACAGCGATCATTGTCGACAAGGTCAGTCCTTCCTTGAAAGCCCGCTCCTGCGTATATTCCGTGGTTACTCATTTGGATTGACGGAAAGGCACCTACATCTTTGGGAGTGGTCCGTCCAGCAGCGGTAGCAGTGGAGGCAATAGCGACGACAAAGACGCCGTCACCACCACCGTGACCACGCACAAGACACCAGCACCACCCACTCGATGGCGCCCACAACGCACTCAATAGATTGATCAACGATGACACAAGATTATTTACGGGTAGGCCATTTAATCTCGGGGAGATCAAACCTGATTAATCCCTGCGACCGCAGATAATCTCGACATGCCCCTCGGTAATTTAATCGCATAGCAGGATTAAACGCACCTGCAATGCGATTAAACACAGGAGTCCGCAGAACTTAATTGCGGCCTTGGAGACTTAATCGGGGCCTTGGGGTACTCAATCCAGCTGATGGTACATATTTAATCGTGGCCTTTTGCCGGGCTGCTTGGGTTATCTAAATTAATCCTATGTACTACCACAAGATTGATTTACATGTCGCTACACCTATTAATCGTGACATTCGAGATTTAATCGCGGGGGTTGGGGTGTCTAGATTAATTCTACGTACATACAGCCTGTACTACAAGATTAATCCAGATACATAGTGGCCCCAAAAATTGGGGCCAGGATTTAATTAGGTCCTCACGGCAATTTGGGGCCACGATTAATCTGCCGAGCTGATATCACTGATAACAGCATGCCCGAAATTAATTGTCCAACGATTAGCTTCCCAACATCCGACTGATTCAACATTGCTTCCCGAAATAGTCTCGCTCCGCCTTCAGATGTTTCAACAAGGTGTTCTCTCACAATCTCTGTGGGATAAGATGATGATATTAGCGATTAGTCACGCTTGCCACCGAGGTTCTTCTCGCCCTCGGAGGCCATAATGTCTGCCTTGCTGCTTGCTAGAATTCGGTGGCCGATGGAGAACATCTCAGTGCGAGCCGCCAGAAATAAGATCTTTCCAGGCAAAGGCTGCCAAAGTGTGAAATTGTCGACCATGCGCCAGAAAATTTCAGGGGCATGCTTACCACGAAGTTCAGAACCGGGACGAGAGACTGTGAGGCGGAATATCGCATAGCGATTCGAAAGCGGAGAATGGAATATCTGCTTCAGCACTTCATTGGGCTCGTTCGGTTTTTTGTCCTTATCCGGGACCAGCGCGTCGAAGTCGTAGTTGAATCCTAGAATATCGTATTCGATTATGACGACAGAATTATGAGAAATTGAGAATCACACCTGCTTTGCCAATGATCTCCAATGTCATGAGTCTGAGCCAAGAAACAACTTCGATCTGGAGAGTGCCATGATTGTCCCAAACCTGCTGGGCCCATATGTCCCGGAGCTACCCAGTGATCAATAGTTCAACAACATTCGAGTAACCCATTGAATTCGGGCACACCTGGATCGCTTTTCTCAACGAACACCTCTGTATGACTCGCATCTGGGTCACACCAAACACTGGATTCTATAGGAGTGTAGAAATTAAGATATTCTCCCTGAATGGTAAATAGAACTTGCCACAATGCATCTCTATATTTACGATTCAGACAGAGTGGGAGATAGGAGCAGGGAGCAATCACGTACGAAGTGTTTATGATCATCCAGATCAACCGAGAGAATGCCTGGGGGATAAATAAATATAGAATGTGTGGGTGGTATGGGTTGCGCATTTAGTCACCGTTTCCAGTCAACTGGCCAGACCTCGCCCGCGCGAAGGGCGCTCTCCGGTAGACATTGCTTTTGCTGATGACATGGTTTATAGCCTTGATATCCGACGTGTGCAACTCGCTGATCTGCAGGAGAAGTTAGCTGTTGATGGACACGAAACGAATTAAGCAAAAGCAAGTAAACCCACGCCGAAAACGCCCTTGAATCGGAAGGTGGCACCGAACTCACTTCGCCACCTGTCGGTCAGATCGGGGTCTTCCTGAGTGGATTTCAGCTTCTGTATGATTAAGGACGGGAGGATTCACCATCATTTCTTGCGAATTTCCGAGGAGCAAACTGCGAGTTTTGGGACCCGCCATGTACCGGAGTGGCGAGGTCAGCTCGCGGTACACGATTGACAACGCATGGAAAAGCACGTAGAAGAGGATTGTTCCAGCGATTGGAATAAGGAGTTGCGAAATCATCTTGGTGGCTGTTCGTCGAGGCTCAAAGTAAAATTACTGGGTGGTCAGCACCGTATTTATAGGGAACAGAAACTGAGGTTCTCACACCTTCAGTTTGTAACTTCACATGGCAAAGCGGCTGGCAGCCGGCGATGAGGGCACTAAGGATAGCATAAAATCAACTTCTTCACCTATGGACGCAGCAAACATTCCCAATAGGAACTTTTCGATTGGCCTGTGGTCCGAAAACGGCATCGGATATCAGCCGCTTACTTTGGTGAACTGACTGGAGTCCCACAGACGAGTATACAAAGCTGTGGAAACCACGGGCCGTGGCCGAGTGAGACGCCGGGAAGTTCCCGCTGCGTGGAGTTCGAAACAATATTAATCCCCCACGAAGATGAAGAAAGACAACAGCCGAAATCCAAGGTGGGCACTCTGGTCAAATGTAGATCACAAGCAGATCGCGTCTCTGAGATGCGGGGTACGTCGGTGGAACATTGGGTTTGCGTAGTGCAGCGAGCTGTCACTGTCAGCTCGAGTGGGTGGAACTTAGTGTGTTTGATTCGGGAGATTCCGCGATACCGCCCGCTGATCACTGAGTCAGTCTTGCTGGCTGCTTGACTCGCTGGCGAGGTATTAAATGTATCGTATGGGGTCGTTGCATTGGATGGCGGGATTGAAAGCGTGCGTCGTGTAGCACATACTACCTACCTAAATATACACAGATGTCAAGAATACACAAAGCCTTTGAATCCAGACAAAAGATTCCGTCCTTCCGTATATCAAGGAAGAAACCCACCTCACCCTTCCCATCACGACTCCGTCCCAGCATAACCTCGCCTCGCTCAGCTCACCACCGGCATCTCATAATCTATCGGCACATCCTTCCTCTCCAGCCACGTCGCGTCCTCCCCGCCCACATCCACGCCCTTCCCGCAGTCCAAATGCCGCCTGCACGGCAGCTCCTTCAGCTCCACCTCCTCTTCCGCCTCGCCCTCCTCTCCATTTTCTCGTCGCCCATCTAGACGACGCCGCTCGCCCATCCGCCGCACAACAACATAATGCTCCCCATGCCACCCCAGAAAGTCTAGTCCCGGCAGCACCCGCGCGACGCCCCGCGCGGCGGCGACCCAGCCCTCTGTCTGCTGCGCAAACTCGCGCTCGGAGACGAGGTTCGGCTTCGGGCGGTGCGGGGCGGTGTTTTGGAGGTGCAGGAACGCGAGGGGGGGAAGGCGCGCAGGGCCGGGGCGTGTTCGTTCTGAGAGGGAGGACAGGCGTAGTGAGTGGTTTGAAGGGGGTGGACGGAGGAGAGCAAAAAAAAAAAAAAGAGGGAGTGAGGAAGGGGAGGAGGGTTAACGAGGAGGGGAGAAAGGTGAGGAGGAAGGGGGGAAGGGCCAGAGAGTGAGCGAGGATGGGCGCGCTGGGCTTCATCTTCCGCCTGTCCCACTGCAAGTAGAAATTACAGGTACAGACACAAACAAATGGTTTGCCCTTGCCGAATCGCCAGAGCCCCGCTCGACAATGCTCGCAGGACGAAGCAGCAAAAGGGAGGACAAGCACATGCTGGACGCTGCGCTGGCCTCGAGCTCCCGCGCGGGACCAGGCAGCGCAAGGCAAAACAAGACAGGTGAAAGGAACGAGTGGGAGGGCGGAGAGGCGGAGAGTGGGTACGGAGGCAGGACAAGTGTGCACCGAAAGCCACGCTGGCTTCGAGCTCCCGCCTGTAGCGCTGCAAGTGTAGACTGCAGGCATAGACACAAGGACTGGCCAGCCGGGCTTGTCTGAGCGACGTTCACAACGCCAGTGCGACGCGCGCGCCCAGAGACGGAGGCAATCGAGAGGTTTAGGAGAAAAAGGTGTACGTGTGAGGAATGAAAGGATTTCAAGTGGAAGGGTTTCAAGGACGGACAGCAACTCACCAGCTCCCTCTCCGCCACGACGGTCGTCAAATGCAGTGCGTGCACCCCGCGCGGCAGCGTAGCTACCCAGCGTCAGCCATCCCATTCGAAATTTAATTGAGTTTCCACTCACCCCAAAGCCCCTGCGCCGCCGCAGTATTGAAATGCGTGATCCGCACCCCCAGCACCTTCAGCCCGCTCAGCGTCGGCAGCAGGCTCCGCACGAGCTCCCACGGACAGCTCCCGAGATCGAGCCGGCGCAGCAGCGGGCGGTGCACGAGAAACGCCGCGACGGCGGCGTACAGCGGGTGCTGGTCGTCGTGCCCGACCAGGAGAAACCGGAACGAGTGCAGGTGCGGGAGCAGCGTGTGCTGTCGCCCCCCGCCCTCGCCCTCGTCCAAGACATGGTCCCCTGCGAAGATGACGGTTGCGCCCTTGACGTCCTCGAACGTCCCGTGCAGCGTCAGGCTCGCCAGCGCGCGCGCGTGTGCAACGCGCCCGGGTACCAGCCCGCTGAGGCGCGTGTCGGCGAGGTCGAGGTGCGTGAAGGTGCGGATGACGCTGCTCTGGAAGACGGCGCCCCAGGAGTGGTGCCGCGCGAGGTAGGCGCCGAGGGCGAGGTGCCGGAGGGTGCGCGCCTTGCGGTCGAGGACGGCGCGGATCTCAGCCATGGGGGCGAAGCCGTCGTCGTCCTCGGCGCAGAGGGTGAATTTGCGGAGGGAGGGGAAGGAGACGGCGTCGAAGTGCCAGCCACTGGCCTCGCAGGCGGCCGCTCACCATGCGACTGGACAGCCGTGGAGGCGATCGTCCCCGCGCCCACGCCGCCCGTCTACCACGCGCTCAAGACACTCTCAATGGGGTCCAACGTCGAGGGCCGCACGGACGCCGACGGAATCATGCAGGTCGATGGGCATGAAACCGGTCTGGAGCCCGAGCTGGTATGACCACAGGGCCCAGCGTGTGACATCGTCAAGGACGGGGCCGATCTGTATGTCGTCGTCCATCAGCGGGATACTGGCCCATGTTCCACAGCGAAAAGCGCACCTTCCTCATTGAGAAGAGCCAATCGTGCGCCATGTCCATCGGCGCGAGGGCGAAGTGCTTGACGTCGGCTCGTTCCATGTGCTCGCGTCTTGCGATAGCGAGCAGTCTCCGCCTAAGAAATTCAAGGGAAAAAAAAAATCAGCGTCCATCTTCATCCACAAAAGGCAGTCGTACCCAGGCTGCGAAACTCGACGATGACGTGGCTGTAGTTGAGCATGCACTGCCCGGTTGCACAACCCAGGACGCTGTTGAGGGAAGAAGTAAGAAGCGGGTGAAAGTGGCCGAGGAGGGCCGAGGAGGCCGGGCATCCGATTCCCAGACTTGATGTGTGAGAGCGATTCTACTTTATTTAAATAACGCTCCAATGTGTGGCGCATTTTTTGATGATTTGCTACCGGTTCTATCATTATCCCTTATTTTGCACGAGAGATGTAAATGTTTGCAGATGGCTCGGGGAAACTTCCTTCTCCCGCTCCCGTGCGCTGTAATCCTATCGTTCGGGACTGCGCAAACTTGATCAGGTGCATCTTTATTCGAAAACTAAAAGGATGGAGAGCAACCTTGAGAGCTTGTCTATTAGCTTGTAAATTTCGACCATGAGCACCGTTAATCAGGTCCTGCAGATGTCAAAGTACTGCGGGCAAGACCCCGAGTCAGCACAGTTCGCGATTGTAGCCGCATCCCCTGCAACACTTCCGATCTGGAGACACTGTCCAGTGATCCCGTTGACGACGGTGCACGAGGAGGCCAAGACCCTGCTTGCGCCAACCGTAGAGGGGTCAGGGCATGTAGAGCAAACAAATCCCCAGCCCTGCTTCGGTACCAGGCAGAATATCAGTCGTGAAATGCATGCCCCAAGAATATGGCGCTTACCCGTCCTGGGGAGTCACCAGAGTCTCTAGTTCAATCGCGCCATTGACCCAGGTTGGGAAAAGCCCGGCAGCCTGATTGGGCTGGTTGACGTCCCTGTGGATTCAAAAATCTTGAATCTGTTCGTGAAAAAGAAGAAATTACTTCAGAACGAAACCAGCATTGGCTGTGGTCGCAACCTCAGCGATGTATTCAGTAGCGGTAGCTGTGAATGTCTGCGAGATGATCGGGGCGCCTGCGGTAGAGCCGCGATAACCAATCTCCAAGTCGTCGCTGACGATGTGTCGGAAAATCCAAAATCCACGGATCAGAACAGACATGCCAAGATCAGGCCTGATCAGTGCATCAGGTTTTCAGAGGGCTGATCAGGTTCAGAAATCACCAATAACTGCTTGTCAGGCATGATCAGCCTGACGGCACCTGATCAGACTGACAGATGCTGGTCAGCCTGACGGTGGGTGATCAGTCCCGGTCAGGATGGAGCTGCAAAAAAACGGAAAAAGCGAAAAAGAAAAACGACGAAATTTTTTTATTGTTATTCACCTTTCACTGTGTTCCCTTACAGATACTGGGGAGCGCACAACACTTTCCTTCAGTAGTATGTCACTAGCAGTATTTGAACTCAGGACCTTCTGGGTATATTATACGAACACTTTAACCACTGCACCAAGCTAACCATACGCAGACCAACCATATTGCTTCATACATACCTCGCTTTCTCCCGCTGATCAGTGCTGAAACCAACTCATCACACCTTGTCAACACCGATCTGGGACTCAATTCTCCTTCAACAGCGAGTGAGTGCGACGCGGGGTGAGCGGAGTGGAGAAGCATTGACAGAGAAGCATTGTGAGTGACATCATGATCATCCATAGCTCGCCACAGCTGTCAAGCACTCCGGAACCGGCCGGATTTTCTGCGCCAGTTCGACGAGAGATACAATTAGTTTGAGACGACAATATGTGGAAGCTTCGATGAAATTAAATATATTCGTGGCTAATGAGTGTCTCCTTCTGCCGCTGCCTGCTTCTCGGCCCTCAACGCTTCCAACGCATGCTGGTTCCCACCGTCGCCTGGGCCACTCTGAATAGTACCCGCGTATCCGGATTCCGAGTTTGGGAAGACGACTCGGTCCCATTCTTTGAAGATGTTGAGGATGCTCTCACTTTTCTCGCGCAAACCAACAAGAAGGATCTCGAGATACTGATCAAAGCGGGCACCATAATCGATGCTAGTTCTGTCCCCACGGTCGCGAAGGGAAGTGTCGGCAGATAGGGCCCAGATCGCCTGCATGATGAATATCAGTTTGCATTTATCGAGATAAATCCGACAAAAAATACCAGCACAGCAGAGCCAGCAATTGCTCCAGGTTCGGTATGGTCGTTTTCCAGCCCAGCCAGATACGAAACGCATCGGGTAACGGCGGGGGAGTTCTTATCGGTTATATGACTGCCGTAATTCTTCATCTGGCCTCCACACTTCGCACTTACTGTAATGATATGAAGGTTGTCGATCCTTCTGACCCAACGAATCGAAACACTCCGCAGACGCCAGAGTTTGCGAAGTACAAGATGGAGGTCTACCAGAAAGTTCTCAAAGTCATCTTTGCATCTTTGAAATCGTGCTCTTGGAGCGGTGAGCCCATTCGCTGCCCCGACAATTTTGTACGCGTTTTGCATCCGGGAATTCTCATAAGCTCCCTCGATGGGAAAGAGGCGGCTTATTTCAATGCATGTCGGGCGGCACTTGCGAATTTTCCCTGTCCCAAATGTCTCGTACATAAATCTGACCTCCACAAAATCACCGGCCAATTCAAACTTCGAACAACGCAAACGATGAAGGCTGTGGTGATCAGGGCTCGCAGAAAGGGGACAAAGACGGCAAAGGAGGATATCCTAAAGAGTCATGGGCTCCATGATGTTCAAGTACGATTTTTTTCAGCGGCAATAACTCACTGATACTCTAATATAGCATTTCCTCTGGGACTACCGTTTTTCTGATCCCTACGCTGCATACTCTTACGATCTGCTGCATTCCGACGACCTCGGGAAATGGGGGGCATCATATTTGGCCTCTCTTACTCGACGTGCTCGAGGGTCTCAAGCAAAAGGGTCCGTTTGCAGAGAAGTGCGTGCAGCAATTCCTGTCTACATTCTCTGACATTTTACTTAAATGAGTATGAGGCGCTTTCCGCGATGGCCGAATCTTAAACATTTTAATCAAGTGACCACAGTGCACTTTGCTGACGGTCAAAGTTTCTACGACATTTTGAAGGTGAGTCATACGTCATCCTTCAACGGGCTGGTTTGAATTGTTTCAGTCGGTTCTTCCTTGTATAGTCCAGTTATTGCCGCCGAACGATAGTTTGGTGCACTGTATTCGTGCATACGAACGTTGCCGAATTATGGCTGGTATGCATTGCATGCCTGAGCAGCGCCTCCGACGTTTGGATGTCTTCATCCAGGACTATGAATATTGGGCTTCTGTGCGTGCTTTATCGGATAGGTTCGTTCTAGCTCACAAGAGAATTCAAGCGGGTGGCGGATGACTATGGAAAAGATTTCGACTTTTTCAAACAGCATGCGCTCAGTCATCTTGTGTCCGATATCCGCAAGAAAGGCACCACCAATCACGGCTCAACGCGCCCAGGTGAGGGTTTTCAACAAGAGGCGCGCGCAGCCTACGCTCGAACAAATGGCAAGAATGCGGCTCACCAGGTAGCCGCTTTTTCTGACGGAGACTCAGTATACTAAACCCCACCGTAGATGTCACGAATTGACGAAACACAGGAGGCAATCGCACGGACACGTATGGCAATCGACAACCACGACAAATCCCAGACCGAGCCTGAAGAGGTGGACGAAACCCCAGACCAGGTAGCCGCTTTTTCTGACGGAGACTCAGTATACTAAACCCCACCGTAGATGTCACGAATTGACGAAACACAGGAGGCAATCGCACGGACACGTATGGCAATCGACAACCACGACAAATCCCAGACCGAGCCTGAAGAGGTGGACGAAACCCCAGTAGAATCACTGGATGGTGCGCACTGGACATTCAGAGCTCCGGTCCCTGGTCGCCTCGTAACTTCCAGAACCCTTGAAGAAGACAACAGTGGTTCTCCTGCCTTCCGAAATTTCGATCTTCGCCTACGAGAGTTCATTTCTGAGACATTCCCCGAGGAATATATCAAGTACGAAGATACTATCATGGTTGGCTTTTTCTCAACAGTTTTGGGACTCCTTTTCATAAATTACCGGCAGATCCGGAGCTTTAAATGCATCTACATCTCTTATCAATCCATGGAAGACTGGCGTGGTGCCCGAGACATCCTTAGATGCAACCCGTCTTTTCACCAAAATGTGCGCTATGACTGCGTGCTCGTCAATTTCACAGATCCTGGGCTGCACTTTGCACGGTTACGCCACCTGCTTCGATGAAATCTACCGAGCGGTCAGCAGATCGATATTGCGATTGTCCGTATGTTCGAGCTGAGTCGATGGAAACCAAGAACTCGTTGGGCTGGCTGTCAAGTGCGGGATGAGGTCCAGGAATATTCTTTGCTGTCGATGGAACATGTTATTCGCGGCGCTTTTCTGGCGCCTGCGTATGGTGCTCCAAATGAGCTCACTCATTTCTTGGTGGATACCATTGATGCGGACATGTTCTTACGGGCAGATATGTAGTTTATTAATCAAACAGTCTACCTCAATATCGGGTGAATCTGGACAGTCCTGACACTGCCTGACAGGCCATACCGGTAAACCTGATCAGGCATTTCCGCACCTGGCTGAACTTTATAATACCTGATATTAGCTGATAGGCCACAGGTGGGAACCTGACCAGGCCTGATCCAAGCATCAGGGCTGATCAGTCGAATTGGGATTTTCCGACATGCTAATTCCAGCTCCGGCGAGAGCAGGGTTGCAGGCAGCGCGAGCCATGGGTTTGAAAATCACCATGCTGGCGAGTACAAGAGAGGTGATGATGGAGGCAAGAGGTAACATTTGTAATGCGAATGCTTTGCGGCGAAGTTTGGAGGGTGAACTGCAGGATTTATATATAAGAAATTAAAGACGTCTACATTACGCCCGACGTGGATGGCGTGCACGCGTTGGGCCGCGGGCGGCCCCAAATACCTGTACATCCTCTAGATAGCATCCTAGGTATGCTGTGAGTATTTTATTTGAGGTGAATAGGGCAAGTGCTGACCAAGATACAAGTGATCCGGCAGGGAGTCGTAGTGTTTCTCTGGCCTTGGCCTCGGGCCAAAAAGCCATGGCTTTATGGCTCGGCTTTGGCTTTTCTGGCTTTGGCTCGATGTGGCTTTGGCCTGGCCTGGGATTTAGCAAGGCCAAAGCCAAAGCCTCGCTGGAATCCCTGCCAAAAGCCATGGCTTGAGCCGGGCCAAGCCAAAGCCAGGCCAAAGCCAACAGTTCGGCCTTGGCCTGGCTCGAGATTTTCCGAAGCCAAAGCCGAGCCAAAAAGCCAAAGCCAAGGCCAGAAAAACACTAGGGAGTCGGCACCGACGTGGATGGCGTGCACGCGTTCGACAGCGGGCGGCCCAAAATGCCTGCACACCCTCTCTAGAACATCCTAAGGATGGTGTAATTTGAGGTAAATAGGACAAGGACTGACCGAAATATAAGTGGTTTTGGGTCGGGGGGCGATCCGGTGGGATCTCGGGGCCGACATGTCGGCGTGCACGCGTTCGACAGCGAGCGGCCCCAAACGTCTGTCGAGAAAATCCTAAGGATGGTATAAGTATTTTACTTGAAGCGAGTAGAAAGAAAACTGACCTAGATAACTAAGGTTTTGTGTCGGGTACTGATCGGGTGGGGCAGCGCCGACATGACCGGTGTGCATGGATTTGGCGATAGGCGAGCCAAAACAGGAACGAGACCTCTTGAGAACACTCTAGAGGTGTATTGAGTAATTTTTTCGAAGAGGTTTGGATCATACACACACGAAGTTTCCCAATATGGGGTTGTTGACTGTTAGTTCCCAATCCAGATAGTTGCACATTTCGCGCTCCATCTGGTTAATCTCCCGCAACGTAGCGCGGTCCATTGATCGCTTCATTAGCGGAGGAAGGATGAAACAAACGTGTTTTTGACTCACATTGAAGGGGGCGCTAAGGATGGGCGCCTAATCATCAAGAGCTCGATGACGGCTCCTGGTCTGCTCTCAAAAGCTGTAAGCTGACAAAGGTCTGCCTACAACTTTTGAGAGCAGGCAAACAGAGGGAGGGAGATGGAAGTAGCAGTCCAAAATCAAGGTTGACAATTGTTCACCTCAGGGAGCACCGCCAACGTTACGTAAAGGTCCCTTAAGGGGGGTTCTTTTGTAGTACGCAAACCCCTCTTAAGGGACCACATCCGCCAGGCGGACGTTAGTCATTGATGGGGTCATATTCCCTTTTGGGAAACATGCGGCAGGCAGACCACCCGCCCCACCCTCAATTATTGCTGTACTGGCCGCTGCTCCCTGCACTGCCGCTTCTCCTCTTGTATCAATATCTCAGCCAATGATTTTAGTCTGTTGAGGTTTATTTTGACTCAAAATGTGGCACATTGAAGACCGTATGGACACGTCTGCCACCACCCGCCCTACTCTCAATTGGTCCGTCTACAGTTCCTTCAATATATTGGCGGCTTCTCCTTCTGTGTTTGCATCCAATATGATCTCTTCATCCTCTCTGAGGTTGATTTGGCTCAAAATCCGGAGCCTGGAACAACGGGCAGACTAGTCTGCCCCACGATCAATTGGCACGGTACCTGCTTCTCTACCATGCACCGCTGTTTCCTCTCTCATGTCAGTATAGGTTTGCATCCAGTATGATCTCTGAGTTCAATTTGGCTCAAAATCCGGAGCCTGGAACAACAGGCGGACTAGTCTGCCCCGCCATTAATTGGCATGGTACCTGCTTCTCTACCATGCACCGCTGTTTCCTCTCATGTCAGTATATGTTTGCATCCAGTATGATCTCTGAGTTCGATTTGGCTCAAAATCCGGAGCCTGGAACAATGGGCAGACTAGTCTGCCCCGCCATCAATTGGCATGGTACCTGCTTCTCTACCATGCACCGCTGTTTCCTGAGTTTCCTCTCTCATGTTAGTATATGTTTGCATCCAGTATGATCTCTGAGTTCGATTTGGCTCAAAATTCGGAGCCTGGAACAACATGCGGACTAGTCTGCCCTGCTGCCAATTGGCACGGTACCTGCTGCTCTACCATGCACTGCTGTTTCCCCTCTCGTTTCAGTATGTGTTTGCACCCAGTATGTTTGTAGGACATCATGGTTTCAATCACCCGCCTGACCTTGCTCACAAAACTGATACAGATCAACACTCAACAAGACACTTGGGTAGCTCAGCCGTTGTTCAAACTGGTAGGTTCCTGTCCCCACCCGAATTTTCTGTCTCATTGGACCCATTTCAGGGCAAGCCATCTTAGACCAATGGCTATAACTGATTTCTGGACAGGATGTCTAGAAACCATCATCCATGGCTTTTGGATGTGCCTGCAGCTCGAGGAAGATCACCAACGCTGGCTGGATCTAACAACAAAAGGATAGCCAGTATATATGGATTTGTTGCGGGAGGAGGTCATCCATTTGCTGAGGAATTGGCAGACTGCAAATTTTCATATGTACCACTCTTACCACACCTCCAGGCATTACAAAATCCATCAACTGTACCTGTGGTGGCAAGCATGTACCATTTACTACCTGTACTACCTCAAATTTTGTGAATAACATGTCAAACTGCCGTTGATCAAATTGGGCGGATGTGTCCGCCACAGGTGGCTGTGGTGGCTGTACCCTCCGGTGCCAACTTTACGATCACCAATTGATGGTAAAGTTGGCACCGGCCATTTATGTAGCCTCAACCACAGTTCCTATCAACATTTCAAGTGACAGAAATCAATATACCAGCCACCTTAAGACCTCCTATGAAGCCAAAGTATGAAAAAAAGCAATAGCTTGATTGCAGTTGCAAAAACAAGTTTTTGTGACAAAAACTCGCTTACTTGTTTTGAGCTGGAAATTTGGAGCAGCCAATATGTCAAATGGATCCAATATGTGAAACTGCTGATTGAATTAGCCATTGGTGGATGAATCTGCCGCAGATTCTCACAGTTGAATTTTAGACTTTTACAACTGGGAGGGCCCAGAACAGCATGAATATGTATACTCAGGTGCACACAGCATCTCCAAATTGTCTGTGCCAGTGGCAGATGCATCTGCCCACATTTTATGTAAGCAGCGGATGTGTTTGCACCAGTGGCGGATGCATCCGCCGACCTTTTATGTAAGCAGCAGCAGGAGTTTACCTCACCTGCTCAACCAATCAGGAGCTGTATAAAGATCCATCTAATTTGTTTTTTTTTATATTGGACTCATTTCTGAAGGTTTCAACACATCTCTGGGGTGGAACATGGTTCTGAACCCCTTCTGGTTTCGGTCTGATATATTTCAGATTTTTGTGCTGGGTATGATATTGTGTGCATGAAACCAGCCAGAAAGTCAACAAGATTTACAGTTGAATCTGGTGCAAGTGTGCGCCAACGGGGTGCATAGGCTTCATAGATGATACAAAATTATGAAATAAATCAAACTGAAACCAGAGGGGGTTCAGAATCATATTCCGTCCCAGAGATGTGTCGAAATTTTCAGACATGAGTCCAATATAAAAAAAACAAATTAGATGGATCTTTATACAGCTCCTGATTGGTTGAGCAGGTGAGGTAAACTCCTGCTGCCGCTTACATAAAAGGTTGGCGGATGCATCCGCTACTGGTGCAGACACATCCACCGCTTACATAAAAGGTGGGCAGATGCATCTGCCACTGGCACAGACAATTTGGAGATGCTGTGTACACCTGAGTATACATATTCACGCTGTTCTGGGCCCTCCCAGTTGTAAAATTCAACCGTGATAATCTGTGGCAGACGCTTCTGCCAACGGCCAATTCAATCAGCATCTCCTCAGTTCGTGCAGGAACGAATTCCCAAATTGTGGAGCTCAATTCTCTCAACTAGTGTCTATCTCCTAAAATTGGCAACTATACCAAGTGAGACATAAATTCCTGTAGCATAGCATCTGTAACGGAAACACACCTTTGTGACAGACGTGTTCTAATTTATTCCTCCATGCTCTCCTGTGTTTACCATGATTTTGTTATGACGTCTCCATGCCCCATACCCATGCCGCCCGAATTCTTCATCTGATATTTCATCAGATCTCCGCACCACCTCTTTTCCATAGTATAAATAGTGCGCTGTATTCTGATAGGTTCTTTGGTCAATATAGTACTTACACCAGTGCTTTTGCTTGGCTCTTGTGTGCCGGAACTCAACATACTCGCTTCCATCACAGCATTGAGAACATGTTCCCCTGGCTTGGTTTAGATGTCTTTGAAGTAAACAAACATGTTTTGGGATGCAAAATAAGGGGTACACAACAACATTTGATTGATTCCATATTCTCAAGGCATTTCATCAATGGCAGGATGTCCGCCGCTATTTCCAAGTCCCTGCACTCGGTCAAATCTGAACAAATGGTTGTGGCAAAACTTGTGCTAGTTGCATTGCCCAAAGTTTTTGATGGTGTCACAGTGGTCAGGCTGGTTGCCTACATACAAGTACTTACAGTACCAGGTAATTAAAATTCAACCAAGAATCCAGTCGACAACCAATCGGCAGACTAGTCTGCCTGTTGTTCCAGGCCCCAGATTTGAGCCAAATCAAACCCAGAGAGGATGAAGAGATCAGACTGGATGCAATACTGACACAAGAGGGGAAACAGCAGTGCATGATAGAGCAGCAGGTACCGTGCTAATTGGCGGCAGGGCAGACTAGTCCGCATGTTGTTCCAGGCTCCGAATTTTGAGCCAAATCGAACTCAGAGATCATACTGGATGCAAACATATACTGACATGAGAGAGGAAACAGCGGTGCATGGTAGAGAAGCAGGTACTGTGCCAATTGATGGCGGGGCAGACTAGTCCGCCCATTGTTCCAGGCTCCGGATTTTGAGCCAAATCGAACTCAGAGATCATACTGGATGCAAACCTATACTGACATGAGAGAGGAAACAGCGGTGCATGGTAGAGAAGCAGGTACCGTGCTAATTGATGGCAGGGCAGACTAGTCCGCCTGTTGTTCCAGGCTCCGGATTTTGAGCCAAATTGAACTCAGAGATCATACTGGATGCAAACCTATACTGACATGAGAGAGGAAACAGCAGTGCATGGTAGAGAAGCAGGTACCGTGCCAATTGATCGTGGGGCAGACTAGTCTGCCCGTTGTTCCAGGCTCCGGATTTTGAGCCAAATCAACCTCAGAGAGGATGAAGAGATCATATTGGATGCAAACACAGAAGGAGAAGCCGCCAATATATTGAAGGAACTGTAGACGGACCAATTGAGAGTAGGGCGGGTGGTGGCAGACATGTCCATACGGTCTTCAATGTGCCACATTTTGAGTCAAAATAAACCTCAACAGACTAAAATCATTGGCTGAGATATTGATACAAGAGGAGAAGCAGCAGTGCAGGGAGCAGCGGCCAGTACAGCAATAATTGAGGGTGGGGCGGGTGGTCTGCCTGCCGCATGTTTCCCAAAAGGGAATATGACCCCATCAATGACTAACGTCCGCCTGGCGGATGTGGTCCCTTAAGAGGGGTTTGCGTACTATAAAAGAACCCCCCTTAAGGGACCCTTACGTAATGTTGGCGGTGCTCCCTGAGGTGCAATTGTTTACGACCGCATCCAGATTCGGCTCAGGACCGAGGGCAAACGACGCGTGTGATCACGTGTACCGTGTCAAGAATTGACGCGTCCCAAACCACAGAAATGAAAGGGGTTGGCCGGCAAGCGGCGGGACACAAACAGAATTCAGAACGTTAGATTTGCCTGTGTGCCTTTTATTTTCTGGGCAATTACATGTGCACACAGTCCATACAATTCAAAGAGATGAAATTGATGCAAAGTTGATGTGTACTGTACACTTGCTGAATGAAAGTGAGTGACCTGCAAGTGGCGGGGCACAAATGAAAAGGACAGAGATTTTGGTCAATTTTCAAAGACACCTCAATGTTCGCTCGGTCGACGCTTGCGCGCCGACCAGCTCACATTGACCGTGTGAACTTCAGACTGCCGAAGTGGCCGAAAGGTTGTGTGCCGTTGTTGAATGATCCAATGATGCCCCTAGTCACATGCTAATTTTCGGACATTTTTGGTACTCTAAGCACAATCAGAACAAGTTCTGTTTGTGAATAACGCGTCATTCACTTGATCCTCTCAGTGGGCGATGCAGAAAGGAAGATATTCATCTGTTATGGCTTGGAAAACGCGTTGAAGTGTGTGGACGCCTCTGATTCTTTATTGAATTTGAAACTTCTGGTGAAGAGCAGCACAGTAATAAATATTGTGAAAGACGGCGGGGAAATCCATTGTTTCCGGCGGGGAACAAACGGAATGATTCCCTGGACTGTGTATGATGCCGCTTGGACTGTTAATTTTGGGGCCCACGATGATTGCAGCGACATTTTTGCGGACCATCAGACACATCAGCATACGCAACACCACGGTCCAATGCCTCCCACAGGACAGTTAGTGTCGCGGACTTGATAATATACCAGCACTAGCTGTCAGCGCGCCTCGGCTGCCATTCACGCAGCCCGATATGATCTTATGGCCGTGTGACAAGAATATAAATCAAGTCTTCAGCCGAGCATTGTGCTTTCCACTCCCTTCATCCCCGCGCACTGTTTAGATTGCCCTCAGCTTGTCCTTAGCTTGCCTCGGATTCCCTATGCCTCCCAACAATTCCGTTACTATCCAGGTCGGGACTACAATTAGAGAGCTTGAGCCCAAGCAGCATGCCGCTTTTAGGTTGCGCAAAAAGTGGCATGCTGCTTTTTTTACAACTTTTGTGTGCACCTCAAATTCACATACACCCTGATGCTATTGCACCTTGTTAATGCCCTTTAGAGGAAAAAAAGAAAAAAGCAGCATGTCGCTTTTTGCACAACCTAAAAGTGGCATGCCACTTGGGCTCAAGCTCTCTATTATTTCGGTGCTGTTTGCCTTGTGGTGGTCAGTTGTGTTCAGTTCTGTCTTTCTTGTTTCCCGCCATTTTTTTCTCTCTGTGTTTTCTTTCTGTTGCTGCGTGCCTCACGTCAACTCTCTATTAGTATTTTTCATTGTCTCGGTCATCTACTGGGTTGGATTCATTCTGTTTTTCTTTCGTCCTCCTCCGTTTTTTATTTATTTCCTTCTGTTCCTTCCCTTTTTTTCGTCTTTTCTGCCTTCTTTCACGACTCCTCCCTCAGCTCGGGATGATCGGGCCTCACTTGATCTCAATCGCGTACGCTCGCTTCGGCTCGCCTACTATTTACTGATGTGACCGGACTGTTTATTTTGTACACCACAGCTTTACTTCTTGGTGCGGGACTGGGAGAACACGACTGGGACGCAATTTGGTTCGCTTGGGAAATTAAGTGACCTTCTCTGGTCCCCTATCAACGCTGTATCCGCTGTTCGGCGCGTACGGTTCGTTGCGCCTTGTTCGTACTCCGAAGTGAGTGTTCGATATTCGCCTTTTGCTTCACATTTAAAGTTCGGTGGGGCCTGCACGAGAACCGGACAGGTTTCAGGTCCGGGCCCCTACCATGGATTGTACTATGCCAACCAAACCCAAATGTTGAGGTGAACACTGACTGACACCCCGAGACACAGCTTTGGTGCAGTTGATGCGATCTTGCGAGTCGAACAGCATTCTCACCCACAAATGGGAGCTCCAATCTGGTTGGCACTGTCAAACACGCAATCAACCTGTTGGACAGGAGCGCTCAGTGTTTACTATCAGCTTCACTATCAGGCTTATCGGCGGACTGAATGCAGTGGCCAACCACATACCTGATAGAAGGGGCTATGGGAAAGAATACTAGCAGAATTGCCCATACTGCTTTGAGCGAAAGGCGGATAGAGCACAGTGGAGGAATGTATTTATACTTACTTTCCATCAGCAAGCAGTTCATATGTTGGCAACTGCTAAAACAAGTGATGGTGGTATTCATAAGCTACCCGCACGGCATAAATACAGAAGTGTCATGCCAGCACACCCCCATCAAGATGCCCTCTCCTCCGACTGCCACTCAAAGCCGCTTGAGCAATATCTCAGTATGCATGGGTATAGCTTTGAATTCATTGGAAATTCTCGCCAACTTCAATACACCGTTCTTGGAGGCAATAGCCAACACCATACGGTCTCTTTTGGAATGTGTTCAGGTCTATCTTTATGCTAGATTTGTGATGTCTGTATCTCACTCAGTTTTTAAGATGGTCAAACAAAATAAGGAAACATGTGCTCAGTTAATTGGACAAACTTACCAGTTGCTCAATGCAATTGTACTGGTCTATATGAAGTCAGAAACAGGAGGAGACTTGCCGCCAAATGTGTTAAGGCATATCGGAAGATTCACAGAGCAAGTTCTTTCCTAAACACCTTTTCACTCCAATAGTGACCCTATGTTTCAGGACACTCCGCAAAATTCATACTTTCGTTGAGACCCAGAAAAAGGGTGGCAAAGTGAAAAAAATATTTCGCAAAGGGGAGTTGAATGTCCTGCTCAAAGATTGCAAAGCGGGACTTGAAGAAGGATTTAACTTTTTTGAGGTGGGTCACAATGACACTTGGTGACAGTTTTGATGAATACAATGCGTAGATTCACAAGGGCAATTTCATGACAGACATTGCAAAAATGCGACAGGATGCAGAGCAGAAGCACAAAGAAGTACTTAACATGATTGAAGGATTTACAGATACAACGAGTTCTGACAGAGCATCTACGGTACAAGAACATTGATTATTTCTTCTAAGCCATGCTGACTCTTCCTTAGAGAAGCAGGATGTATTCGGGATCCTACACAAGGTACATGATTATGTCTGGCCTTTTTCACAGTGGAGGGACTCAAACTGTTTTAAGCTCCAACTCAGTCTCAATGCTGCCATCGGAACCTAAAATATTCCATGGCCGAGAATCAGAAATGTCAGATATTCTAGAACTGTTTGGCCAAGGCACACCAAGGATTGTAATTTTGGGTGCAGGTGGAATGGGAAAGACCAGTCTTGTCAGGGCAATTCTTCATCATGCTGAAATTTCTGCAAAGTATACACAGCATCGATATTTTGTTGCTTGTGACTCTGCAGCAAACAAGGTTGAACTTGCAGCGCTCATTGGAGCTCATCTCGGACTCAAGCCTAGGAAAGACCTTACTCCAGCAGTTGTTCGATACTTCACATCTGGACCACCTTGTATCTTGGTTCTTGACAACCTAGAGACAGTGTGGGAACCCACAGAGTGTCGTAGTGATATTGAGGAATTTCTATCTCTCCTTACGGATGTGGAGCATCTAGCATTGGTGGTAAGTGTCTGTAATTTCTGTGTTGCCTACCGTTCTCATTGAAGCATAGATTACAATGAGAGGTATAGAAAGGCCAGCCAAAGTACACTGGACACACCCCTTTTTGGGTCCTCTGAAACCCCTGAAACAAAATGCTGCTCACCAAACATTTATTGATATTGCTGAGGACCATCATAACCCGGAAGAGGTGGAGAAGATCCTTTCACTGACAGACAACATGCCTCTGGCAATTAATCTTATGGCACATTTGGTGGATGTGGAGGGATGCTCCCAGATCTTATCCTGCTGGGAACAAGAGAAGACATCTTTGATTTCAGAGGGCTATGATAAAATATCGAATTTGGATTTATCTATTTCACTGTCTTTGTCTAGCCCTAGGATCAAATCTGTTCCCCATTCACAAGACCTTCTCAGTCTATTGTCAATGCTTCCAGATGGCCTTTCAGATATTGAGCTCCTCCAGAGCAAGTTCCCAATTGAGGATATTCGGAATTGCAAAACAGCATTGATTCGAACTGCTTTAGCCTATCTGGATGAAAGAAAGCAATTAAAAGTATTGGTACCCATCAGGGAATATATGCAGAAAACTCACCCACCCAGAAATGAGCTTGTCAAGCCTCTCTTAAAACATTTCCATGAGCTACTTGAATTACACAATGACTTCACTGGAACTGAAATGAATTCAGCCACAGTTGGGCAAATATCATTGAATCTGGCCAATATCCAAAGTTTACTGCAGAATGGACTCCAAAAAGACCACCCAGACCTCACAGATAATGTTTTCAGTGCCTTGAATCTGAATATGTTCAACCGAATCACTGGCCGGGGGTCAATGTCTTTACTTGGCCAGCTTCATAAAATCCTTCCACACTTGTGTGACCATCGGTTTGAGGTCGAATTCATTACTGAGTTATTTTTCTCGTCCATCTCTTTATCAATCCATAATCCAGAAACACTTGTGGCCCAGGCATTAGAACACTTTGAATACTTTGATGACTCAGATCTTAAATGTAGGCCTACCTTTTATACCTTGTCCATGAAGACTGAATTCAGTGGTTTCAAGGTAAATTCTATGTCAGTGTTGCATACTATGCACACTATTACTCAGCCCACAGTCCCACTTTTTCTAATGCCCTGGATTTTTGTCACCGGGCTATATTGTTGGCAACTGGATCTAGCAACACAAAAAGACATTCCCAAGCATTAGAAATGCTTGCACAGATTCACTGGTCTCTTGGTGACTATTCTTCCACCAAAGCACATGCATGTCAAGCACAAAGGTTGGCCAGGATTTCTGCCAATATACACAATGAAGCATCTGCACTCCGCATAGAAGCAATGGCCTGGACACAACTAGGAAACTACAAAAAAAGCATCTCTCTCTGCACTAGAGCAAGACATCTGCTATTTCTTTGTGGTATGTCTGGTGGCAGTGCAGGCCACAACATCATGAATCATCAGGCAGAGATCCACTTGATGAAGTCAGAATACCACGAGGCACACAATATACAAACTCAGATTCTTCAAGAATGCCCACTTCACTGGGATTCTTATCACCATGGCATGGCTTCCCTAAATCTCGCAGAACTTGGTCTGTATATGAATGGTCCCAAACATACAGTGCAACAGAATATTGAGAGAGAGCCAAGACAATATTTCTCCCTTTGGAAGTGACTGTAGAGATAGCAATGTGTGATATGGTTCTTGCAGATCTCCACCTGAGAGAGGGAGACATTCCGGCAGCAGAGGCACTTTTCAAGAAATGTCTCGCAGCCTCCCATCACTCAGAAATTGAGTCCTACTGTTTGGAACGGCTTGGCAATGTCCATTGTTGGGGTGTACATGCTCCAATATCTAGGTGGACAACAGTTTATTTTGCACATTCTCTCAAATTCAAAGAGAGGTTGGGCATAAACAAGGCTCTCCAGTTTCTGGGAGACATCTTCCTTGCTCAGGATGATGAAGAAACAGCAGTCAATTTGTTCATGGTTGCCTTGGAGGGATTCACATATATGGATGTCCATCGCAGCAGAGCAGAGTGCATGCTCCGACTTGGGGACATTTACAGAGAACATAGCAACCTGCTAAAGGCAGTGGAATTTTGGGATGCAGCAAGGTCACTCTTTGAAAGATCATCACAGATCAAACAGATGCAAGACATTGATGAAAGACTAGCAAGTGTTGGCAAAGATGTGCTGGAACAGCACAGAATGAATTTAGCTCACCTTGCAACAATCAATGCACCTACTGAAATTGTGGAGGAGCCAGAGGATGTTCTCTCTGATCTTGAGGACCTTTAAGAGGATCTAGGTGGAGGGCAATCATTTCTGACAGTTTGACATTCCAGTGAATTATACGGTATTGGTAAAATAGTGATGTATGTCTATGATTCCTGTTGACTGGGTTGAATCAGTGCTATTTATACATATATTACAATGTGACAGGCAAAGACCAACACATATGAAAACTGTGCGTGCTTTGCATCCCACCGCACTCTTGTAAGATTTATAAATGTCCCACAATCGGCCCGTAGTTTAGATAATCTTTTGAACTTGACATGTACTACATTGCATCTTCCTGCTCGTTCTCGAAAGATTCTCTTCCTCAAATTTTTGTGCCCCACCTGCCCATCCCTGTATTTTTCTGTGCTCATGCACACATTGTTTTGGTCTCACCTCTCCCGGGTCCGATGCACCGTGCATACTGGATTGGATTGCTGCTCCATTTGATACCTGATTCACAACTTCTCCGCAAAAGTCTGAAGCACACAGAAGTTTCGCGAATCGGCTGCAAAGCAGCCCCACTACACCCACAAACCCCACACACCTCCTGCACCCAGCTTTTCTCAAATATTCGCTCACCGTGCGGTTTTTACTGCTGCTTAAGGATGGTCACGGTTTTTTCACGGGTTTTATGTAATCACGATGTTGCGCTCAACTGTAGGATTTTTTTGAGCCTAAGAGCAAGCAAATTGGTGAAGAACTGACCAAGTTACAGCCTGAACAAGTTTGGTGCCCAAAATAGCAACACCACCGGCTTAATCCACCAATTCAGGTCCGAAAACCCGCGGGTTTGAAACCAGTAGGTCCTGTGACATGGGATTGTGACCATTAGACCCCAAACTTGTTTAACTCATAACTCAGTCAGTTCTTCACTGATTCACTTGCTCTTGGGCTCAAAAAAATCCTACATTTGAGCTCAACATCGCAATTACATAAAACCCGTAAAACCCGTGACCATTCCTACTGCTGCTTCTCACTTCCCCTAGCTCAATTCCTCCTTTTCCTGGACGGAATAAATTGCGATAAGTACCCCTTATCAGGCTAAAAACACAAATAAATCTAGTCTATATATTGTGTAGATACAAAAGATTTGGTTCAAGGCTTAAGGCTGTGGTGGCTTAACGTGGTTTAACACAATTGGAGTTATCATATAGCCACATTGTAATCCTGCCTATGAAATCAAATCTTTTAAGAACTCATCCACCGATCCCTGCAGTGCTCAGCAAATGATACTGAGGTTTAATGATGGCCCAGATCACTTACTCAAAAATTACCATATCTAATGTACAGGAGCAGAATTGGGTCACACACCGTTCACCTATTAACACTAGTATGCACTTCAAGGCCTAGTAATTGATTACATGGGCTTGAATGCAGCATCTACAAATACTCCTGGAATGTGGGCTCCTAAGTACAGTCGATCAAACCTGCATTGATCCTCCTTCTCACCCTTCTCTCTGTCCCCATCCCCGTCTGCACCTGCCCTGGTGGTGCCGGTGTTCCACGGCGTGGGCGAACCTTGCCTGTATTTGAGGATTTTTGAGTCCTGTGCGAGGTGTGGCAGGTGCACGAAGTGTGTGACACATGCATAGACTGCGGGCAGGAGGACACGGTGTGTGAGCTCAGGGAGGCAGCTCCCCTCCAAGCCCATGAGCAGGGCAATTTGTGGGATGGGGTGGAGACGGTGGGGGGGAAGCAGTGTGTTGGGGGTGCAATTTCCATCGCGGTGGTGGGGGGGAGGGAGGCAGGTACGACGAAGGTGGGGACCATGGGCTAGGTGCAGGGGGGTGCAGGTCCAGAGGCAGTGTACATGGTGTCGGGGAGCTCCCAGTGTGGGATGAGAGCAGCGTGCTGGAGTAGCCCTATGGCGACATGGTGGTGTGCAGGAGACAGAGCAGTGGGCTCGCAGGTGAGGTTGGTGAGGATGTGGTAGAAGGTTTTGTAGAGTGCAAGCTCAGGGTTGAGGGCCTGGGCAACGGCAGTGGTGGTGGGGTTGGGGGCGGCAGGGGGCGGGGGCCGTGGGGGTGGGCCAGGGAGGTGCCATTTGGAGACGTTGGCGAGGGAGGATGCCTCATAGGGGACTTGGAGGATGTAGTTTGTGGTGAAGGTGGAGGTTGCAGTGAACTGGAGCTGAGGGACGGGTAGGGCGGTGCTAGCAGTGGGGGGCGGTAGGGGCACCAAGAGCTGGGGAGACTCTGCCGAGGGGACTCAGGTGCATCTGTTATGGTTGGAAAGGGGGGTAGAAAGTTGGGGATGTGGCTGTCACAGTTGAGTGTCTGCTGTCGTTTCTGTGAGGCTCTGCCTCAACTTCGAGCTCAATTTCCTCCTCTTCATCCTCAATCATATGGGGCATATATCAGAGGGAAAGTGTTGTTGCATTGAACACAGCTGAGTTGGGCCTTGAACTCATTGAGCTCCTCGACGCAGCGGTCCGAGTAGATGGCATAGCACGAGAGGTCCTTTGCCTCAGGGACCTAGTCAATGAGGTCCTGGAAGCCAAAGCCGAGGTTGTCAAGAGCCTTGAGGGCATCAGTGGTTGTTAGAGTAGTGCAGCCTATGTGCTGTGCGTACTTTACAGCTGTGTTTGCAAGGAGCTGGATATAGCGAGCGAGGAGGTCGGTGTGGATGGCAGATGCATGGGTTGATGAGCAGGAGAAGGCAGCGGCATGGAGGGAGCGGTGTGTGGCAGCCTCAACCATGATCCGGGACAGCGACAACGGGGTGTGGTTCATCTTGGAGAGGAAGAGGCAGTAATGGAAGACCTTGCTGACCGTGCCAGAAACTGTGGTAAGGCCCAGATAGCTGCAGGGAATACATCCAGGAGGACTTACCTTCCAGCTCACAAATACTGTGTCTCTATCTTCTGATGTGGTTTCTTGCATCAATTCATGCAAGCAAGAGTGTCAACTCGGATATATTCCTTGAAAGAGGGGAAGTCCACGTTAGGGTGTTGTTGAAGGAAGGTGTTGGCAGGTTGTACTGAAGAGAGCAGCACAATGATGGTGGTGAGAAGAGGACAACACAGCTCACGGCAGCAGATGGTGCAAAGGGCGGCCTGCATGGATCTTGAAAACAACTTAGTTCAAGTTACTAGTGGTTAGGAGTTTGAATCTGTTTGAGCTTGAATGGCATGCAGGCGAGTGTGTTGTACAGATTCATTGGTTCTTGTGAGCTGAGGTTACGCGAGCTTGCGAGCGGCTAGCCTTAGTGGGAGATAAGGAGATAAGATTTTTGAATATCTCACGCCGATCGGCCTGTAGTTTAGATAATCTTCTGATCTTGATGTGTACTTACTATCAGATTCCATCGCATGAACGGGTTTTGTTGTGGCACCTCCCGTGAAAGGTATGGTCAATCAAGCTCTGCACAAAAGTGATTCAAAACACTTCCAGAATGAGTGTGCATCAGTGTTCGCTATCAACAGGCCCGGTGTGCTAGCTGGGGAACGTTTGGTACATCAATGAGCACACCTTGTTCAAGTGGTCTGTGTTCGCAGTGATGGTTCTCTTCAGACTACACCTCCAATTTGGCCGGAGTTCCCACGGACGTCCAACATGCCATATTGGGACTCATAAGCGGAGAGATCTGACGAATGCTCCCTGGGATATCAAAAACGGTGAATCCCACGAGAATTCTGGGATCGTATATCCCTCAGAGGTCCCGCCCGCGGCTCTTCAAGACCTAGTTCGCCTGAGGGTCCCATAAATTGTAATAAAAGCACAATATAAAAATGATTTTTATGAATTATATTCAAAACGACATACATACAACAAAGATAAAGACTCGGAATATACGAAATGCACAGTAAAGAAAGCTGATAGAGTGAAAATTAGATAAACAGTGGGGGCAGCGCAAATTGAGGGTTGATGACTTGATGACTTGACTGAGCCGAACAGAAGCGGACTCAAGCAACTTAGGCTAACTTGCTGCTATTCTTGAAGTGTGAAGCGTCTTGAGAGAAGATTCATGACTTGAAAAGAAAATTTTCTTGGGGTAAAAAATCTTGACAGCAGTGGGGAACTTGGCGGGGGAGGTCTGAAAGCAAGGAGAGTGCCATCAAGCAAGTCGGGCCTTGGTGCATTGGAAATGGAGTGTGAGACTGGGTGCATTGAAGACGGCTCAAGACTGGGTGCAGGGAGGGAGCATGGGCTTGACCAAATAAAGGGTATGTAGGCCAACAACGAGAAACAGGGTGGGGTGAGATGGAAGCAAGACAGAAGACAAAAGGAAGGACACAATAGCGGTATCCAGGGAGCTGATGGACGACATGCCCATCTGGTACCACAGATTCTCAGGGGGTGATAAAACTCTGTTCAACGCGAATAAACACACAGTAAGATGTATGAAAGAGAAACACAAGATACACTCTGTCCGTGACGCGAGGGAGCTGTCAAGGAAGGCAGGAGCGCCCAGACACACATACAGGGTAGACTGCCAATGTGCAGCGTGTCAGATAACGAGGGAAATAACCAAGTGCACCCACCCCCACGTGTGTTATGCAAAGGTGCGGGAACTCCTGAACTTGTTACAAAATAAGTGGGACCCGAGGGGTATGCACCCAGAAGACTACGAAGAATACCAAGCTCCTGAGGCCAGGGAGGAAGATACCCCGCTTGAGGAAGGGGAAGAAGCTCCAGTGCAGTTCGATTCAAGGGTGAGCACAAAAGGCACACTAGCAGATGCTTTTAGAATATTCACGGATGGAAACGAAACTCGATCACATACGGCACTATTCGTGATGTTCACGTACGTGAATCATGGCCCTAGAACGGACATGTATACAGACGGGTCGGCGATAGACAACGACACGGATGATGTGAAGGCAGGCGCCGGGGTGTACTTCGGGGAAGGGGACCCGAGAAACCGGAGTATCAGAGTACCGGACGAGATGTGGCCCTCAAATCAAGTAGGCGAGATTCTGGCCATAAAGGAGGCAGTGGAGACAGCACCACTGAACGTGCCGCTACGGATATACAGTGACTCAAAATATGCAATAGATGGATTTACAAAAAACTTACAAAAGTGGCAGGACGATGGCTTTTACACAGTCGCGAACGGTACCCTCTTTGAACTAACCGTTGCAAAGATCAGAGAACGTACCGCCCCAATGGAATTTGTGTGGGTCAAGGGACATTCCGGGGTAGCCGGAAACGAGGCGGCAGATGCACTGGCGGGAGAGGGTAGCCTAAAACCAGACGAAGACATAATTAATGTGTCTGCCCGTATGGATCTGATCCTCCCGGGAGCAAAGCTGAAAGCTATGACACAGTCAAAAGCTTATAAAATAATAAGGAAGCTCAAGATGGAGAAACCTACGACACAGGAACTACTGAGAAGACCAGCGACCAAGGTGAATATGGCGCTGGCCCAGGCCGCGGTAAAAGTAATAAATGGAGGCCCACCGCCGGCGAAGAAAATCTGGCGATCGACATTTGACAAAGACATCTCCCGGAGCATCAAGTACTTCCTGTGGATGGTTCTACACGGAGCATACAGGGTCGGGGCGTTCTGGGACAGCATACCAAACCACCAGTGGAAAGGACAGCGCCGGGGCTGCAATACACCAGAGACAATGGAACACATCCTCACGGAATGTGGGGAACCGGGCCAGAAGGAGGTATGGAATCTGGCGACGGAAATGTGGAACAAGAAGACTGGTCAGAATATGAAACCCATCTTTGGGGAAATACTGGTAGGAGGAGCGACAAAATTCAAGGACCCAGGTGAAAAACGGCTGTACAAAATACTGATTACGGAGTCCGCGCACTTGATATGGAAGCTCCGTAACGAGAGGGTGATTGGAGGGGATGGACCGGCGCCACTGGCCAAGATTGTAAACCGGTGGCTGAAGACTATAAATAATAGGTTAGCAATTGATTGTGCAATGACGAACACCAAGAAATGTGGCAGAAAGACCCTCAAATCCTCTCTAGTCAAGAAGACTTGGAAAAAAATGTTGCGGAATGAAAGGACATTGGCCAAAGATTGGCCAAGTACAGTCGGGGTTTTAGTGGGTGTCGGATAACCTCTTGCAATGACGGTTGCAGAAGGGTAGGATGGACCGCAGGTCGCCTCCCTTTTACGTTATATTTCCGTACTTACTTTACGGTACACCGGTCCTGGGACTGTGTATTTGTCTTTTATGTACACATGGCCAAATATCACCTCCTTACACCCGAACCACCATCTCTGATGCGGCCAGTGAACAGAGCGCTCCAATGAGGGCACGCCACCAGTAAAAACCATCCACCTCTAGCCCACATTTCCTCCTCCATCGAGCCCTTTCGAGTTGCACCCATACTTCACGCTCACACGGCACATTCCCTATTTTTACCTACGTTTCTATTCCACTCATACACGACACTTCGGGACCTATTTGCTCACTTTCTGGTTCACCCGTACACCCCATATTCCGGACGACCGACCCATCTTGCTGTTTACCAGTGAAGAACTCCATTCTTCCTCACGGTGCGACGGTGACTTAGGTTACTGAAACACCAGAGCTCGAGAGAAATCTGAAGACCCACATACCACGTTATAGACGTGAATGCTTAAGCAGCATTTCCTCGAGAGATCGGTTCTAATTCGTCTGGCCGGGTTCCAAGTCCATGGCCTCAACCTAGCGAGCGGGTAGCAAACATGTTATATCCGTGTCGGAAAAGGCTGGAAGGACGGAAGGCCAGAAAGACGTAAAGGCCGGAAAGACGGATAGGGCCGTAAGTGATACCACGTAGGAGATCGGGTACACCAACTAACTTGGCTCAGAGACGTAGAGGACAGAAGTCAGACCACGGAGCAATGCGGAGGCAAAGCACGTTAATTTTCAACTAAAGATACAGTAGAACATAATACGTATTTATACTAAATACGGAGATAAGTCTAATGCGGAAAGAAGTATGTAAAAGACAATAAGTACAGAGAAAGACAATAAGAACAATAAGAGAGAAGCATAGTTGCATAAGTCATATGTTTGATTTGGGGAACGCTCAGAAGACCTTCATTGCGAAAACCCCAAGGTTTGTGCATCAACGGAACTAGCCGGAGCAACGGAAAGTTGGTTTGGCCGTAACGACCGTAAAGACGGCCGTAGCCGGAAAGGCCGTAAACGGCCGTAAAGGAACCGGAATGGATCGGAAAGTGCATGGTCGTAACAAAACGACTATGTCGGTCCAGAAGTCTTGATGTGTTGCCTGTGGACCGCCAAGATGGAAGGGGAAGAGGAAGGCAGTACCACCTAAACCTCTCTTGCGGCCCGCCATGTCAAGATAAACACTCCTCAAAAAAAAAAAAAAAAAAAAAAAAAAGAAGAGTGGGCTGAGAGTTATGACTTGTTTGGCGAAGTTGATCAACTTCACGTGCTACGCACGGACCATATGGCGGGACATAAATTGAGAAAAGGTGAAACAGCCTCTGCAAGGTATCATCTTTATACTGAAAGCTTATAACATTTATTGAATGGCCTCTGTACACTCCAATCTGAGTTTTGTAGTAAAGAAGCTTGTATTCCAGAACCATCGTGGATGAGAGATCTCCAAACCATCCCAGCAATGTCCGATCAAGATTTCGGAGGATATCCCCGGACATCTGACAGCCGACCTGTCAAACACCTCCGACCAAATTGGGGGTGTACTAAATGTACACAAACAAGTCATCAAGGATACTGTAGTATTTCGCTCAATTCATGGGTCACGCGTCACAGGCCCCGAAATCCACGAATATTTTCGGGGGTGTCACAGGTCACCGAGACCAACCACGAACTTGCAAAAGAAGTCACAAAAAAGGCGAAAATTTCAATTTCTTCTCCCCCGCGACGCCCTGGCATTGGATTTGCTGTGGCGCTCACACAATTGACATTTTTGACGTGATCGGGAGTGAATCTGTTCCTCCGCCCAATCCGCCCACACTGCAGGCCGAGCCAGGTCCCTTTGTGGCCCCTGTGATGACCGAAATGGAGACAGAGTAGATTTTGCTCAACCTCCATCCACATCATAACTGGGGCAGAAACTTCATAGTGCTCATAGTGCTCACACAACTTCATTCAACAGCCACAATGGATGCAAATTCGTCTCCCTCGTCCACTTGATTTGCTGTGATTGGATGGATTCAGGGAAGTAAGTAAGGTAAGTACCACCCAAATTAAAGTACTAAGACCCAGGTTCATCCAGATCCTCGTCCTGATCATTCATGTGCCTCCAAAAATCAGCAGCAGCATATTTTGTGTTGGGCCGGTGCTTGCGCTTGCTCTGCCTGGGCTTGTCCTCGGCCACGATTTCAGCATCAACGTCCTCCGCATCGTGAATCTGATTATTTCCCATGAAAACACGAATTTTTTCTTGTGTCACGCTCCTGAAGGCCGATCCACGAATATTGAAGTTCGGTTTTGGTGGCACGGGTCACAGGCGGCACGAATTGAGAGAAATACTACAGTACTCAAATTGACTTGTGCCCTATGGACGCAAACACGTACGAAGTGTTTATCATCATCCAGATCAACCGAGAGAATGCCTGGGGGATAAATAAATAGAGTGTGTGGGTGGTATGGGTTGCGCATTTAGTCACCGTTTCCAGTCAACTGGCCAGACCTCGCCCGCGCGAAGGGCGCTCTCCGATAGACATTGCTTTTGCTGATGACATGGTTTATAGCCTTGATATCCGACGTATGCAACTCGCTGATCTGCAGGAGAAGTTAGCTATTGATGGACACGAAACGAATTGAGCAAAAGCAAGTAAACCCACGCCGAAAACGCCCTTGAATCGGAAGGTGGCACCGAACTCACTTCGCCACCTGTCAGTCAGATTGGGGTCTTCCTGAGTGGATTTCAGCTTCTGTATGATTAAGGACGGGAGGATTCACCATCATTTCTTGCGAATTTCCGAGGAGCAAACCGCGAAATTTGGGACCCGCCATGTACCGGAGTGGCGAGGTCAGCTCGCGGTACACGATTGAAAACGCATGGAAAAGCACGTAGAAGAGGATTGTTCCAGCCATTGGAATAAGGAGTTGCGAAATCATTTTGGTGGTTGTTCGTCGAGGCTCAAAGTAAAAATTACTGGGTGGTCAGCACCGTATTTATAGGGAACAGAAACTGAGGCTCTCACACCTTCAGTTTGCAACCTCTCATGGCAAAGCGGCTGGCAGCCGACGATGAGGGCACTAAGGATAGCATAAAATCAACTTCTTCACCTATGGACGCAGCAAACATTCCCAATAGGAAATTTTCGATTGGCCTGTGGTCTGAAAACGGCATCGGATATCAGCCGCTTACTTTGGTGAACTGACTGGAGTCCCACAGACGAGGATACAAAGCTGTGGAAATCACGCCGTGGCCGAGTGAGACGCCGGGAGTTCCCGCTGCGTGCAGTTCGACACAATACCCCCACGAAGATGAAGAAAGACAACAGCCGAAATCCATGGTGGACACTCTGGTCAAATGTAGATCACAAGCAGATCGTGTCTCTGAGATGCGGGGTACGTCGGTGGAACATTGGATTTGCGTAGTGGAGCGAGCTGTCACTGTCAGCTCGAGTGGGTGAGAACTTAGTGTGTTAGATTCGGGAGATTCCGCGATACCGCCCGCTGATCACCGAGTCAGTCTTGCTGGCTGCTTGACTCGCTGGCGAGGTATTAAATGCATCGTATGGATGGCGGGATGGAAAGCGTGCTTCGTGTAGCATATACTACCTACCTAAATATACACAGATGTCAAGAATACACAAAGCCCTTGAATATAGAGAAAAGATACCGTCCTTCCGTATATCAAGGAAGAAACCCACCTCACCCTTCCCATCACGACTCCGGCCCAGCATAACCTCGCCTCGTTCAGCTCACCACCGGCATCTCATAATCTATCGGCACATCCTTCCTCTCCAGCCACGTCGCGTCCTCCCCTCCCACATTCCCGCCCTTCCCGCAGTCCAAATGCCGCCTGCACGGCAGCTCCTTCAGCTCCACCTCCTCGTCCGCCTCGCCCTCCTCTCCATTTTCTCGTTGCCCATCTAGATGCCGCCGCTCGCCCGTCCGCCGCACAACAACATAATGCTTCCCATGCCACCCCAGAAAGTCTAGTCCCGGCAACACCCGCGCGACGCCCCGCGCGGCGGCGACCCAGCCCTCTGTCTGCTGCGCAAACTCGCGCTCGGAGACGAGGTTCGGCTTCGGGCGGTGCGTGGCGGTGTTTTGGAGGTGCAAGAAGGCGAGGGCGGGGAAGGCGCGGAGGGCCGGGGCGTGTTCGTTCTGAGAGGGAGGACAGGGTTAGTGGTTTGAAGGGGGTGGATGGAGGAGAGCAAAAAAAAAAGATGGAGTGAGGAACGGGAGGAGGGTTAACGAGGAGGGGAGAAAGGAGAGGAGGAAGGGGGGAAGGGCCAGAGAGTGAGCGAGGATGGTCGCGCTGGCCTTCATCTTCCAGCTGTCCCACTGCAAGTAGAAATTGCACAAACAAATGGTTTGCCCTTGCCCGAATAGCCAGAGCCCCGCTCGACAATGCTCGCAAGACGAAGCAGCAAAAGGCAGGCAAGCGCACGCTGGACGCTGCGCTGGCCTCGAGCTCCCGCGCGGAACCAGGCAGCGAAAGGCAGAACAAGACACGTGAAAGGAACGAGAGCGTTAACAAAGGGGGCGGAGGGGCGGAGAGTGAGTAAGGAGGCAGGAAAAGTGTGGACCGAAAGCCACGCTGGCTCTGAGCTCCCGCTTGTAGCGCTGCAAGTGTAGACTGCAGGCATAGACACAAGGAGTGGCCAGCCGGGCTTGTCTGAGCGACGCTCGCCAACGCTCGTGCGACGCGCGCGCCCAGGAAGGGAGGTAATGGAGAGGTTTTAGGAGCAAAAGGCGAATGAAAGGATTTCAAAGAAGGTTTCAAAGACGAGCTAGGAGAGCGATAGAAAATAAGTCGACAGCAACTCACCAGGTCCCTCTCCGCCACGACGGTCGTCAATGCAGTGCGTGCACCCCCCGCGGCAGCGCACCTACCCAGCGTCAGCCATCCCATTCGTATTTTAATTGAATTTCCACTCACCCTAAAGCCCCTGCGCCGCCGCACTATTGAAATGCGCGATCCGCACCCCCAGCACCTTCAGCCCGCTCAGCGTCGGCAGCAGGCTACGCACGAGCTCCCACGGACACCTCCCGAGATCGAGCCGGCGCAGCAGCGGGCGGTGCGCGAGAAACGCCGCGACGGCGGCGTACAGCGGGTGCTGGTCGTCGTGCCCGAGCAGGAGAAACCGGAACGAGTGCAGGTGCGGGAGCAGCGTGTGTTGTCGCCCTCCGCCCTCGCCCTCGTCCAGGACATGGTCCCCCGCGAAGATGACGGTCGCGCCCTTGACGTCCTCGAACGTCCCGTGCAGCGTCAGGCTCACCAGCGCGCGCGCGTGTGCGACGCGCCCGAGCACCAGCCCGCTGATGCGCGTGTCGACGAGGTCGAGGTGCGTGAGGGTGCGGATGACGCTGCTCTGGAAGACGGCGTCCCAGGAGTGGTGCCGCGCGAGGTAGGCGCCGAGGACGAGGTGCCGGAGGGTGCGCGCGTTGCGGTCGAGGACGGCGCGGATCTCGGCCATGGGGGCGAAGCCGTCGTCGTCCTCGGCACGGAGGGTGAGTTTGCGGAGGGAGGGGAAGGAGAGATGGCGTCGAAGTGCCAGCCACTGGCCTCGCAGGCGGCCGCTCACCATGCGACTGGACAGCTGTGGAGGCGATCGTCCCCGCGCCCACGCCGCCCGTCTACCACGCGCTCAAGACACTCTCAATGGGGTCCAACGTCGAGGGCCGCACGGACGCCGACGGAATCATGCAGGTCGATGGGCATGAAACCGGTCTGGAGCCCGAGCTGGTATGACCACAGGGCCCAGCGTGTGACATCGTCAAGGACGGGGCCGATCTGTATGTCGTCGTCCATCAGCGGGATACTGGCCCATGTTCCACAGCGAAAAGCGCACCTTCCTCATTGAGAAGAGCCAATCGCGCGCCATGTCCATCGGCGCGAGGGCGAGGTGCTTGACGCCGGCTCGTTCCATGTGCTCGCGTCTTGCGATAGCGAGCAGTCTCCGCCTAAGAAATTCAAGGGAAAAAAATCAGCGTCCATCTCCATCCACAAAAGGCAGTCGTACCCAGGCTGCGACGTAAACTCGACGATGACGTGGCTGTAGTTGAGCATGCACTGCCCGGTTGCACAACCCAGGACGCTGTTGAGGGAGTTGATCTGGAGGAGAGGGTCCGAGAGAGAGGACGACCAGCGCGAGCGGCGCACAGGGTACAGGACGGGCGCGGGATACACGAGGAATGAGAGGGCGAGGGCGAGCGAGCGGAGAGTAAACCGGCTTGCTGGAATGGACGGCAGCGACGTAGCCAGGACGCACGCGCGTTGGCTGTCCGCGGATAAGCACATCGGTGGGCGAGAAATATGCAAGACGCATATCGATACGGGCGCAAACATAACCGGAAGCCGCCAGTCCGCTAGAGCAGCGCTGAGAGATCCGTTCGATACACCTGGACTATCGTCGAAGCGGGAGACAAATGGCCTGGGACGGCGTTATTAACGGTACGGCCGCCGATCCGGTTGAAAAGGGAGTCGTTGGCACCTCTTCGTCTCACAGGTTGGACCCCATTTCCAACAGCAGTACCTCAATTCACTGCCTGCATTGATGTTCTTTTCTAACTTTAAGTCGGTTGAATGAATCTTCGCTGTCAGGGCGACAAGTTTGGCACCCACGTAAGTACTGCACCCGAACACTACAGCCACCACGCAACATCCTCAAGTCCTCACTCTGGGCACCGCAGCTACCCCTCCGACTTCTCAACACGGAGTTGCAGAATCAAATGATCCATATTTCGATGATTGCTGCAGCAGGGAGCCCGATATGTAAGCGTCGCTGTCAGCTGGCTGCCATTAGCGCCACATCAATCCAAGTTCGACATTCACGTAACGTACAGGACGAGAACAATGAGGCCGACCACTTCCCCGGATCTCCCGTCACAGCCTTCTATCTAATTTAAAGCGCAACGTGTGCTGTGCGTGTTCCTCCGATCCTTCTTCTTATACTTGTCCTTGCCCCAATACATTCTGTGTGCTTACCACCCCAAGTCTATTGCAGCACTACATCCTCTTGGTCAGTTCTATCTCTTATGCGAACTTTGATGCTGGTTGACATGGTGCTGTCCTTCATACATAAGATCCACACTTACAATGCCTGACCAACACAACCTTACCATCTATGGTGCGAGAAAATCCGTTAGGACACCTACATAAGTATTTATATTATCCAGGATCCACAGGTGGTGGGGGTGGACTGGGAGTTGGACAGGGAACAGGTGGCAGTGGAGGTGCTGCATATGGTCCCTATGTAAACACTGGACCTGGAACCTTGCACATCCACAACCATGGGAAAGCAGAAAACCGAGACATCATCCTTAACTGGCTTTCGCCAATCAATTTCTTTCTACGACAGGCAGAGATTTCACAGACACGGGAGAAGGGGACTGGTGGATGGCTGCTTGAACATCCTCTCTTTAAAAAATGGGAATCTGGTTTGGGGAGTACCCTTTGGTGCTGTGGCATTCGTATGTGATTCATCACCCTTATAGCTTTCAGATTAACCAAGCTGAAATTTTCAGCCGGCGCTGGGAAAACAGTCCTTGCGTGTGTCCATTTTCTGTATTGAGTGACTGCTAGTAATTCTGCCAATTCTAGATCAATGGTTGTGGGCCATCTTGGCACCCAATTCACAGGCAAAAATATTGGTGTTGCTTGCATTTATTTGAACCACAAAGAAGTCGACAACCAAACCCCATCTAAACTTCTTGCAGGTCTCTGGAGACAGCTTGTACTTGGCAGGGATATTGGCTCCATTGCAGAGAATTTATACAAGCAGCACCAAGAGAAGGGCACTGCACCATCTTTGGAAGAAGTTTCCAATGTACTCAGGTCTAGCCTTGAAAGGTTTTCAAAGGTCTTTGTTATAATTGATGCCATGGATGAATATCCCAACGAGTCTCCTGCATTTCAACGGGAAATTCTACTCAAACATCTAGCAGAAATGGGTAGCAATGTGAACTTAATGATCACTTCACGGCCAAATATTTCTCCAGAGCCCTCCTTTTTTCCCAATCTTGAAACTCTGGATATTCAGGCAGCACCAGAAGATATTCAAGGATACATCAATGCCCAGATCAAGTTGTCTCCACACCTGCGTAGGCATGTTCAGAAGAAACCTGTTTTGCAAGAGGAAATTCACACAAAAATCACTGGGACTGTGGCTGGAATGTAAGCAGCCATGACTCATTGTCCCAAACCTGCTAAAATGATTTTAACCAGGTTTCTGCTTGCCAAACTTCACATTGAATCTCTCAGCAAAAAGAATACAGTGAAAGGTGTTGAAGAAGCTCTGAACATCCTACCAAAGAATCTTGATGACAGCTACAATATTGCAATGCAACGAATTGAAAACCAGAGTGAGGAAGATAGGATCACTGCTCACTCAGCCATTACTTGGGTTGCAAATGCAAAGAGACCATTGACAGTGGAAGAATTACAAATTGCTCTTGCTGTGGAACCCGGTGCACAACAGCTGAATGAGGACAATGTTATGGACATTGAGACTATTCTGGCTGTCTGTGCTGGGCTTGTCATTGTGGACAAGGAGTCTTCTGTGGTGCGACTTGTCCACTATACCACACAGGAATATCTGGACAAAATTCAGGCTGAGAAATTCCCAGATGCACAAATGGAGATAACACGCACTTTGCTCACATTCCTTGCCTTTGATGGATATCCAGATTCATCCTGGGGTTTTTGGCATCTACCCCCTCTGGTCAAGTATTCACAGTATTGCCTTGCACATGCTGCTGGACAGCCTGAGGTTCAACTCAGAGAAATTCTTCTCAGGTTTCTTGGTCAGGCATCTAAATGGACCAATGCAATGAGTGGGCCAAGGCACAGGAGAGATATCTGGGATTCCCTGCCATGGAAATTTTCACATCGGCCATTACAACCCTCTGCATTGTGGTTTGCAGCAGCTGCAAACCTTGTGGAAACTACAAAGTTTCTGCTGGAGGGGGCACCTTCGCTGCAGAACTCAAAGAACCCAGAGATAATTGTGGCATCATACTATGGCCATGCAAAGATTGTCCACATCCTTCTTGAGAAGGGTGTCAATGTCAATGCAGCATGGGGAGAAGATGGGAGTGCATTGCAGGCTGCTGCTGCTGGAGGCCACACAGAGATTGTCGGTGCCCTTCTTGAGAAGGGTGCTGACGTCAATGCAGCAGGGGGACTCCATGGGAGCGCATTGCAGGCTGCTGCTGCTAGAGGCTACACAGAGAGTGTTGGTGCCCTTCTTGTGAAGGGTGCTGACGTCAATGCAGCAGGGGGATTCCATGGGAGCGCATTGCAGGCTGCTGCTGCTGGAGGCCACACAGAGACTGTTGGTGCCCTTCTCGAGCAGGGTGCTGATGTCAATGTGGCAGGGGGAGAAGGTGGGAGCGCATTGCAGCTTGCTGCTGCTGGAGGCCACACAGAGATTGTCGGCGCCCTTCTTGAGAAGGGTGCTGACGTCAATGCAGCAGGGGGATTTGATGGGAGCGCATTGCGGGCTGCTGCTGCTGGAGGCCACACAGAGATTGTCGGCGCCCTTCTTGAGAAGGGTGCTGATGTCAATGCAGCAGAGAGATTCCATGAGAGCGCATTGCAGCTTGCTGCTGCTGGAGGCCACGCAGAGATTGTTGGCGCCCTTCTTGAGAAGGGTGCTGACGTCAATGCAGCAGGGGGATTCCATGGGAGCGCATTGCAGGCTGCTGCTGCTGGAGGCCACACAGAGATTGTTGGCGCCCTTCTCGAGCAGGGTGCTGATGTCAATGTGGCAGGGGGAGAAGGTGGGAGCGCATTGCAGCTTGCTGCTGCTGGAGGCCACACAGAGATTGTCGGCGCCCTTCTTGAGAAGGGTGCTGACGTCAATGCAGCAGGGGGATTTGATGGGAGCGCATTGCAGGCTGCTGCTGCTCGAGGCCACACAGAGATTGTTGGAGCCCTTCTTGAGAAGGGTGCTGACGTCAATGCAGCAGGGGGATTCCATGGGAGCGCATTGCAACTTGCTGCTGCTCAAGGCCACACAGAGATTGTTGACATGCTGTTGGAGAGCAGTGCCAGGTTTCCAGTCCTAGCTGAAAATGAAATAGACACATCGTAGCGAGTCTAATTGTAAACTTTTTTATTAGCTCTGCATATACCCCTTTATCAGGTATCGGATGTTCCCTGTGCAAATTTCGAAGTACTTAGCTAGGAAGCACCCCAATGCCAAACATGCTATTACAGTATATATCAGATCAATTGCCTCAGGCCCCACTGGGGATTTGATACATCACTTGTCTCTGGCGAGAGACCGGGTGTGATGTATCAAGGTCTCTGCCTCAGAGACGTCATGATGTATCATGTCAGAGATGGGCCCTCCCATCAAACCCCCGGGTCGCCCGCCTGCCCACTTGTTGCTTCCCCGCCATTTGCGTGCTTGTGGCTGTGCCTGCCTTTCCTAACACGGTTGTTCTGGCAGATTTACCTGGCGCTGGCGGAAGTGTATGGCAGGGTTGATTGCCACCTGTATGCATAGCTGCAAAACATCGGGACATTTACCTGGGCTTGCGCCTGCAATATTGACCTTGCAGCACCGGGGTTTGGGGCTGCCAATTGCAGGGATCAGCTGTTTGTAGCTATTAGCACATCCCACCTTTGGCTTCCGCTGATCCCGCTCTGATTTGCTGCCCGCTGCTGCCACCCGCTGAAACACCATAACAAGAGCGCGCGGCATCTAGTGCTATTTTGCGATTTCCTAGGACCAGTATTTATACAACGGGAAAGCGCTAGCACTTCTGATGTGTTATTACTAGCACTCAGGACTCTGGCTAGGTGATATAAAGGAGAACTGGAGTGAGCCCAAGCTGCCGGTTGTAGCATCAGACACGACTAGGGAGACGCGCTGATAAGCAGGCTATCTGGCCTTGCCTGGAATCTCGCTAATGTTGGGATTCCTGTGCATTACCAAGTTAGATGTACATCTACAGGATTAACATGAGTCCCGAATGGTTAATCAGGCACATCCTGCATGAGGGCTTAATCAGCCTGCCCGAGAGAACATTAATCAGAACCTCCCATACTGATTAAGGCTCGATTCAATGGGTTTAATTAAAGAGTCCTTATAATCACTTGATTAAGGCTCTGTGGGGCCGACAAATATCAGGGAACTTAAACATCCACTCTGAAGAACAAGTGTCTATCAGCAGAGATAGATCTGTGGGATTTAATCACCTTGTTGTGGTTGATTTGGACTATTCTGGGGACGTGTCTGGACACATGATAATCACCGATCAATGTTGCTATCCCAATATGGGTTCTTGACCTGGGCAAGGCTTCATTGCTATATATCTCAACAACTACTGGACGGTTCGGGGAGATTAGGGTATCTACAGAAAGCTGATACCCAACGCTCCTTGAATCTGAAGGTGTTAATCAAGGGACTTTGACCATTAGTTTGGTTCAGCCCCGTTACCGTCCCAATTTGGGTTCTTGGCTTGATCAGGAATTGACAAGGTTATATCTTGGGAACCACTTGGCGGATTAGGGAGTTCTGGGTGTCTACAGAAATGGGAGACTCAGCGCTTTCTGAATCCAATGGTCCGAAGGGCAGGACAGCACTATTTGGCTTGGAAGTTCAATCGAGTCAGACAACCGATCGGAAACAAGGAGTTCAATGGCAGATCTTTAGCTTATTCAGGTAGTGTAATTAGAGTAGTGTAAGCGTAAATGTACAGTATATAAGGAGGGCAGTTGTGGCATGGACGCACTACTGCAGTGGTGGTGGCGCAGGTGCTAGATCCCAGTCTCATAAAGAGACTTGGATCTAGTGCTTGTGGCACTAACATTGGGGTGGCACAGGAGTTAGGTCCTGGTCTCAATTAAGAGACTTGGATCTAGGGCTTGTGTTACAACGGGTAGTCCGCGCTTGTGATCCTGGACTGGTTCTATTAAGAGCTTTGCTTCGTTTGCACAATCTGATTAATATGTCTTGCCTTCGGTGGAAGTAAAACACATAATTTGGGATTGTGATTAAGATATGTGAAGGGATTTGGGATTTGGATTGAGAACACGGCACCACTACAGCAGCCTTGGAAGGCTTATTATTTGGGATTATGGGATACGGTCGAAAGGGACCTTAAACAATCAGAAGCCTTGGAAGGTTTATATTTGGGATTGGTTTTGGATTGGTGTTAGATTGACACACTCGGTTGGCTATGCCAAGAGAGGGTCTTAATCCCACCACAACAGTCTTGCATGCCATTAGTCAAGTGCTCTCGTTCTGAGCGCTTGATTAGGGGCTTCAACCAGTCGAACTGAAGTATCTGTGTCCCTTTTCTACTCCTTCACAGTGTTGTGAAGAAGTCTAAAATGCATGAATACTCGTCGGCACGTCTAAGCTTGTGCAACCAGGGGGAACAAGGATGTGGATTTCGGTTAGTGGTTGTGGCTTGTACTGCTGCATTCCACTCGTCGGTCCATGTTATCAGCAGTACTCCAGCTTTAGACAGACCGAGGCAAAGCCTTTCAGCGCTAGTACGGTCTGCAGGCACAAACCACAGGGAAATAACCATAAGCCTAAACAGTCAAGGTGCTAGCACCTAGGAAGCGAGACACAGGAGAGTGGAACTGCGAGGATGCTAGCAAGGGGTGCGAGCGTCGAGTCTGGGATCTGAAGGGTAGTAAAGTATGCGCTAGCAGCCTTCTAGCAAGGGTGTTGGTATGCAGTACCCTACTAGTGATCAACCCGAGACCTGAAACACAGATGCGAGCACGTGACTGTCGCGATGCAGTCACAAGTTACAAACAGAGACAAGTAGACAGTAGAGGCATAGCTAGCAGGCTATTGGTGCGGATGCGCGGGTCACCACATATGCAGTAACAGATAAACGGACTGCTAGCCGGTGCTCTGACTCATGCTAGATGACTCCAGGCAGCAGATTCAACTCCGCTTTGTCAGGATAGCGATTCCAGCAGCTGATGGCAAGCTGAGGGATCACTCACGATACCCATAAATGGACACTAGCGGATCAGTGTGGCTGTTCTGCATGGCATAGACCCATCATAAAACAAACAGCAGTCATTTCATTGGCTGTTGTACCTATTACATCCCTTTTCACTCATTTATATTATTTATTCTGTTATCACATGTACCATGGACCTCAGTAGTATAAAGGGAGCACAGAGCAGGCTAGAACCTTAGATTATTACACCCCGACTTTGTACGAAGTTGGTGCAGGTGGTCTCAGGTTGCTAGTGGAGATTGTACCCATGCTTCACAAGTAGTAGCTTTATTGGAATCAATACTGTTGACTCTGGACACGTCGAGATCTTAAGTTGAGGTTCCTGTTGTTGACTCGAGGAGTCTTCACGTATAAAACCAAGGGTGTTCTCTTTGAGAACCAGCTAGCAGTTGCGCTAGTAGCTTTGCCTTCACCCCGATATTATCGTAGTGTGTTGGATCGCCTGCTAGGTGATTGTGTGTTGACTCAGGCCCACTAAGAAGACGGACTAGGTGCCCCCACCTCTAGACCGACTGTAACTTGTCAGTTACTTCGCCTTCACCCCGATATTGATGGAAGCACTGTCGTAGTGTGTTGGGTCGCTAGCTGGACGCTTATAGTGTCTATTGCCAATACAAAGTGGAAACATTCCTGTTCTTGGTTAAGGAATAGGTCAGCAGCTTAAGGACTGCCTTGTCGCTTGAGGATTGAAGTCCCCTTGTTGTTAGCCTCAATAGTCTTTGGGTACCCCATTGCGAGGATTTTCACAAACCTACATACTCTGCCCTGGTGCCCTCGATCTAGCGATCCAGCCACCTTGTATCCACCTCATAAACCCCTGCCCATCCTAGGTGCTAGCAGTATTGTCGTTGGCAGCTGTGTAGTGCTAGCATATTGTTGAACGGCTTTGTTGAAGTCTAGCAGTCAAATTGTGTTTGTTCCAAACCCGCTGGTTGCATACTACAGCCCGGACCCGAACTCACAAAGAGAAGCACTTACATCTTTGGAGGAATAGATTGTTGTAGTGGTGGTTTTGTGGTTGTTTTGTGCAAGCACGAATCTAAGGTATTTCTAGTTATATATCAAGTGCACTGTTTCACCGCTCCCCGCCTTGCTTGGGATCCAGCCGCTTCAGTTCTGGATCCAATCCTGCCCATCACCACCAGTGCTGCTTGCTCGTCCCTCACTTGGCCTCCCTCAGCTCCGGATCCGATCCCGCCCACTGCCACCAGCACTGCCCCCTGCACCTGCCGCCCCTGGCGCCGCTGCCCTCCAGCACCACACCCACCACCACCAGCGCTGCCCCCGCGCTCGCTGCTCTCGTCAGCCCTCCAGCACCGCCCCCTGCGCCCGCTGCCCCTCGCCAGCCCTCCAGCGCCACCCCCCCCGCCCCGCCCGCCGCCACCAGTGCTGCTTGCTCTTATCCCTCACTTGGTCTCCCTCAGCTCTGGATCCAATCCCGCCTGCCGCCACCAGTACTGCCCCCCACGCCTGTTGCCACCAGTGCCACCGCCCTCCAGCAGCCCACCCCCCACCACCAGCGCCGCCCCCCGCACCTGCTGCCCTTGCCAGCCCTCCAGCCCCACCCCCCACCCCCCACCCCCCCCCCCTCCTGTACTCCAGCGCATCAGAGCATTAGCACCCTGCCAGCGCCTGCAGGCGGCGAGGGTACTACATGCTTTTCCTCACTTTTACTATTTCCCTTTGGTTTCATATTTCCAGTCTCAATAACTTACTGCCCTCTCCTCCCCTAGTCAAGTCATGTCATTATTTCCCAATTAATTGTTTACCAAGTCCGCTTGTGATATCTCTTTACACTATGAGGCGACAATTTGATGTTTAATCTCGTACTCACGCAATCTTAGTCTATAGCAGCAAAAGATCATGTATTTCCAGTCGCCCACAAACAAATTGCATATCGCCAAGACATTGCATAAGTACAAGCAAACAAAGTACCAGACCAGTATAGTAGAGGAAAATCACGGCCACCGTAGGACATGTAGGGCGGTGGGGCCAGGGACTATGTGATCGCAAAAAACAACACATACAGCAAAGAAAGCATTGAGGTTCACACCTGTGCATGCTTCCTGACCTTGTTAATTAGCCACCAACATTTCGATAAGATTTAGAGCAATGAACACATACCTTGGTGGCGCCTTGCTGGCAGCTGGTTTTGCTGCCTTGCGTTTCCCACCGTGCAACTGTCCCTCCATCTCCATGTCAGCCTGTTCCTGCGCTGCATTGTGGTCAAAGATGCCGCTCAAATGTTCCCTGCTGCAAAGCTCCCCACGTCTTCCCTTCACAGGGCCGACAATCTCCGTACCATCAGCATTAAGCAATGCCTTGGCAGCACGCTTGGGATGCTGCACAACACTGATGCCGACATCAGAGGGGGCCTGATTCCTCCCCGCCGCCTCCTCCATTTCCTGGCTTCACTTCAGCTGCTCTGCAGTATCTTTTCACAGCACCGCAGCGACTTGATTGATCTGCACGGACTCAGCACGAGCAGCAGCCGACATGGTCTACTGTAGCCCAGGGCCCTCGGTCCCGTTCTCGATGAAGTCAGGCACGGCAGTCTTCCACGGTCTTCCCCGTTTCTTGGCAGCAGGCAGCACAGGTGCAAGGGTGTGACCTTGGTGCACATTTGCCATGGGGTGTGACTGCACATATTGGGGTCCTGCCATAGGAATGACCGCCATGGGGACAGGGTCGGGGCTCGCCACAGCGGATACTACACTCACTGCGGCAGGTCGTGCAACAACCGGCATCAGTGCAGAGGGAGCTGGCACAGTGGTCACCATGGGCGCCGGAGTAGCCAGGATGGGAGAGGCTGGGATCGCTGGGGCAGGCACAGTGGCTGGGATCGCTAGGGCAGGCGTAGTGGTAACCACGGTGGGCAGAGAAGTTGGTGTAATAGAGGTGGTCGATGCAGGAGTAATTGGTGCTGCTTACATGGACACCATGGCTGCTGAACCATTGGTATTCGCCGCAAGGGCGGCATTGAATCTTTGCAACACACTCGGGCGAAGAGGCTTGGGCTTGGGACGGGCCAAAGTGAGCTCTGCATGTGTGAGTGTTGCGTTGGCAACAGCAGGCAGCGTTTGATCATCTGCTGATGGTAATGAAAGAGCAGTGGCCAACAGCGCGTGGGTGGACGAAGACAGGTGTCCGAAGCTCAGGCTGAAGGGCATAGAGGCAGAAGGGTTGGCACCAAATATGAAGCGCGGGACATCCTCAGTGGAAGGAGGTGGGGGCAGCACACTCGGTGGAGTGGTGCCAGATCTGAAAGCCAGTCCCGTTAAAGCCAACGGCGCTGGCACAAGGGACACCAGGGAAGCGGGGAAGCAGATGTGGTCACACTACCACGTGACAGCACCTTGTTCAAAGCCGTGTTGTAGTCAAATTGCCCAAAGTCATTGGCCGTTATGTTGGTCAAATGACCCAGACCATCGAAAGGTGAGTTGGGCATTATGGGCTCCGGGGAGTGCAGACACAGCTGCGGAGTCCTGACGGGCATGGGGGCTTCAATGGATGTGGACACAACTGGGGAAGTTTTCTTTCCCTTGGACTTTGAAGTGGAGGTGGGAGTAGGATGATGCTTGGACGCCAAAGTCGAAGCCTCCCCCAAAGGAGCCATGGTGAGCAGCCCTTCCGGCAGTTCTGGCATCGGCTCCTCGGCGTCAGATTCAGTGTTGGTGTCAGCGTCTATGGAGATATCCTCCCTGTCAATCATCTTCAGCATTTGAGCATCACAGATGTTGTGTGCTGTATCCCTCCCAGTCAGTCGTACTTCAATGTGTCTGCCACAAAAACACTTACAAAACACTTGTTTTAGCTATTGACCAAACAGCACCTTGATAGACACATCGAACCCAGGCAGAGCAGCCGTGAAGTCATTACCATTTGCGGACTGGCCGAAGCAGATCCTGTCAACAAGGTGAGCCCACATACACCCACAACGTAAATGAAGTTGAACTTACGTCTTTATGGAGATCTCCCCTTTCCGCCGTGGCATAGGTACACCAACACCGGGGGCAAAAACTGAGGCATATGAAAACCATATGCGTTAAACGCATATGGTTCGCATATTGCCAGATCGTGGGACAAAGGTATCTGGCACCTTTGTTGCACCTTTGTTTTTCTTTGTGGTTGCCCCAAAAAACAAAGGTGCAACAAAGGTGTCAGACACCTTTGTCCTGTGATCTGGCAATATGCGAACCATATGCGTTTAACGCATATGGTTTTCATATGCCTTAGTTATTGCCCCTGGTGCGAGCATGGTGAATCCCATCCACCCCGACTGGGTCAGTGTCATATCATGGACTTTGGCAAAGACCGCCCCAATTTGGTCAATGGCGCTAATGAAGAAATTAGGCTTGTTGACGGCTATGTATGTGATGCTTACAACTGCAACGCCTCGGGACTCATTGCATCGTCTGTGTCAGGTGGCGCCCCTGAACCGCGCTTGACGTTCTCCTCTTGCATCAACTGCTCCATCTCTGTTTTCACATCATCAGGCTCCTCACTGAATAACTGTCTTGCCGTTGTCTGCTAGAGCGACATTCTGGCGGCCCGAAGTGCGCGCTTCTTGTTCATGTTCTTGTCCACCGGTGAAATGCTTGCTTGGTGTCTACAACAGCAGTACTAGTTTAATCAAGACCCAACGAGCAGAATGCGAGTTGCTTGATTAAGGCAGAAATGCAACTACTAACCAAATCCTAACTACTTTCCCTTTGAATGGTTTAGACTGTGCCACCGAGTACGGGTCTTTTGAATGCTTTAAGAAGGTTCAAGGAGCATAGATAATCCAACAGAGGTTGCAAGGAACAAGCCTGTTTTAAGAGGTCTAGTCCGAAGTGCAAGGTTTGATTTAGAGTATTAGACCTCTTTGAGCAATGCCAAACGAGTGCCTATGCCAACAAATCGAGTTTAAAAGCTTTAGAAGCTTGAGCCAACAATCCCAATCCTAACAAGGTGCCGTGTTCTCCAAATCCCAAATAATAAGCCTTCCAAGGCTACTGTAATGCAGTGCTGTGTTCTCAATCCTAATAAGCTCTCTCTAGCTTCTTAACCATTCCCAATTCCAAGATCCCGGGTCAACAATTGATATTGAGTTACTTGTGCAGACGAAACAAAACTTCTTAATGAAGTCAGTCCTGGGTGACAAGTCCCGAATCTCCGTCGTTTATCAAGCAATACCCGGTAAAGGCTACTGCTCTTAGTGACAGAAAGTTCAGTGCCTATCCATTCCAAAACCTCCTCCTTATATACTGTACAATTACGCTTACACTATGATGATTAGTCTACTTGCTGGTATATGAGTAAGGTGTCTGTAGTTTATCACGTGTGGGTAAATATATAGGATCCTCGTGTGTCGACCCCTTAACACTTGAGTGTGTCCGGTGTGACTGCTCCCTGTTCGATTGTGTAGACAGTCCCATCTTCTATCCTCTTGTCCCCCATTCCGGACCTTCAGTTTTAGGTAGACGTAGGTACTGGTTCTGAGCCGGTACCTTAATCAGCCCAAACTGCCAAGTGGTTGTGGAGATATGCGAGTTACCGTCCTGGCCTGGTCCAAGTAACCAAATCAGGATGGCAACAATGATCGGATAGTTGACAAGCGAAGCTCAACCATAGCCGGGGTAACCGGTTACTGTTAAACCCGAATCACCTGACCCATCGTGCAAGGCTCCTCCTGTAAATCAAGCACAACAAAGCACTCGAACACCTAATCAAGACCCCACAGTGGTGCCCCAGATCATCAGAGAGGATGATTAATATTGCCCATGTTGTTTTTGGGCCCCGCGATGCCTTGATTAAGCAGTGATACTTAATCTTGACAATTAAACCCTTAATCATGGATGTCAACCAGTATGAACTTTCCAGTTGATGCATCCCAGGCGGACTTGATTAAGGTCCTCATGCAGGATAAAGCCCTGATTAGCCATATAGGACTTATGCTAATCCCTTGGAGCAGCGCACTACGTGACTAAGGTAGAAATCGGCAAATTCCTTGCTATTTCACCCATAGTCCGTTTCACGGCTTATCATCTCCCCCATTCTTTGCTATTGACCGTCCCTGGTCAACCTTTCTCTGATTTTCCCTTGGTCCCATTGTATTAGCCTTGATTAAACAGGTTCAAGAACTGAGTTCTTTTGACCCATTTCATTTCATTTCATTTTTTCATTTCAGATTCAATTAGAGTGCGCGTGGGCCCCGGGGGGCCCATGTGGCACTATACGTAGTACATGGATGTATCTAGCTGGCGAGCGCGTTGTGGAGAGGATGGGGTCATACGTATGGATCGCAAGGTGAAGTAGCTATGAAAGTTGGACGAAGTTTTTACAATTGCAGTTTGGGGTTGGGACAGTTTATGAGATAATGAGACGGAAAATGATAGTATAGTAAAGGGAAAAAGAGAAAATCGAGAGGGTGAGGGGGACATACGGTTCGATTCAGAGTGCGTATCTGGGTAAACGGTCGGTGGCGCAGACGAAGGAGAAGACGGGGCCGTGCTCCGCCTTCGTGCCCAAGAGGAGCTTGAGCGACAGGCGTGCAGTGCCGAGCTTGACGATGAGTCTGAGTCGTTCACGTCGGTATTTCGGGCACAGGAGGAGGAAGTGGGCTACGGTCTCGGGGGAGTCGCAGAGGGAGCACGACGGGGAGAGGGCGAGGTTGAAGCGGTGGAGGTACGCGTTGAGTCCGATATGCCCGGTGCGCAGTTGTGTAAGGATGCTGCACTGGGGGCGACTCAGGTTGTCGTACATCCGTGACACGGCGAGGGAGGGGGCGGTGCTGCCGAGGAGCGAAAGGTGCAGGCGCCGCGGGGAGGTGTTCCATTCAGAAACCCACCTCTCCTTGAAGGACGAGGTGCCCGCTGCGATTGCTGCGGCTTTGCTGATCGGGAGGTTGTCAAGCGCCTTGATGCGTTTCGTCAGCGGGGTCGAGGATCTGAGGGCAGCCTCCTTCGCGCGCTCATCCACGGCCTCGTTGCCCTCAATGCCAACGTGAGCTGGAACCCAGTGTAGCCGGATGTGCAACGTCGAGCGAGAGCGGAGGAGGCGGCGGTGGGACGCATGGAAGGCTGCAACGAGGTGCTGGCCGGGTTGAGCCTTGGGAGCGGAGGAGAGGGCGGTGATGGCGGGCTGGCAGTCGATGAAGATGTCGACGTCAGTAAGACGGGGGGTGCCGCTGATGATGTCGAGCACGAGGATGGCGCCGGTGACCTCCGACTCGAAGACGGTGTGCTCCGACAGGGGCCCTAGGTGCTTCGTTCTGTGCTCCCCTGCTACCCCACCCTTCACCGCTACCGCTGCCACTCCAACCCCGCCCTCGTAACCCGAGCCGTCCGTGAATATGCAAAACCCTCCTCTTCGCACAACCCTTTCCACATTCTCCTCCGCGTCCTCCTTCGTGCTCGCGATGTGTGCTGTCAGCGCATCGGCGGGCGCGCGGGTCGCCAGCGAGAGGGGGTCGATTACCTCAAACTCCCGGCGGAGAGTGGGGAAAGCGGCGAGGAGGTGGTGGACGGGGGATCGGCGGAAGCAGGGGATGCGGCGGCAGCGTCGTACGACGTGGTGGATGGGGTTGAAGGGGGGAAGGCTGGCAAGGCGTGTTCCCGCGTTGAACGCAGAGCGGTTCAGGCGGATGTGGACTGGGAGGAGATTAGTGTGGTAGTCCAGCACGTCCGTCGCCGTGGTGCGCAGGCCTCCGGTGATGAGTCTGGTGGCGTGCCTCTGCACCTTCCCAAGCGCTTTCGCAATCCACACCGTCCCGGCCCTACGCGCGTCCCCATTCGGCGACACCGGTTTGTACCACACCGGGAGTGCGTATTCCATTCGAGGTATGACCATCGTGAGGAATAGCTGCCTTGTGTGCGAGTGGGGGAGGCCGAAGGTGGGGGAGGAGATGCGGGAGAGAGCTAGTACAGCCTTGGTGCCGTGCTTCTGGGCAAGCTCGACATGGCTACGGAACGATAGCTTGTGGTCGAGGATCACCCCGAGGAGCTTGACGCTGCTGGAGGCTGGGATGGTGATGTCACCGATGATGAGGGGGATTGGGCGGTAGTGGTCACGATGGCGGTGGGGGGAGACGAAGTGGGCGAGTTGGAACTTGGGAAGGTCAAAGCCAAAGCCAAGCCGCCTCGAGCGCGGGATGGCGTCGCCTGTCATGTGAGCTCGGAGCGCTTCTGTGGTCTCCTCCACGCTGTGTCCGGCCTCGATGCGTGTGTTGTTGTCAATGTAGCCCAGTGTTCCGGTTCTGAGGAGTTCGTCTGCGTAGATGAGATAGAGGAGCGCGCTGAGGGGTGATCCCTGGGGGAGGCCATTGGGGACGGCGCACGGCGTGGAGCGGTAGTCATCAAAGATGAGGGTCGTGGTGCGCTCGCTGAGGAAGCTGGCAATGAGCCCAACTACCTGCGTGGGGACGCGCTTCTCCTTCAGACGGCGGACGAGGTGGGCGTGGCTGACTGAGGGGAATGCTTGCGAGACGTCCATCAGTAGGGCGCTCACCACCTTCCCGACGCGCCACGTGTCCTTGATCTTCTGCGTCATCAGCAGGAGCGCATCGACCGTGCTGCGCCCAAGCCTCCCTCCGAATTGATTTGGCGAGAGAAGTCCATTCGTCTCGGCGAAGCCAGAGAGCCAGTCGGTGAGCACCGACTCGACCACCTTCCCCAGGCCCTCCTCTTCCGTGATGGGTCTGTAGGCGCCGGGGATTGTGTAGTCACTCTTCCCGGGCTTGCGGAGGGCGACCGTGAGGAAGGTGCGCCATTTGGCGGGGAAGTAGCCCAGGCGTAGGCCAGCTTCGAGAATGGCGAGGAGGGCGGGAGCGACGATTGACCTAGCAGCAGAGATGGCGACGTTGGGAATGCCGGACGGGCCGGGCGCCTTCCATGGCGAGATCCTGGCAATTGCGCATAGGATGTGGTCAAGGGTGAAGACTGGCAGGGAACGCGGGCGGGTGGGGGTCGTCCAGGGGAGGGGGGATGGCGGGGCAAGGGGGAAATGTCAGCAACGGCCCTTAGGTCAGCTGGACCACGTCCACACCAGACACAACAGCAGCCATCCCTAGGTGTTGAGAGAGAATCCGTCACCGCTCGAATAGCGCATGACCGTGTGTCGAGGATCCAAGAGGAGGATGTGGTCAACCAGGCCAGCATCCATAGGTGGTGAGCAACCCATGCAGAAGAACCCGAAGATATTGCAGTGAGAGTACTGCAACTATGCACCAGACCCTAGTGAGAGGGACCCGCTCCGGGTGTCTCGAATAGGGGCTTCGGGTTCTGGATAGGGGTTTGGGGTTGCGTCCCAAGAACCCGAGAGGAGGAACCCGACTCAGGGGTACTCCAAACAGGGGTTCCAACTGGATCCAAGACTGAGGGGTGCCTGAGGGGAACTCAGGCGAACCAGTCTCTGTACAACCCTGCCAGGGAACTAGTGTGATGATCTCTTCCCCTTGTTAGGTAGCATCTCTCCTTGCCGCTACCTAACGGGCCAGATCCAACAACTGCTAGGTCGAGATCCCAAGGCAAGAGACAGAGAGTAGGAGTTCTGGTGTTGTTGAGCGAAAGGGGAGCGAAGGCAAGACCAGAACAACGAGATGAGGACAAGAGCACTCCAGGCTCAAGTCCAATAACCAAGCACTCCAGCCAAAGTAAGGCCTGTGAATAGACGAGGTAGAATCTACTGTACAGGGGAGATTCTACCGAGTTTATATACCTTTCTACATAAATTAAATACGATCGCGATCGGTTACTGTATCCAGCATTAAGGAACATTAATGCTGATGCTCCTAGTCCCTATATGTTATCACCACAGCATCTAGGGGTCACCAAGGAGTCATGAGCATAAAGGAGTCAACAGGTGGCACCCAGGGGACACCTGTCGCCATTCAGGAGTGTAGTCGTCTTGGCAGGGATATCAGGAGTGAATATCCACCAACATAAAGGAGTGTAGTCGTGACCCATTGGATATGGTCATCGGCACAAAGGAGTCCGGGTTGCTAGCGCACAGAACCCGGGTTGCATGTGTATGGTGTCATGCCATCGTCGTATAGAGTCCCGGGTTACTGCAGTAAGAACCCGGGTGATAAAGTGGTGAGGAATCCATGTCTGCATGGATTCCGAATAAAGGTCCAAGGGATGTTCATGTCCCTGAGGGTCGAGTGAGTGTTGTGGGCCAGGGAATAACCCGATCAAGGACGGGTTATTCCCAAAAAGGAATGTGGTAGAACCCGAAAAAGGATATCTGCGATGCTGAGTCAGGGTGATTCATGACAGGAAAGAACTTGTTGTGCAGGGTCCGGGCCTTCTGCTCGGGGGAGGATGCGATGCTCCCGTCCGGCGCTACGAGGTCTGGGATGCGTGAGTCCGATGATGAGGGGGAGTCCTTCATCGCGTACTTCGCCGCCTTCCAAATGTCGCCGCGCGGGAGGTCGGCAATGTAGCTCCGCCAGTGCGCTCTCTTCTCCCTTCGTATCGCGCTGTGGTACTTGTTGCGCGCGGCACGCATGACGTCCCAGCTAGGATCTGCTGGGTCTTCCTTGACGATCGTACGGTGGGCACAGTTGTACTCCTTGCGGAGGGCCGTGAGCTCCTTGTTCCACCAGCGGCGAGCGTAAGGAGAAGGGCACGAGAGGGGGACGTGGTCCTTGAGCGCGTCGACGAGCGAGCCCGTGAGGGCGGCGATGTACGCGTCCAAGTCCGCACGGGAAGCGATGGGGAGCTCAGGGAGGGGTTTCCTGGTAAGATGAGCTTTCAAGCAGGCGGGGAACTCCTTCCAGTCCACGTCGCGAAAGTTCCGGCGGAGCGGGATCTCTCGGTGGATGATGGTGACGTCGAAGGTGACTCGGATGGCGGCGTGGTCGGAGCCGTGGCCTGGGAGCGTGGAGCATTTGACGAGGCGGGCGGCGAGTCCTTCGGATGCAAAGACGAGGTCGAGCGTAGACCAGGTGTTGTGAGGGGCAGAGTAGAACGTGGGAGTCCCTTCCTTCACAAGCTGACGGAGATCATTGACGGCCATCATGGAGATTAGCGCGGAGGAGTCGCTTCGGGCGGTGCGGTGTGGGAAGTTTGGTCCGGTCCAGATGACATGGTGTTTATTGAAGTCGCCGAGGATGATGAATGAGTGGTTCGGGGGGAGTGGGTGGAGGGTAGCGAGGAAGAGTTTGAGGGTGGATATTGCGGTATCATCGGATTCAGGAGGATTGTAGACACTAAATAAATGTATAGTACGTGTAGCTAGGAGAAGAGTAATGGAGGTAATGTAGGATGACTTTATTTTATTCTGGTTGTAACTCGAGGACGGTATTGTTTTATTAATGTAAAGTAAGGTATCTGGGGAGACGGTCTTAAAGGTGGGGGTGAGGCGTATCCAGTGTGGGGAAGAGAGAGACGGGAATTTATTAATGTCGGGGGGTGGTTCTTGTATGCAGAGTCCCTGGCAATTGTAACACCGCAGGGGCGGCTCCTCGTACCGGTGGGGGTAGCAGATCGTGGATTCGATGGCGAGGCCCTGCGAGATGCAGAGGTTGGCTGAGAGGGGGTCTGAGAGGGTGAGGAGGAGGGAGGACGCCTTCTTCTTCGGGTCGCGGAGAGCCTTTGCGTTCAGCCAGCGTACTTCCGTGATGGTCGAGGGGCTGGCGATGGAGGAACGGTTGTTTGCATAGAGCTCGAGCGCGGCATGGGGAGAGGTGGGGTTGAAGGAGCGGGGCACGCTGTCATGAATCACCCGGGTTCTACTTTTTCGCGCGACGCGTCCGTACGGATACAGACGCGTCTTAGCGGCATGGGACTCTCATGACGCCACCATGTGACCTTCTCACGGTTGAAACCCGGCCTCGGATTCTAAAAGCCGCAGACTCGGGGAGTCTGCGCCACGGAATACAGAAGACGTTAGGGACTAGGAACCCGTATAGACGGACCCTAGTCCCCGGACGCACCAAGGGCTGACACAGGAGAGTACACGGAGAACAGGAGTGGTTGCAAACCCGATCGGGGTTTGAACCACTGGAGACGAGGACACTTAGGACTAGGAAACCCGAACGTCGGGTCTCCTAGGTCCACCGACGCCACGGAAACCAACACAGAGGAGTCCAGGAGCATCAGCATTAATGCTCCTTAATGCTACGTTGCAGGAACTGATCGCGATTGACCGCGATCGCTTTAATTTATTAGAAGCCTATATAAGCACGGTAGAATCTCCATGTACAGTAGATTCTACCTCGTCTAATCTCAGGCTTCTACCTTGGCTTGACATAGGCATTGTCTCCACTCTGTCCCGCTTCCCTCGCACCGTACTACGGGTTGTATCCACACCTCGGGTTTTGTACCTGAGTGGATATCACACCCTCTTCGACTCGTTCCGGGTTCCGCCTCGCATCCCGACCTACGACATACGGCCTCCTAGGGAGGACGCCGTACGACTGGTCCTACTGCTCGGGGAACACACGAGCTATTAGCGTCTATCGGGTTTCTCCTGGTTGGGGTTCTCGCCGGGTTACTCGCTGTTTAGCCGACCCAGAGGCCGTTGCTGACAGAAGGTAGAATCTCTTCTGCCAGCCCCGACAAACCGATACACGCTTGGAACGAGAAGATGGCACCTACAAACATTGTGGTTGCTGGAAGCACGCCTGGACAGGGTGTTGGAGAGTGGGTTGGAAACCTACTCTGGTGGGGGGGCGTACTCGCGGGAATGGCTGCGCTGTGTGTCGCCCTAGTATGGGCAACCCATGAGGGACGAGTCGCTCGTCCCTTGGGCGGACACAGGCGGGTTCCAAGGCGTGAGCCTCGCAACCCCTGGATGGAGAAAATCCGGCGAATGATGGAATGTGTTGGAACCTGGTTGATGAAGATTTCGGTTCCACAGGCGGAACCGACCCAAGGGACAGAGAGAAGGGGAACCCGCGCCAACCCCGACAGACGAAGCGGCTCCTCGACATACAGGGGGGCGGCGCACAGGCAGGGACGCCAGAACGAAGCCCGGCCTCAGGAAGGACCAGCGCCCAGACAGGGGCGCCAACACGGAGCCGGATCCCGAAGGGAGCCCGCGTTCCTACCCACCCGGCAGGGCGGAACCCGAGGTCCCCGCTCCAATCCTAATGGACCATCGTATGTCGTCAGGATGGGCAACGCCAATAGGGCGGCGCTCTCCGTGTTCATGGATGGGCTGGAAGCCGCTCAGGCGCAAGGAGAACCACCGGCTCCCCCCTACGCGTCCTCTGATGTCCCGGACCTGGTGCCGACTGAGGAACCCGAAGCGGCGCTTTCCTTGGAGGAAGGCCTCAGCCCTAGCGCAAGGGCCCGGCTGGAACAAGCGCGCTCGGAGATAGCGCTGAACCAGCAATGAGGGAAGGATCGGCGGCGGCAATGAAGAAACCCGTGGAACGGGTTATACCCATACCCTTCACTCTCGAATCTGTCTACAACTTGTCAATCCTTTGGCGAGAAAATCTTAATGAAATCTAATCTTATCACGCCGAAAAAGGACAACACTACGCTCGCTTCCGGATTTGGAAAATTATAGAAAATCACAAAAACACGGCTACGCAGCTCGACCCTTCCCTTTCCTGTCTCGCCGACGTCGCCCCAGCGTGTTGCCTGCCTGGCTAAAGATAGCCGACATGAACAGCAGGGCGCTCTCTACGCGTTCCTCACCGGCCCCACTCTGGTCGGCCCAGTTGACTATTTCGTCGACAAAAGCCCTACGCGAAGAAGGAGAAAGGGCCTTCATGGGACGCAGACGGAACCCGAGGAAATGCGAGGCTGAGGCGCTGGACGGTGGATCGTCCAGTGTAGATCGTGAAGAGGAAGCGTGCTGTTCCGGGGGGACAGCCGCTGGGGCGGGCTCCAGAGTGGGGTCGTAGTTGCGAGGATCCCCTCCGATGGGAGAGTCGGGAGGGTGCATGGGTACGTCCTCGTCCGCACCCTCCGGATATCACAAGTCTCCGTCCTCGTCCGTCACCACAATCACCTCTGGAGAGGACTCTTCGGGAGGAAGAGATGTCTTACGTCTCTTTGAAGGCGGAGCATCATCTTCTGAATCGGAGGAAATGACGACAACGGAGTCGGAGGTTCGGGTTGCAGCAGCAGCAGCACGACGACGCGCCTCGGCGCGCACCGTACGCTGGGCCGGGCGCAGTTCGCTGAGGAACTCTCTATAGGTGTAAGAGAGACCTATGAAGAGGGTATCCGTCAGACGAAGAAAGTCAGACTGTAAGCTCTACGCACGAGTTTGCGTTAGGTCAGCAGACCGAGGGTCGGGATGCAACGGCTGGAAGGAACCCGACCCTAGGTGCTCCCAAAAGGCCACCCGGAAACCCCGCAGCACCGTGTCGATCCCATCCTCGTAGGCGTTGGAGAACTTCGTCCAGGAACTACACGTTGCGTGGGCAGACTTACAAGGAGAGCAACACCGCGGGGTCTTCCCGGGTAACCCTCTCGCGATCTCCAGCACACACAAACGACCGGAGTTGTTACAGCGCCGACAAGGGGGAAACAGGGTGCGCACAACGGCCCCCTGCGGACGGAACCCCTCCAACGGGAAGGAGCGAGGAGACTGAGAGAGGTCTGGAGTTGCAACGAAAGAAGACCGTGTGGGGAGAGTTGACGCGGTGGAGGGCGGTTCAGGACGCGGGGGACTAGCCCGCCGCGCTCTGTTCGCCTCGCGATCTGCTCGCGGTTCGGTGGGGGTTCGCCGGCGGGGCCTCTTTTGCGTTCGTGGCGGTACGTCGGGAGGCAGGGATGCCTCTTCCCCAACGGAGGTTGAGGGCAAGAGTGTGGCGCCCAGAAAATCGTTGGGTGACAATCCTGCGATGGCGATCTCCCGGTCCAACTCCTCACCCTCGAGGAAACGCCCAGGAGACACAAGTTCCTCCGCGGGAACTCGACGCCCATTCGAAGACGCCAGCTCTGCGGAGAACCTTTAGCAATCATGGTTCCACGAGATTAAAAACCAACTCACCGTCCAGGTATTCCAAGACTCCGCTGAACGAAAACCTCACGGTAGCGCCTCGCGCCGAAGTCACGTTGGAAGCGGGGTCGGGTTGAAACCCGGACCGTACGTCGGAGCGAGAACCATCCCAGGGGATGAGGCGGAGACGAGCAATGCCCGTTGGAGCGTCCAGTGGGTTTATTCCGGACTGAACATTTTCCGGGAAAGTCGAAGACGGATTTCGAGAGAAGAAGAGGCGAGCGCGGAGCCGAGTGAACTCCGCCTGTCGCTGGGCAAGGGGGAAGCCCGAGAGGACGGTCGGAAACAACTGCTCGAGAAGTTCGTTGTAGTGGACGGACCAAGCAACCCAGAAACCGAGGCGACTCATCCAGAACAAAGCATGTTCCATGTTGAGCTATACGCGGGGGTTTAGCACGATGGTCCCGGGTTCCACAAACCGTGAAGACTCACGACCAGCTCGAACAGCTGCTTGCAAAGGGCATCCTCCTCCACATGATCCTCCCGGGCTCGACGATATTCAGCCATGAGATTCTCAAAAGCCAACACCATTCGATCCAAGAACTCATCGAACACCGACGGAGGGGCAGCAGCTGCGGAACATCGCAGCCAACAGATCCGGATAGGCCATCTGGCTGGACCCCTCTCTTCGATGCACCAGAACCCGAGCCACGCACACGCGAGGAAGTGCTGGTGCGCAATGGCGTCCAGTGACCACTCCTGGGGATAGTCCTCTATGGTGACTCGGAAATCGAAGACAGGAAGCATAGAGAGAGGGCGAGGAGGAGAAGGCAGAGCCTGGGTCAGGAACTGGAAGAAGGAAACGCGGGATACCCCGACAGGAGGACAGCGAGACGTGGCGAGCCAATAGTGGAGAAGGAGGTCTGGCCGACGAACGGGTTCTGGCCCAACAATACCCCGGCTACCGGGGACTGGTCCTACGTATGGCTCCAGCGACACAGTATCCGAACGCTCGTGGAAGAATCGGCGCGGGGTGCGAAAGTTCTCCACGCCATACCCGAGCGAGAGACGGGTACCATCCGCGTTGCGATGGTCCCAGTCCAACAGAAAACGGGGCGACGTTGACGGGTCAAGGAAGAAACGAAAGCCAGCATTCCAGGCCAGGGCGAAGCTGCGAAGAGAAGAGGTCATGACGGGGGAAGACAAAGAACCTGAGGAGGCAGGAAAGGGACAGAACCCGAGACAGGGGCGGGGTTCTGAATAGGATCAGAACCCAGGAAACCCCTATCTCGGAAAAGAACCCGCACGATCCACTCGCTTAAGGGGATTCTACTTTGGGAAGTAGATCAAAAGAAAACCAAAAGAGGGTCGAACCACAGAGGGGAGGAAACACAACCACATGGGGAGTCGAGCACCGAAGACAATGGGGACGCCGGCGCGACAATCATCGATAGGCAGTGACAATAAGCCCTACGACCATGGTGCGGTGTTTACAATCCGGATAACGGGACCACCACGAAGGGAGAACGCTGGATATTTTGGATTGCGGGTTCCCGAACGGAGAAGACTGAAGGACGCCTTCGCGGGTAATAATCGATGGGCAGTGACAATAAGCCCCACGACGCAGGAAATTTTTGAAGGATAAAACTCGCCTTGCAGGAATTGTTGGGAAAATGGGGACGGGGTACCTACGGGTCGTTGAGGACAACGACCTTGAAGAGGGGGGGTGATGTCATGAATCGCCCGGGTTCTACTTTTTCGCGCGACGCGTCCGTACGGATACAGACGCGTCTTAGCGGCACGGGACTCTCATGACGCCACCATGTGACCTTCTCACGGTTGAAACCCGGCCTCGGATTCTAAAAGCCGCAGACTCGGGGAGTCTGCGCCACGGAATACAGAAGACGTTAGGGACTAGGAACCCGTATAGACGGACCCTAGTCCCCGGACGCACCAAGGGCTGACACAGGAGAGTACACGGAGAACAGGAGTGGTTGCAAACCCGATCGGGGTTTGAACCACTGGAGACGAGGACACTTAGGACTAGGAAACCCGAACGTCGGGTCTCCTAGGTCCACCGACGCCACGGAAACCAACACAGAGGAGTCCAGGAGCATCAGCATTAATGCTCCTTAATGCTACGTTGCAGGAACTGATCGCGATTGACCGCGATCGCTTTAATTTATTAGAAGCCTATATAAGCACGGTAGAATCTCCATGTACAGTAGATTCTACCTCGTCTAATCTCAGGCTTCTACCTTGGCTTGACATAGGCATTGTCTCCACTCTGTCCCGCTTCCCTCGCACCGTACTACGGGTTGTATCCACACCTCGGGTTTTGTACCTGAGTGGATATCACACCCTCTTCGACTCGTTCCGGGTTCCGCCTCGCATCCCGACCTACGACATACGGCCTCCTAGGGAGGACGCCGTACGACTGGTCCTACTGCTCGGGGAACACACGAGCTATTAGCATCTATCGGGTTTCTCCTGGTTGGGGTTCTCGCCGGGTTACTCGCTGTTTAGCCGACCCAGAGGCCGTTGCTGATACACGCCGTCGACCACAAGTTCGCAGCGGGGAACCACAAGGTGGCTGTTTCTGGCGAGGTGGGGGACCCAGTGGGGAGCAGACTGCTTCAGGAGTGTCGCGGTCTTCTCGCCGTTGGCAGCGACGAGCAGACGGTCCCAAGGGAGCACCTTGACGCCCTTCAGTTTCAATCCCTTCAGTCTTTCCGCTCCGGTGGCAGCAGCAGCGGCTTCAACCTTGCTCTTGATCTCCGAGAGCGGGCACGCGAGGAGTTCGTTTGCGGCTTTGTCCAGCGAGATGACAAACTCGTTGGTCTTGGCGGCAGGCGGTGATTTCGGGGCTGTTGAGGCAGGAGCGGGAGGCGGGGGTGCTGAGCGCACTATGGACGAGTACGAGGCGGTGGAGGTGCGTGACGTGGCGGCGACAAGGTCGGCAATTAGGTCCGCTCTGAATGACGTCAGGGCGGTGGCGACATATTCTCCGGCCTTGAGGATGGACTCGAGGGCATCGAGTGACGCGTTAATCTTTGCGTAGCCGGCAATTGTGGGGTTTTTCTTATTGGCGCGTGCTGTGGCAATTACTTCTCTTATCGACGTGATGTGCTCTATGGGGGTGTTTCTGGGTGCGGCATCGGCGAGGTCATCTGCAGAGTTTGAGGGAGTTGGGATGGAGGGTGGAGGGGGCTGGGGATTCGCGTCGTCTTTGCCCTCAGGCGGGTTCATGATGGTTCCGATCGAAAGACGCGGCCCTTTTTGACCCATGAAACCATATATCTCATTTAAGACCCAACCGCTGGCTCGTTTGCACGAACCATTAATAGGCCCTATTTCATGCTTCTAATGAGCACCGCCACAAGTTGACGTGATCGGCATCAAGACTTCTTGGCGGAACCAAAATGTTGTCTCTGACCCCTAATCACACCACCCTTGCTTTTCCCTTTGTCAGTTCCAGCCAAATTCCCTTAATCAGAACACCCTGGCGACTTAGAAAGCCGTGAGGATACTCTAATCTGGTCCCTGTGCCTTCCCTGACTCAAGGTTTGTTTCAATTTTCCATACTCGGACGTAACGTCACTGGGTTCTGCAGGGACTGCTAATTTTAGCATCGCGACAAAACTCAATCCCGGTTTTGAGAGGTCCTCTTAATTAGAAGATTTCTTGACCCCGCATTTCAGCTTGCTGGCCGCGGCTTTGCAGCTTTACATATAGTTCCCAAGTCGCTGTCTCGTCTTCAATTTTCCTCCATTCTTTCTCCCACTAGAGTACCTCATTGGATTGAGGATGCTGGAAGATGATACCACCGTTTGAAAGGCAATGCTCGATGTGCTGCCCGCTCTGGTGAGTACCATCTGCCCATTTCCCTTGCTCTTGTCTTGACCCGGTTACCCTTCTAGCAATACCACCATGTGGTCTTCACCGTCCCTCAAACACCGTTGCCACTCGACTTCCAATCTTTCTTAGCCGCTATCAACGATATCTTCTTGGACGTTGTCCCGCAGTCATGGATGCAATGCTTGTTTGAACCCTCTGACGAGGACATGGATAAGGTACATACCCACAGCCTTTTCGTCATACGGCCCTCACTGACTCGCTCCAGCTCGTCGTATTGCCGATTGACTTCAAAATCCCCGAGCTCGATTATCCGAACCTCGCTAAGGCGGTACGCGACTGGTCTATGGACCCTCACTACAGCATTCAGGACGATGCCCCAGCTGCTGCTGACTGCAAACCTGACTACAGCTTATTCACACCACCCGTGCCCTCGCCGCAAAAGTGCACGTTCACCCGGCTTAAGCACCCCCCGGGTGTGGTCAGCAGAGTAGGCCCTGCCACAGGGTCTACTTTGTTGTCCGTACCCGCCGCGAAGGCTGCTACGCCGCTTGCGACTATGCCGGAGGTCATGGTGAAACCCGAGCCGAAGCCACCGAAGGCCTCCACCTCCAGCAACGTTGAGGTTGTCATCTCGCACCCCCCACAACTTGCCGTCGGATATGCCAGCGACCCCAAACACTCATTCCACCACCAAGCGCACTATTCAGCCACCACCGTCCAAGGACCTGCCCGCGTAAGCCGTCCCTTTTCCTTTCTTCTCTTGATTAAGCTGACACTTATTTCGTTTGCCTTAATCAGGGACCCTCGACGTGCTGCCAACTGCAAGGCTTCGAACGAGTCAATTGCAAGCGCAAACACGCCGTTTCCTCTTGTAAGTTTCCCTTCCTTTGACTCGCTAACCAACCTGACCCTCCCCTTTCTAGACGTCTGCCAAGAAAAAGCGTAAAGGTACGGCTGGCAAGTGTGCCAAAAGTGAGGCCACAGTCCATGATATCTCCGACGACGAGGTAGGCCAATTCACCGCCTTATCCTTCTAACTGGTACTTATTTCAATTCCAGCCCGAGGAGACCGCCGATCCGAAGCCCAAAACCAGTTCGAAGTCCAACATTGTGGTCGTCCCACGCCGCAAGAACACTGCTCAGTCTCAGAAACTCGAGCTCAACGACGTAGTCGACACCGACCATCTCGCCGACCAAGTCCTCGAATTCCTGAACGAGAGGGTGAAGGGAGCACCCCGCAACTCGAAAGGTGCATGATACATCTCTCTTTCCTTTCCTTTACAGTCCTGATTAAAGTTCCAGTCGACCTGGACTTCCACGACCTGGACGGCAACCTCCCGTGGACCAACCAGAACGTGTACCTCTGGGGACTGCGCATCCGCGGAACCCCCGTGCACTTCTATTCGCGCCTTATGCCGTACTCAGGAGCGCGCAAGACCGCCGAGGGGTACAAGTCCTGTTTCGAAGCCATCCCAAAAATCCCTTCTACTATCGTGGAAGAGGTGGATTTTTTGGAGGCCGGCATCATGAGTTTCTTTTTCCCTCGTGTCGCCTTAATCACGCTAACCCTTAATCACAGCCCGAGTCCGCTTGTATCCAATGTATCCTGCTCGGCAGTGAGTGCACACCCATTGCCTTCGGCATGAGTTGCTCGCAGTGCCAGCAGCGGGATATCAAGGGATCCAAGAACTGCGAGCACATGCGTACGATGGAGGAGCTCATCCAGTTTTACTGCGAGATTTCTGAGAAGTACGCAATGACTTCGGATGGTGCGTGATTAAGCACCCTTTTCCTTAATCATTGACTAACCCCCTTCGTTTTTATCTCCCGACTGCAGTGAGAAACTTGAGGAGTACCTTGCTGTATCTCGCTGTACCAAGATTTACTCGCTTGCGATGGGTGAGTTTTGTGGTGATTTTCCTTGAGCTCTATCTAATAAAACACTTCAGTTCTCAACCCAACCATCAAACTGGCCTGGTTGCGCAAGTACTGGTCAGCGGGGGATTTTGTGGTGGCCAAGGACTCGCTCCGTGAAGCTGTACGACCTCCACTTCATCTATCATCTAGCATATCTGATGACCTCTGCTAGATGCTCGAGTTTCAAAAGGAAGAGCGGTCAAAGTCACAACCTACTCGACCGAGTGTATCCCAAACACCCTCGCGTCGTGTGGTTCTCCCACCATCTGGCAGTCGGGCAGCCCGATCCCAAGGGTCTCAAATGGCGCTTCTCACCGTCCTTTCAAAATCGCTATCAGGCTCGGATTTTGATCAGCCAACACAAACAGCTCCTGCGGAGCTGACCAAGGCCGAGAAGGTGGAGGCAGAGTGCCTCGCAGTCGTAGAAGATCTGTGTCTCGTTAATGAAGAAATTGATCAGTACGAGGTGTAAGGTATCATGGATGAGAGCGACCCTGAGTTTGCCAATTTTGATCTTCTCCAGTACTGGCAGGTGAGCGAGGTATTAAACATTCTTTCCTTTTTTTCTGACTGTCATTAGCGCCGGGAATTTCGTTTCAAAGCACTTTTTCGGTTAGCTCTCGATGTCCTCCCTGCACAGGCATCTGCAGTGCCCTGTGAGCGGGTTTTTTCATCGAGCAAGGAAACGGACGCGTTGCGTCGCAGTAGCCTATCACCGACCGTCATGGAAATGCTCCAAATCCTCAAGTTTATTTACCGGAAAGGCCGAATCAGTTTCACGGAGGGATGGGTAGCAACTGAAGAAGAGCTCACGGTTATTGATGTCAACCCCAATGTCCTGGAGGAGCTGCTGACCACCGGGAAGATTGATCAGTTGGTAAAACTGCTGAACGACTCTTGGGAGGGATGGGGAAGCAGCGCCATTGACCATGACGATGAATAATTTCAGCATTGCAGATGGGGGGTATGATAGAATATTCTCAAACTTGTTGTTAATACTTTTCACTGCACTATATCCATTCCCAAATTTTAACTAACACCGAGGCTTCGTTTGGGCTCGCAAGGGAGAGAGACAACAAAAGTCCGAGGGCATGGGAAGGAAATTACTACTTGCGGAAGGTCCAGCTTGAGCTACCTCGAGCTGATCTTGTGGAGCCTCGAGCCTCACGGAATTTGAAATTTCGTCACCTCAAACTCCCTCGGTATCAGCTCGCGGCAGCACTACTTGAGACTTTCCAGGCCACCTGTGAACTAAATAAAATAGGTCTACCTCTCCAAACACTCCTCAATGTCAACGGATTGCTGCACAGCAGCAAGAGCGTGAAAATTGCAATCTAGGAAGATAAACTTTGCAGTTTCCATTCCAGTGTCAGCAAAAGACCCTACTTTTCAACCACTTGGGCTAGCTGCTCTTCAGCAGGTGCAGAACAGATGGAAACCAGCTAGACTCATTGTCAAAGATGAGAAGTCAATGATTGGCAGAACTCAGATGGGAAGGTTGGATAGAGGTCTGTGGCAGATATATCCAGCAATGGCACATGAGACTCTAGGAGGTTTGGCTACAATCATCTTTGGAGATTTTCTTCAGCTCCCACCTGTTGGTGACAGTGCTCTTTTTTCAACAAAAGAGAGCCCTGGACCACATGGACAACTTGCAACTGAGGGCCACAAGGCTTATGAAAGTTTCAACAAATCAATAACCTTGACAGAAGTTTTCCGCCAGCAGGGAGACTCCCCAGCACAGATTGCCTTCCGGGATGCCTTGATGCATCTTCGAAATTATAATACCACAGCAGAGGATCATGCAATGTATTCAACGCAATTTTGGCATAATCTGTCTCTTGCAGAACAAGATGAATTTCAAGAGGTTTTGCATTTGCTCCAACAGGAGAGGCGGCTGACATAGTGAACAAGAAAAAGTTAGCAGTGCTTAATATGCCTGTTGTTTGCTGCAAAGCTCAACACCATCGCGTCAATACAGCAAAGTCTAGAAAAGCATCTGCTGAGGGTGCTGAAGGCTTGGAGCCTGAGATCTATCTGGCAGAAGGGGCACATATCATGATCACTCGCAACCTCTGGACATCCAAGGGCCTGGTAAACAGAACTCAGGGAGTGGTGAAAAAGATTTGGTACTTGCAAGGGACCAATCCAAAGAAAGACTTGCCAGCTGTCGTGTTTGTACAGTGCCCAGAATATACAGGTATGTATTGATGAGCTCCCTGCAATGAAATTTATATAATAGATATTTCTAGGGCCACTACCTGAAGGTTGGGAAGGTGAACAGCCAAGCTGGATTCCTATTGTTCCTAGAACAGCAGAATGGGAGTCTAATGGAGTGCCATTGTCACGGATACAGTTTCCCCTAACACTAGCCTGGGCAATCACAATCCACAAAAGCCAGGGGTTAACTTTAGAAAAAGCGGTGATTGACCTGGGCAGACAGGATTTTGCTCCAGGGCTGTCTTTCATTGCAATTTCAAGAGTGAAGACACTTACAGCTTTTTGCGGAACATAGGGCGGGCGCGATTTTTTCGTCCATTTTGGGCACTTTTTGATCCCCGCGACCGAGTCGCTCATAGCGCCCTCAATTCTTGTCCGTTCGCCTTCGGAGTAGGCTCAAAAGAACCGCACGCCAAGTCTGCAGTCAAAAGTCTCTTCAGAATTCTTTCAGTCGGCCCTCAGCCAGTTGGTATGGTGAAAAGAACGACTTTCGATGCATTTCTACGCAGGACACGTTCTGTACTTGCTATTGGTGTCGGAATCGTCTAGTTTTTTGATATGCCTTACCTGGTAGTGTACTTTAGTCAACGGTGATTTTTTCCCGCCATAATATGCCCAATTGCCCTGTCAGTATACACGAATGTCCATTCAAAATCCATATATTCTGCTCACACTCAGGACAGCTGTTCCCGGGCAGCATGTACTCCTGGGAGCTCGTCCTGCGATGTACGTCCTCTTTACCATCTAATATGTTCAACCAGACACCAAAAACCATATATGACGTCTCGATGCCGTCTAGTGCGACGCGTCTTTACTGGCATCAGTCACTTCACGTGTTGTTACAAGTCACTCCATCTTTTCCTTTGTTCTCTGACGACCATGCCACGCAAACCTCCTGCCGCCGCAATTCGCAACCAATACTCAAAGGACCTGAAGAACAGAGTAATCTACCAGGCCTTCACTCTGGAAAAGAAGAGTACCCAGATTGCCATTGATCTTAATATGTCGCTGCGTGTCGTGCAGCGTGTCATGCTCACTTGGCGCGAGCTCGGAGAGGTTTGCCGCGACCGTAAACACAAAGGTCGTGCACCGCTTATGTCCCCGAACAACTGCAAAGTTTGGGCAATTATCTGGCTCATCGACATCCCAAGCTAATTGCCCGCTAGTTCATGCTTGCCCTTATTGACCACACCCCGGACATCTATCTCGACGAAATTCAAGAGGCTTTATTCACTCAGCATGACGTTGATGTCTCTCTGGCTACACTCTGTCGGACGCTCCATCGACTCGGCATTTCGTCAAAGAAGGTGCGTTGATGTTTTCTTTCTTTTGCCCCGAGTGATCATCATCTCCTTAGCTCTCTCGCCAAGCTGCGGAACGCTGTGAACATACACGCCGCGACTTCATAATGGAGATAGGTGAGGAGCCAGCAGATCGGATTGTTTGCGCAGATGAATCTGCCGTGAACATCCTGACATCGTATCGAAGCAACGGTTGGTCGGCCAAGAATCTGCGGGCTCGCAAGCGGTGTTGTTTCGTCCGTGGGACACGGTCAGCACAGTATTGCAACTCAAGAATGCCTCTCACCCGTGCCATAGCTACTCGCTCCTCCCTGCAATCACTACCGATGGTATCATTTACAGCCATGTGAAGACGGGTGGCTACAATGGCGATCAATTCCTGCTGTGGCTTGAAGGTCTTCTTGAGGTGATGAACCCATACCCAGCTAAGCATAGCATTCTTGTCCTTGACAATTGCCGCATACACCATGTCGAGGGCGTGGAAGAAATGTGTGCCGCAGCGTCAGTTCTTCTTTTAGCTAACTTTGCTGTATTCTAACAGTCCTTTTAGTAACGTCAAACTTGTATTCCTGCCCCCTTATTCTCCCGACCTCAACCCCATCGAGGAGTGCTTCTCATATATCAAGTCGTACATTTCACGCCATGGCGCAGCATTCAGAAATATTGTTGAAGTGGGCGGTGAAGCAGAGCCGTTTTTGTTTTTGTATGGTGCATTGGAAACGGTGACAGCTACTGCGGCGAAGGGATGGTTCCGTCATTCGGGGTACTAGACATGTAACGCACTCCGACCACAATTTCTATCGTCTTGCCCGATGCTAATGTGTCGTTTCATCGGAACAGATTGTACCAATTGTAGACATTGCTGTGACAAGAACTGTGTGTAGATAATTGAACGAAGGAGTGTAACTAATTGAACGAAGAATTACTAGGAATGTAGCGCCAACAGAAGTGTTCTATCAAATTGTCCGCTATTCTAAAGACGTTCTTGCACGGTTAATGCGTTTCATCTCTGCCTTCACCTGTTTGAGAATATACTTGGCATTCCCCAACGTAGTTTTAGCAACCCGAACAATCTCTTCCGTCGTCTGGAGGCTTGCGATCTCGTCGATGTGGTAGAAATCGAGATCATCAAACGTCGTGATGTAATCCAGAAGTTTGCGGTGCGGCTCGTATGCGTCGAGTTGGCGAAGGAACGCGTCAATGTGGGGATAGATGTTGACTTCACCCATGTCCGGCGGATCACTAGATGGAAGACCATCCAGCCGACGTGAGGTGGATGCATGTGAAGGTCCCGCGGACATGTCGGGGTAGCTATTAACTGCCGATGACACGGTTGCCCAGGCAGGTGGCGGCTGCATGAAGGAATATGGATGCATCATGTACGGGGGCATACCGCCAAATGGAAGCTGTGGAGGGGCGATGGCTGGTGCTGTAATCCCTGAGCTCGAGGGCATGGTTTTGAAAAACATGCCAAATAGACCTTGGCCCGCGACGTCGCGGGGCGGAGTTTTCAATGTGACACCGTACTGTCGGAGGTTCTACAAAAGTTATTAGAGGAACGTGGATCCCGACCAAAAGCCAAGAGATAACGAACTAGACTTTTGGACCATGCACGCAGCTGATTGTGCGACATGGGGTGATGCGTTCCCCCAAATGTGATCTTGCAACATTTCGTTGGTCCACAACTCTGGCAGTGGCCATATTCATTCTGCAGCTTCTCTAACCATTTGCCTTCCGCCTCCATATCTCCCACACCATCATCAAAATCATCGTCTCCCGAGGCAGCGTGATCAAGGTCCAAGATGGGGACCTTCTTGCCACGTCCATGTGTTCCCGACGCTAATGCAGTACCTTTGCTTTTACCAAGTTTAGATCTCAAAGATGTCAGATACTGCATAAATGAGAAGCCGTATATCATCGTGTGCGGAAATGCGCACCTGATCTGTAACCTCGATCCGAACAGGGATAACCACATCACCTTTCTTGGCATTCTCGGCTCGGCGCACATCCTTTAGGCAGCCGTCCCAGTCCGATATCGACTGTAGACTCATCGAGGGAGTACTCTTGGTAGCATTGGAAAGTTTGTACGCCAGGTCGGGTTTCCGTGCGACATCCGAACAACCCACAATGCGATGAATAACGCCAAGTGCAGTCTCGAATGTGGTCGCATGCGTCAGATTCTCACGTTGGTTCCCAGGTTCGAAAGCACGCGGAACATGCAGTATCAGCTCTGGTGTATCAAGCATCAGAGAAGCACGCTCAAGATCGAATAAAACTCACCTCGCTTGCTCAGATCCTCGACCACCTCAGCCGTCTTTGCCTTCTTTCTCTTTTTGCGCGCCTGTGGAACTTCAACAATATCTGAGTCCGAATCATCCCCGCTGATGCTGACGGTATCGGACTTGGCAGGCCGTTTTGAGGCGACTTTCGCAGGAACAAAGGGCGGTGGAGGTGTTATAGCACTACTATCGGACTGATGGCCGTCGTTCACATCGACATCTGCATCAGGGACAAACGGGGATTGCTCTTTCACAGATCGAGTTTCCGAGGCATTGTCGCCGCCGTCACTATTGGTAGTGGCCTCCCGGACTTGTTTCTTTTTGAGTCGGGTCGACTTCTTGCGAGCAGAGGGGCCAGATTTGTTCGCCATGGGTACCCCGTCAGAGAACGAAAAGAAAGGTGGAGTGACTTGTAACAACACGTGAAGTGACTGATGCCAATAAAAACGCGTCGCGCTGGACGGCATCGAGACGTCATATATGGTTTTTGGTGTCTGGTTGAACATATTAGATGGTAAAGAGGACGTAAATCGTAGGACAAGCTCCCAGGAATACATGCTGCCCGGGAACAGCTGTCCTGAGTGTGAGCAGAATATATGGATTTTGAATGGACATTCGTGTATACTGACAGGGCAATTGGGCATATTATGGCGGGAAAAAATCACCGTTGACTAGAGTACACTAACAGGTAAGGCATATCAAAATACTAGATGATTCCGACACCAATAGCAAGTACAGAACGTGTCCTGTGTAGAAATGCACCGAAAGTCGTTCTTTTCACCATACCAACTGGCTGAGGGCCGACTGAAAGAATTCTGAAGAGACTGTTGACTGCAGACTTGGCGTGCGGTTCTTTTGAGCCTACTCCGAAGGCGAACGGACAAGAATTGAGGGCGCTATGAGCGACTCGGTCGCGGGGATCAAAAAGTGCCCAAAATGGACGAAAAAATCGCGCCCGCCCTATGTTCCGCAAAAAGCTGTAATGGCATAGCATTCTGTTCACCCTTCCTCCTTGAATGTTTGCAAAAGCCTAACGAGACTGAGGTCCAAGAAATGTTGAGAATTGACATGGAGCACCGGGAAGCTTTAGGTTTCAAGTTGGACACCTATGGGTTTAACATACAGGATATTCTTGCAGAGTATGAATTTTTGGAGCCTTATGAGCAGTTGTACAATGATTTACAAGTAGTCTAACTAATTTAATGCATTTAAATAGTGAGGACAATGAGAAATGAAGCTTCCCCTTCTATGTGAACTACCATTGTCCACATACACCATATTAAGCAGATCGTGTCTCTGAGATGCGGGGTACGTCGGTGGAACATTGGGTTTGCGTAGTGCAGCGAGCTGTCACTGTCAGCTTGAGTGGGTGGGAACTTAAGTAGTGTGTTTGATTCGGGAGATTCCGCGATACCGCCCGCTGATCACTGAGTCAGCCTTGCTAGCTGCTTGACTCGCTGGCGAGGTATTACAGCTGTTTGAAGAAGTAATGGCACTCATCAAATTTTTATAAATAAGAGCAAATTTGATGAGTGTCATTACTTCTTCAAACAGCTGTAAATGTATCGTACGGGGTCGCTGTATTGGATGGCGGGATGGAAAGCGTGCGTCGTGTAGCACATACTACCTACCTAAATATACACAGACGTCAAGAATACACAAAGCCTTTGAATCCAGAGAAAAGATACCGTCCTTCCGTATATCAAGGAAGAAATCCACCTCACCCTTCCCATCACGACTCCGGCCCAGCATAACCTCGCCTCGCTCAGCTCACCACCGGCATCTCATAATCTATCGGCACATCCTTCCTCTCCAGCCACGTCGCGTCCTCCCCGCCCACATCCACGCCCTTCCCGCAGTCCAAATGCCGCCTGCACGGCAGCTCCTTCAGCTCCACCTCCTCTTCCGCCTCGCCCTCCTCTCCATTTTCTCGTTGCCCATCTAGACGACGCCGCTCGCCCGTCCGCCGCACAACAACATAATGCTCCCCATGCCACCCCAGAAAGTCTAATCCCGGCAGCGCCCGCGCGACGCCCCGCGCGGCGGCGACCCAGCCCTCTGTCTGCTGCGCAAACTCGCGCTCGGAGACGAGGTTCGGCTTGGGGCGGTGCGTGGCGGTGTTTTGGAGGTGCAGGAAGGCGAGGGCGGGGAAGGCGCGGAGGGCCGGGGCGTGTTCGTTCTGAGAGGGAGGACGAAGTTAGTGGGCGGTTTGAAGGGGGTGGATGGAGGAGAGCAAAAAAAAAGAAAGAGGGAGTGAGGAAGGGGAGGAGGGTTAACGAGGAGGGGAGAAAGGAGAGGAGGAAGGGGGGAAGGGCCAGAGAGTGAGCGAGGATGGGCGCGCTGGCCTTCATCTTCCGCCTGTCCCACTGCAAGTAGAAATTGCAGGTACAGACACAAACAAATGGTTTGCCCTTGCCCGAATCGCCAGAGCCCCGCTCGACAATGCTCGCAGGACGAAGCAACAAAAGGCAGGACAAGCGCACGCTGGTCGCTGCGCTGGCCTCGAGCTCCCGCGCGGGACCAGGCAGCGGAAGGTAAAACAAGACAGGTGAAAGGGACGAGAGTGTTAACGAAGGGGGGCGGAGGGGCGGAGAGTGAGTAAGGAAGCAGGACAAGTGTGCACTGAAAGCCACGCTGGTTTTGAGCTCCCGCTTGTAGCGCTGCAAGTGGAGACTGCAGGCATAGACACAAGGAGCGGCCAGCCGGGCTTGTCTGAGCGACGCTCACAACGCTCGTGCGACGCGCGCGCCCAGGGAGGGAGGCGATGGAGAGGATTTAGGAGAAAAAGGTGTACGGGAGGTTTCAAAGACGAACTCGGAGAGCGATAGAAAACAAGTGGACAGCAACTCACCAGGTCCCTCTCCGCCACGACGGTCGTCAAATGCAGTGCGTGCACCCCCCGCGGCAGCGCACCTACCCAGCGTCAGCCATCCCATTCGAAATGTAATTGAATTTCCACTCACCCCAAAGCCCCTGCGCCGCCGCACTATTGAAATGCGCGATCCGCACCCCCAGCACCTTCAGCCCACTCAGCGTCGGCAGCAGGCTCCGCACGAGCTCCCACGGACAGCTCCCGAGATCGAGCCGGCGCAACAGCGGCCGGTGCGCGAGGAACGCCGCCACGGCGGCGTACAGCGGGTGCTGGTCGTCGTGCCCGACCAGGAGAAACCGGAACGAGTGCAGGTGCGGGAGCAGCGTGTGCTGTCGCCCCCCGCCCTCGCCCTCGTCCAGGACATGGTCCCCCGCGAAGATGACGGTCGCGCCCTTGACGTCCTCGAACGTCCCATGCAGCGTCAGGCTCACCAGCGCGCTCGCGTGTGCGACGCGCCCGAGTACGAGCCCGCTGATGCGCGTGTCGACGAGGTCGAGGTGCGTGAGGGTGCGGATGACGCTGCTCTGGAAGACGGCGTCCCAGGAGTGGTGCCGCGCGAGGTAGGCGCCGAGGACGAGGTGCCGGAGGGTGCGCGCGTTGTGGTCGAGGACGGCGCGGATCTCGGCCATGGGGGCGAAGCCGTCGTCGTCCTCGGCACGGAGGGTGAATTTGCGGAGGGAGGGGAAGGAGGAGACGCCGATGGCGTCGAAGTGCCAGCCGCTGTGAGAAGAGTTAATAAAAATGGGATAACCAAGGAGAGAGGAGGGACGGAGGGAAAGACGCACATGAGTCCGAGGCCGTGGAGGTGCGGGTGGCTGGCGAGGATGGTCTGGACCATCTCTGCACGCATCTCGGGGTAGCCGATCCATTCAAAGTCTCTCAGTGCCTTGAACGCGGGGAGTGCGGATCGGAAAATGCCTTGATTCTTGCTTTAGAATCTCATAAATGTAAACGAAGAACGACACTCACGAATCATCAAATCAAGCATATCACCCTCCTCGTACGCCCAATGCAGCTGCAGCGACTTTACACGGCTCGCAAACACCGGGTCCGCCTTGGCGCGGTCGAACACGTCCAGGCCCCGATTGAGCGCCTCCTGGTCATCGCCGCCGAAATAGAGGTCGAGGGTGTGGAAGATGAGACGCACGGCGATGTCGCGGTAGAAGGCGGGACACAAATAGCCACGTCCGCAGATGGTAGCGCGGATGAACGACGCGATGCGCTCCCAGACCTCGACGGGGGCCCGCGCCGAGGCGGGCTCGGGGGCAAAGTGGATTTTAACCTTCTCCCGCTCGCGGCGGAGGTGGTGCTGGATCTGAGGGTTAGAGGGGTCCAGTTTGAGCACCGTGCGGAAGTCTGGCCGTAGTTTGAGTCCACAGGATGTTCGGGAAGAAGTCGCACGCACCCTGCTCGGCCTTTGCAAGTAAGCTCTCCCCGCCCGCTTTCCGGGCATTTCCGCGTGCCAGCAGCGCCTTCACGACATGGTTCCGAGGCAGATCAGGCGTCCGCAGGTACACTTCGAGGTAGTTTTCGACGTCGGGTCCATATCTAAGTGCACCGTGAGCAGTGATAGCATTCTTCAGGCGCTGGGACATACTGGCCAGCAGCGATAAGGGCTAGAGCAGTGTCCAGCAGCAGGTTAGCCTTTCGAGTGTTGGAGAGCGCTTGCACGGCACCAAAGACGGTACATCGGTGATAAGGGTGGGCGAGAATTATGCACCGGGAGTGAAATGGGATGGAAGACGCATATCGATACAGGCGCAAACATAACCGGAAGCCGCCAGTCCGCCAGAGCAGTGTTGAGAGCTCGGCGCTCAATACACCTGGATTATTGTCGAAGCGGGAGACGATTGACCGGTACACATCGCCTCATGGCCGGGGCGCTCGCAGGACGGCGTTATTAACGGTACGGCCGCCGATCCGGTTGAAAAGGGAGTCGTTGGTACCTCTTCGTCTCACAGGTTGGACTCCATTACCAACAGCAGTACCCCAGTTCGCTGCCTGCATTCCCCGATTTTTCTTTTCCATCTTTGAGTCGGAGCTCAATACTGAATGAATCTTCGAAGACGCTGTCAGTGCGGCCGTCATTGCAGAAGCACCACTGTCAATCCGGGTTTTTGGCACCCACGTAAGTATTGCACCCGAACAATATGGCGACAACGCAACACCCGCAAGTCCTCATGCTGAGCACTGTAGCTACTACCCTCCAGCTCATCGGCACTGGGCCGAAAATTCGACTGATCTGCATTTCGAACTGGGCTACTGCAGTCATTCGAGAGCAATATGGAGGCGTCGCTGTCAGCTGGCTGTCGTTGCCGAAGCGTCACATCCCGTAAGTAACCACTTCCCCGGATCCTTCTCTCTGATTTAAATCGTAACAAGCGGTCGCCGGCGCTTCGCGCCGGCTCCCACTTGCCGGACATAAGAACGTTGATCCGAGCTACCGGAATGATAGATTAAAAGCGGAGTTTGAAGGCTTCAGACAGACGGACGGACATACGTAATTTTATAAAGAGGGTAACGTGGCCTGTGCATGCTTCTCCAATCCCTCTTCTTAACCTCCAGCACATTCTTCGTGCTACCACCCCAAGTTCATTGCAGCAATATATCCTCGTTGGTCAGTTCTGTCTTCCAGGTGAACTGTGACGCCGGCTGATCCAGTTCCGTCCCTCATAAATAAGATACACTCTTGCTCAGAATAGCCATGCCTCACCAACACAATGACTTCTACATAGTTAACATGAAAGGTGCGAGAATGGATTAGGACACCAAATTTGGTATTTATTTTACCTAGGAGGTGAAGGAGGTGCTGGTGGAGTGGGTGGCCAACATGGTGGTAATGGAGGTGTTGGAGAGGGTCCCAAACTGTATTTGGATGCCGACATCATGCACATTGTGATGCACCGCGACGGCAGGGAAAAAGAAATACATATCACACGCCAAGAATTTCTTGACTGGCTTTCACCAATCAATTTCTTTCTACGACAGGCAGATGTTTTGCAGTTGCAAGCAAAGGGAACTGGAGGATGGCTGCTTGAACATCCTCTCTTTAAACAATGGGAATCTGGTTCTGGAAGGACACTTTGGTGCTCTGGGATTCGTATGTAATTCATTGCCCTCATATGGCCCCCTGGCTAAGCAAATTTAAATTTACAGCTGGTGCTGGCAAAACAGTCCTTGCGTGTGTTCATTCTCCAGATTCAGTTGTTACCAATAATTATGTTAATTCTAGATCAATGGTTGTGAGCCATCTTAGCACCCAATTCACAGGCAAAAATATTGGTGTTGCTTGCATTTATTTGAACCACAAAGAAGTCGACAGCCAAACACCATCTAGGCTTCTTGCAGGTCTCTGGAGACAGCTTGTACTTGGCAGGGATATTGGCTCCATTGCAGAGAATTTATACAAGCAGCACCAAGAGAAGGGCACTGCACCATCTCTGGAAGAAGTTTTCAATGTACTCAGGTCTAGCCTTGAAGGGTTTTCAAAGGTCTTTGTTATAGTTGATGCCATGGATGAATATCCCAACGAGTCTCCTGCATTTCAGCGGGAAATTCTACTCAAACATCTAGCAGAAATCGGTAGCAATGTGAACTTAATGATCACTTCACGGCCAAATATTTCTCCAGAGCCCTCCTTTTTTCCCAATCTTGAAACTCTGGATATTCAGGCAGCACCAGAAGATATTCGAGGATACATCAATGCCCAGATCAAGTTGTCTCCACACCTACATAGGCATGTTCAGAAGAAACCTGTTTTACAAGAGGAAATTCATACAAAAATCACTGGGACTGTGGCCGGAATGTAAGCAGCCGTGACACATTGTCCCAAACCTGCTAAAATGATTTTAACCAGGTTTCTGCTTGCCAAACTTCATATTGAATCTCTCAGCAAAAAGAATACAGTGAAAGGTGTTGAAGAAGCTCTGAACATCCTACCAAAGAATCTTCATGACAGCTACAATATTGCAATGCAACGAATTGAAAACCAGAGTGAGGAAGATAGAATCACTGCTCACTCAGCCATTACTTGGGTTGCAAATGCAAAGAGACCATTAACAGTGGAAGAATTACAAATTGCTCTTGCTGTTGAACCAGGTGCACAACAGCTGAATGAGGACAATGTTATGGACATTGAGACTATTCTTGCTGTCTGTGCTGGGCTTGTCATTGTAGACAAAGAGTCTTCTGTGGTGCGACTTGTCCACTATACCACACAGGAATATCTGGACAAAATTCAGGCTGAGAAATTCCCAGATGCACAAATGGAGATAACACGCACTCTGCTCACATTCCTTGCCTTTGATGGATATCCAGATTCATCCTGGAAGTCTGGGAATCTACCCCCTCTGGTCAAGTATTCACAGTATTGCCTTGCACATGCTGCTGGACAGCCTGAAGTTCAACTCAGAGAAATTCTTCTCAGGTTTCTTGGTCAGGCTTCTGAATGGATCAAAGCAGTGAATGGGCAAGGGGGCTGGAAAGATAACTGGGATTCCTTGCCATGGAATTATTCATATCGGCCATCAAAACCCTCTGCATTGTGGATTGCAGCAGCTGCAAACCTTGTGGAAACTACAAAGTTTCTGCTGGAGAAGGCACCTTCGCTGCAGAACTCAAAGAACCAAGAGATAATTGTGGCATCATACTATGGCCACACAAAGATTGTTCACATCCTTCTTGAGAAGGGTACCAATGTCAATGCAGCAGGGGGAAAATATGGGAACGCATTGCAGGCTGCTGCTGCTCAGGGCCACACAGATATTGTCGGCACCCTTCTTGAGAAGGGTGCTGACGTCAATGCAGCAGGGAGATTCCATGGCAGCGCATTGCAGCTTGCTGCTGCTCTAGGCCACACAGAGATTGTCGGCACCCTTCTTGAGAAGGGTGCTGACGTCAATGCAGCAGGGGGATTCTATGGGAGCGCATTGCAGGCTGCTGCTCACAGCCACACAGAGATTGTCAGCGCCCTTCTTGAGAAGGGTGCCGACGTCAATGCAGCAGGGGGATACTATGGGAGCGCATTGCGGGCTGCTGCTGCTGGAGGCCACACAGAGATTGTCGGCGCCCTTCTTGAGAAGGGTGCCGACGTCAATGCAGCAGGGAGATTCCATAGCAGTGCATTGCAGCTTGCTGCTGCTGGAGGCCACACAGAGATTGTTGACATGCTGTTGGAGAGCGGTGCCAGGTTTCCAGTCCCAGCTGAAAATAAAAGAGACACATAGTAGTGAGTCTAATTGTAAACTTTTATATTAGCCCTACATATACCCCTTTATCAGGTGTTGGATGTTTCCCGTGCAACTTTTGAAGTACTTAGCTAGGAGGCACCCCAATGACAAACATGATATTACAGTATATATCAGATCAATTGCCTTTCACTGTGCTCCAAACCAGCTATAATAACTATTGGTGTTTTGCAGTGCTCCTTCTCTGGACATGTGACCAAAAAGCATCTCTATCATATCCTCTGAAATCTGTCTCCATGGAGGGAAAGTATCCTGAGAGTATGAGTTGAATCTTAGTGTTGACATTCTATTAAAGCTTGGCACATACCACATTCTGGGGATGTTTCCAGATGCCTTTTAGCTATTTCATACTCCCTCTGAACCCTTTGGTCCCAAATTTGGCTATTGAAGTTTGCTGCCACCAAGAACTGCTGGAGATTTCCAGAATTGATGTGATCTAAGTAGACTAATCAAACTACAACTAGGTTAACAGTTGCCCAATTGCCTGCCACTCTTGCCCACCCCCTCCGTACCAGCTAGACCACTACTATGTAATATATATAGTACAACATGGGCTCCAAGGGGCCTGCACACATGTCATGAATCTGCTTTTCATTTACTTTTAGAACCCAAACAACCCAAGCAACCCGATCGATTGATCAGATCAGCTATCTGATCAATTGAACTAGGAGTGCCCTTTTCGGACTCCAATTGGTTTCAATCGGTTCCTGTTACATCCGTGCCAACTTGCCTGCCTACAAACTCATTAGGCACTTCATTTCCATTCCCAACCTTCGTCGCTACTCCTCCGAGGCTACCCTCCGGTTCCACCTCCAGTCCACTCAATCCTCAATCCAAGTCCCTTCCGGATTCGGGCTCCAGGTCTAGACCGCATCATCATTGATGATACTCCAATGATCCGGTCTTCCAGGCCACAGAGATTTTCATGCAATGAAAGATTACTGAGTGTTTTCCCTTTCCCTTTATTCCTTTGTTCTTGGTTGATCCCAACCTCCTTCCGGAACTCCTCCAGTAACCTCTGGTATTCCTCCAGTCACATTCTAGGCATCTTTGCCTGCATCCTGGCTCTGGAATCCTGGTGTCAGCAATGGCCCTTAGGTCAGCTGGACCACATCCACGCCAGGCACAACAGCAGCCATCCCTAGGTGTTGAAAGAGAATCTGTCACCACTTGAATAGCACATGACCATGCATTGAGGATCCAAGCGGAGGATGTGGCCAACCAGGCCAGCATCCATAGGCAGCGAGCAACCCATGCTGAAGAACCCGGAGATATTGCAGAGAGGGTACTGCAACTATGCACCAGACCCTAGTGAGAGGAACCCGCTCTGGATGGCTCGAATAGGGGCTTCGGGTTCTGGATAGGGGTTTGGGGTTGCATCCTAAGAACCCGAGAGGAGGAACCCGACTCAGGGGTACTCCAAACAGGGGTTCCAACTGGATCCAAGACCGAAGGGTGCCTGAGGGGAACTTAGGTGAACCAGTCTCTGTACAACTCTGCCAGGGAACTAGTGTGATGATCTCTTCCCCTTGGTAGGTAAGTGTCTCTCCTTGCTGCTATCTAACGGGCCAGATCCATCACTACTAGGTTGAGATCCCAAGGCAAAGGACAGAGAGTAGGAGTTCTGGTGTTGTCGAGCGAAAGGGGAGCAAAGGCAAGACCAGAACAATGAGATGGGAACAAGAGCACTCCAGGCTCAAGTCCAAGAACCAAGCAATCCAGCCAAAGTAAGGCCAGAGAATAGACAAGGTAGAATCTACTGTACAGGGGAGATTATACCGAATTTATATACCTTCTACATAAATCAAATACAATCACAATCGGTTACTGTATCCAACATTAAGGAACATTAATGCTGATGCTTCTAGTCCCTATGTGTTATCACCACAGCATCTAGGGGGTCACCAAGGAGTCATGAGCATAAAGGAGCCAACAGGTGGCACCAAGGGGACACCTGTCGCCATTCAGGAGCGTAGTTGTCTTGGCATGGATATCAGGAGAGAATATCCACTAACATAAAGGAGTGTATTCATGACCCATTGGATATGGTCATTGGCATAAAGGAGTCCGGGTTGCTAGTGCAAAGAACCCGGGTTGCATGTGTATGGTGTCATGCTCTCCTTGTATAGAGTCCCGGGTTACTGCGATAAGAACCTGGGTGGTAAAGTGGTGAGGAATCCATGTCTGAATGGATTCCGAATAAAGGTCCAAGGGATGTTCTTGTCCATGAGATTGTATATCGTTGCCTGCCATCTTGAGCTCTCCATTGAAGTTGAATAAGTGTTGTATGCCAGGGAATAACCCGATCAAAGACGGGTTATTCTCAAAAAGGAATGTGGTAGAATCCGAAAAAGGATATCTGTGATGCCGAGTCATGGTGATTCATAGTTGCGTCTGAACCGCCATTAAACACCTTCCATTTTGGGAAGAGCACAGCCATCCTGCCGGCGGCTCACTTGGCGGAGTTTAAAACAAAGCCCAGAAACACTAAGTCCACAAACGAGTTGTATTGCATATAAGTACAAAACAACTTGTAATTACATTTCTATGAATTTTGGACGGCAGGGGTGAGGGATGTACGGCGAGCACCTTGTCGCATTCTTCCTGCGACAGCGTCGGCAATGAGAGCAGCGGTATCAGCGCGGCTGCTTCCTGCTGTCGGGCGAGACGCTGGTGCTGCAGCTCGTGCTGGCGGCGGCATGGGGCTGGGAAGGTGGCCGCAGCTTCTGCAAGACCAGCATTGAGAAACCCGACATTGTTGTCCATCCCGCGTGCACACGAGTGCCCCTTGGGATCGACTGGGCTGCAACGGCTGAAGGCGAAAGTCCCGTTCTGCACGGCGGGTGAATATTTGAGCACGAAGGAGGAAGGAGGAAACACACAGGATACCGCCGCACCCATCGCTCATACCCCGTCTGCCACCAGCCGTTGACGTACGAGCTCACGATCCTGGCCCACTCGCGCGGATTGAGAGGAGAGGGTGCATGGTGCGGAAGGTGTCCCAGGAGCTGCAGAGGATGTGGGAGGGGACACACCAGAAAAACGCGTCGTAGAATGGGTAGGACGACTCCCAGTATGGGTTCTCGTCTGTCAAGTTCGCGGGGACCAGCGAGGCATGGTAGAGCTGCAGACCATGGCGTGATGGTTCGTGAAAAGAGCCATCGTGTTGGCGGGGTTTCGCAAAGGCAAGACAGTGGTGGGAGAGGGGGAAGGAGGATGCTTGTTTGGCATGCGGCTCACCACGGCTTCAAGTTCGAGCTCCGCCTGTTGAGCCGCCGGCAGGATGGCTGTGCTCTTCCCGGAAAGGAAGGCCCCTAATGGCGGTTTGGACAGAGTGGTGATTCATGACATCTGGCTCACTTCTCCATGGCTGTTCCCTTCTGGGTGACCATTCCAGTTCACTCTGGAACTCCGGGACTCCGTTCACCTCCACTCCGAAGCTCCATCCGCTTTGGCTCCTTTTCCACGGCTCCAACAATCCTTTGGCTGGGTCATTCCTTTGTACATTCATGGCTGCATCCTTTCTGGTTGCTTTCCAGCCATTCCCTCTGGTACACCTCATCACATTGCCGTACTTCCGGGATCTCCTTCCATCTCCAGAACTCCGCCTTCTGGATGCCTCAGTTCCTTTCCCATGGCTTCGGCAATCCTCTGCCTGGGTTGTTGATTTGTGTGCTCAGGACCTACGTTAGAAACATGAACTAATCAACCACTTGTTGGTTACACGGTGTAGAAACAGTGCTATGACTGCCAGAAACAGCCGATGAACCATCCAAGCGATCTTAGATGCACGTTTCCGAGATCCCGACGAGTTACAGCCCCTAGTACAGGGCCTTGTAAAGGTTGTAGGAGGAGGTTTCAGATCTCAGAAACTGAGATTGGAGCAAGGTGCGAGTAATACACGTTCCAAGACACATGGAAACAGAGTTTCCAGGCAAGGTTTAGATACAAGGCTTCTCAGCAGATATGTAGAGGACATTATGAAGGCCCAACTAGCTAGTTTATAGTCCAGTGGACTCAGGTGATTGCGTGTTTCTCAACAGGCAATTGTGTTTCCAGAGCTTTCCCCGAAGGTACTTTCCAGACCCCGCACTCAGCTACGTTTCCAGAGCTTTCCCTGAAGGTACTTTCTAGATCCTGCATACAGATACGTTTCCAGAGCTTTCCCTGAAGGTACTTTCCAGACCCCGCACCAGATACGTTTCTAAAGCTTTCCCTGAAGGTACTTTCCAGACCCCGCACTCAGATGTGTTTCCAGAGCTTTCCCAAACCGGTACTTTCTGAACCCTGCTTCCACACAAGTTTATAGTCAAGTAGACTCAAAGTTTATAGTCGGATAGACTCTAAGTTTCCCAGTCCCTTTAACCGAATCCAAGAGAGTCCAACCGAATCCAACACAGTCAATAGAGTCTAACAATTCCAGGCCAAAGGCCCAAGTGCGTTTCCAGAATGATATATGATTCAGAAACAAAGAAGATCTCAATACAATGCTACTCTATAAGAGTGCGCTCGATTGAGGGTCACAGATCCACACCCAGGCGCAAGCTTACTGCATGGTGGAACAACAATACTGCCCAGATCACACCCTGGCAGGTGGATACTGGTCAGATTGTGCCCAAGCGTAGACAGAAACGGCTGCTAGCAGTGGGGGGATGCTGTGTCCATTGTCGAAACACCTCCAGCTATTTATACAAAGCCCAGAATCCCATGACAAAGCTGTAACACAATCCAAATGACTCAATTATCCGTGTATCCACCCATTTAACCGTGTTTCCGTTGGATATGTTTCCGAGTGTCGCTCCCATTGGTTCCCAAGTGCGAGCACACCATATCACACCTTCAACCATGTAGTAAACAATATGTCAGCAACCTCCTTTGCTTATTCAGAGTGCTGCCAACACGTATCCATGCTGATCTGACTCTGATCTGAGTTGTTTCCACCCTGCATCGACATTCCCTTCTGTGTCTGTCCCAGCACTGGAGAGGGTGGAGCGATAGCTTCCAGAAAACACCCAATACAACCCACTTCCCAGAATAGGTTCTTAGTAAAGAACCTTGGACATCTTTCAGAGCTGTGATGTGACCCATCAATGTAGCTGATCTTCCGTTTCCAGGAGGCCTGTGACTGCCAGAAACCGGTTACACTTGTTCCCAGATGGTCTCATGACCTGCCTGCTACAAGATCCACAATCTGTTATACTCATCACAAGTCTATGATATCCATGTTGTAGGCTGTGTATCAGCTAAATACAATGATCTTGCGCCTCCAGTGCGAAAATAGCAGCTTAGAGACCCCCCAACACGTTCTGATGCGACATAGGAACTCCTCATACATATCTACCTTCTTACACACGTTATCTAAGCCAGCATGTCGGCGGTGAAGTCACGGTAAGTACTCAGTGTATTACCGAGTAGCAACTTGTTGCTTTCAAATCTAATTTCAAATTATTTCTCAAGTTACGGTTGATCACTGACTCCTCACGGCCACTGGTTGTTCTATCAACTAGCAGCCATCGCACAATGCGTCTCTGGACTGTCAGGCTCTGTCTGGCTGTCGGTCTACTGGGAACCCTCAACCTTCAACCTTTCCCAACCTCTTCTTCCGCTTCTCTTAGTCCGCCACGTCGCACTATCCACCCATTGTCGACATCTGTTTCCACGCTCCGTCTTCACGCCAAATGCATGACAACGATCTCGTCTGCCAGTGCGGAGCACAGTATGCTACCGAGTCCCACTTTTCACGGCATCAGAACCGATGTGCCGTGGTGCTCGACACCGCTGGCCGCTCTTGGAGTACAGCTGTAAAGAGAAAGCAGAATAAAAAAAATATGGTAACTACTGCCACGGCGTCTTCTGGTACCAGACCGCCAAAGAAGAGGCATACAGACTATTCCGTGGTGGCAACATCCTCAAACTGATACCATTCGCTTTCACCCCTGGTCGATGATACAATTGTACGTGCACTTAATTCTGTTATCACTCAACTTGATTAAAGATATGCAAAGCAGCCGGATGACGATATCCCGATGTTGGATCCTTTCCCCCGACCTCCATTCCCTCCCGCTGTCCCCGCCAAACGGATTTGTCGCCCGACTGCAAAGGCCTTGCAGGCTTTGGAGGACCCGCTCCCCAAAGGGCCTGGGCCGTTGGAGGACGAGCCTGCCGAGCCCACCCCGCCAGCATCAATTATGTTGCGGATCCCGCGCCTCTTCCGCACCGCAGCCAACTCGTTTGGCCTGTCGAGACTTTACCGCCATAAACCGACAGCTATTCCGGACATGGACGGGACCATCAACAACCGCGTTGCTGCCGGTCTCATTGAACCGTCTTCCAAGATCATCTCAAAGTGGGTGCTCGCCGACATCATCTGGCCGTACCCCAATGTCAGTTCCTGGCTATTTTGGAAGTGGTTTTGGAATGATGGTGCCGACAAATCGAAATCATCCCGCAAGAATCTGCTCGACATTCTTCTCTCGGGTATCTTCCAGCTCGAGGATCTTCGCCATGTCAATTTCGATAAAATCGACAATATTTTGGGGATGGTCAACACATCGGAGCTGGAGTGCGAAGGCAACGGATGGAAGACGTCGATGGTCACCATTAGGATTCCGACAGGGGAGAAGGCTACGAAAACGGTGCAGCGGCGGAGAGCAGCGGCTGCTCAGACGGCTAGGCGGCACAACGAAGTCGACCCAGATGCAGATGAAGTCGAGACCCACAAGTTCGAGATCCCCGGGTTCCACCACCGTAGTCTCGTCCACGTCATGCGCTCCATCATCGAGTTTGACAATGCCGCCAAGTCCTTCCACTGGCATCCCTACGAGCAGTACTGGACACCAGTGGTCCCTTGGGCGCTTCCGGAGCGGGTCCATGACGAGCTCTATTGCTCGGCGGCGTGGATTGAAGCCGACCGCAAGCTACAGGCATCTCCGCGAGAGCCCGGCTGCAAACTGCCTCATGTCATCGCTGGATTCATGTTCTGGTCGGACGCGACACATGTGGCCCAATTCGGGCAGGCCAAGCTCAGGCCGGTGTATGCCTATTTTGGGAACCAGTCGAAATATGCTCGCGCTCAACCTAGCACTAGAGCCTCATCGCAAGTCGCATACCTGCAAAGTGTTCGTACCTCCTCTCCCATGCTTCTCCTGTCTAATCTGTGCTTTCTAGCTTCCTGATACCATACAGGACTTCATGCGCAAGCAAGGCAAAGTAGCCAATGCTCAATTGCTCACCCACTGCCGGCGCGAGCTTTTCCACAAGTCATGGAAGCTCATTCTCGACGACGAGTTTGTAGAGGCATATAAACACAGCATTGTCCTCGATTGCAAGGATGGTATCCGCCGCCGTGTATATCCTCGGATATTCACTTATTCTGCAGATTATCCTGAGAAGTGCGCTATTAAATGTTCCTCGATCCTCGCGCTTACTTATATTTTATTCTTAGGGTGCTCATTGCGACGCTACGTGATATGGGAACGTGTCCCTGTCCCCGGTGTAAAATTGCGAAGGAGGATATCCCCAATCTCGGTACTCCTGCCGACACTGTTGTCCGAGTGGAGCAGGTCCGACACCACCTCAGGGACCGCCGGTTCCCTTACGTAACACCCCTGTTAGGCTATTTGTTTTGTATGACAGCTAATGGCCTAAGAGGCCCGTCATGACATCCCATATGGGAACCCTGTTATGACGGTTTGGGCGCAAGTCAGCTCATTAGCCGTACCATCGTGCTATCAATTTTTGATGGCTTTTTACCATGGTCTCTCTGCTAGCATTCAGCCTCTGCATGCACTCTCAAGATGTACTGAGCCTCAAAAAAATTAAATTGACTCGGTATTAGGACACTGAACTGATTTGTATTTTCTGTTGGCTGCCTGGCATCGACTTTCATTCTTTTGAGGATATTCACTTGTTTACGTGTCAAACAATCTGCTTCAATACTTGAGTACGGTCAGGTCTTTCAAAGATTCCTAGCTAATTTCTGGTGCAAAGGTAAAAAAAAAATATTCGTTTTCCAATGTTTCTATAGGAGAGAGTCCTCGTAGGCTGAAAACTGGCAGAGAGACCGTGGTAAAAAGACATCAAAAATTGATAGCACAATGGTACTGCTAATAAGCTGACTTGCGCCCAGACCGTCATGACAGGGTTCCCATATGGGATGTCATGACGGTCGGGTACGAGACTACTTCTACCGTGCGAGTTTCTGAGCCTTGCCGCACTTGCTCTTCGATTGAACTAGCGAACCAAAGCTGATGTTGGCACCTCCAGAAATTTTTTACCTACCCCTGTGCACCCATTTCCAGACTTATACGACAAGGCAAGTAGGTCCTTGGTATTCAGGTTGGGTACAAACTCCCACCACAGCCTGAATTTCCCTATAAATCTTGGTTCATGGGGATATCGGTGCCTACGATACTTCATAATCTAGCTCTGTTGCCATGAATCCTGTCTTTCCGCAGGACATTGCCCTAGTACCGTGCCTTTGTACTGGTTTCCAAACCCGCCACGCCCCCTGGGCCTCTCTTCTACGGTGCCAAATGTGAAGCAGGTGCCTCCGACTAAATCTGGCCCTGCCTCTTTCTTGGTATGTTCTGACTTCCTCAGCATGATGAGCATGTGTATCTGGCATATGGTCTTCCAAAGTCCGTTAGCACGGTTCACTCTGCCTTTCTAATGGTAGCAGAGGAGAATTAGGTGCCTCCGATGGACTCTAAATTTGTCTCTTTCTCCGTACATGTTCCAACTTCCACGGCACAACGAGCAGGTAAATCTTCTACTTGGAGTCAACTCAAAACATTTGGCATGAACCCCCTCCGCTTTTATTGCTCTGCCGGATGGGTCGGTGCCTCCGATAGTCCACTCCCTATATTTAAAAATGAAGTCTTATAGTGTGCTGTGAGTATATTTGACTCGAAACTCAACCTGTCTGTACGGTCTCCAGCTCAGCACCTTCTGGTCTATGCTTTATTGATTCAGCTATTCTTCTCCCTCAACTAGACACTACCTACTAAATTTATGCACCTTGAAATCATCGGTAGCTCTGCCCCTGAGTTAAATCCGCACCTCGGTCCCGCTGACCTTAGTACAGCAAGGTGAAGGAGGCTCCGAGTTTTTAGATACATTACTTATACAGCCTCCGGCAAGGCAGAAATGTGACCCCCTATCGGGAGAGAAGCCATTGAGTGAAACCAAAGCAAAAACAACCTTGTTTTTGGACATCTTTGTGCCGCACTCAACTGGATTCACACGGCCCGAAGGCGGGCCGCGATTGATCGACCAATCAGCATCTGTATAAATCTCGGGTTTGCGAACATTCCATCGTTGCTCGGGAATAGTCATGAGAAACAAGTCAGAAAGGCATCAGAATCGAATTTAGAGTCAACATGAATAGTCCAGAGGCTCTGTTATTTTTTATAAAATCTTGAACCTGACATTTGAAGGATCTGAACCGGATCCAAGTGTACAACTTGGTTCAACTTGGTGCGCATTTTTGCACACAAAAGTAATCTTCTAATAATTCAAGATATCTTCATTTCCTATTGGTGGGGCAATGTATTGTACCAATTTGATGCCCTAAGCATGCTATTTAGACCAGTATCGGGCACGTAGCATGCAATTCTTCAAGGTAGGAGTTTTATTCAGCCTCTGATTGGCTCATCAAACTCGGTCCGCGGCTCCGGCCCGGGTAGGTCCGAGTCTCACCTGGGTGAAGGATGGCGTGAACCTGTTCTTTTCTTGTACTTTTCAAGCAAAATCCAGTCCTTCAATGGCCAGTCATGTTCTTGTGCTATTCCAGAGGCTCCGGTGGCACCCTCTCCAATTGGCGGAGCCTCCGCCTGCCATTTTCCCTGTAAGTATTGAATAATGATAGTTGAGCAGACAAGTAGTAAAGGCAATTACAAGTAATTAGGGGCGGTTCTGAGTACTGGTCATTCAATACAAAGGCCAAAGCAAAGGTGGAGAGGAGCACATGATGCAGGGCTAGCTCTAAATTGAACCAGCCCTGCAGGTTTATATTGAACACAAGTGAAATGCACTACCTATTAACACACTGTGGAGGTAGAGTGTATATCCAGAGAGTAGGCCAGAGGATATCGGAGGCTCCTACATTACTTTTACTGGGCTCTAGGCAAAACGAGGGCCTGGTAAAGTTTTTGATCGAACATGAGGACAATACATTCTATCAGAACACCGCAGAAGTGAGTAATGTACTCCCAAGAGGTAGTGACAAAATGAGTGGAGGCACCTCTTACAGTGCTGTATAAGCAGAACGAGCATGGGAGGCTGCTCGATTGAATTTTGAGGACAATATATGTGGTCAGCATCCACAGAAAGCAAGAGATGTGCCCCTGAGAGGCCGGAAGGAATTAGTGGAGGCACCTGTTTTACCACCGATAGTGCTGTACAAGTGAGCTGCGGGCACAGCGGAACATTGAGTTGAATCTGATGACAATATAGGCGGTCAACATACTGTCAGAACTAGGGATGTGCTATTGGGAGGCTGCCAGATAATTGTTGGAGGCACTTGCATCATCTTCAGCGGGCCAGTCCCAGCGGATGGAGTGGAAGAAGAGGTTTGGTTTCATCCGAGGTATGCTACCAATATTTAGTATAGCATGGAAGTGAATAATGAATGCATAGAATGGGAACAGAAATTTCCGGAGGTGCCTGTTTCACCTCTAACATGGTTATGGGCAAATTGGGAGCATGCTGAGGCTTGCAATTTGACAAAGTCATAGCATAAATACGTGGGATGCAATGTGGAAGCAAGGTTGTACCCAGGACATGAACATGAAATCCAACCGGAGGCTCCTGGGATGGCCAGGAGCGCCGAGAAGTGGCTCGCGCCACCAGAAAAGGCAGGTGACATAATAGAAGTGTTGCGCCTCCGAGGCGGAGGCGGGCCTGTTAGGCCATTTGCTGTCATACAAATTAAATGGCCTAACAGGGGTGTTACATAAGAGAACCGGCGGTCTCTGAGGTGTCCGACGCGATGACACTGCTCGTCGTGAGAAGGTTTCCAAAGCACGAAAACTTATATACGAAGACGGCTACGTGGTCAACAGTGCAAAGGTCGAGGAGCTACTGAAACCAGAGTCCCTGGTGCCCACGGAGGTTTGTGTCGTCTCGGAGGGAATCTTGCTATGCTAATCAAGTTTCCCATCTAGAATGCTTTCTCTGAACGTCTTGCGGGACTGGATTTCGATATCTTCGATGCGCTAGTCGTGGACTTCATGCATGAAACTGAATTGGGCGACTTCAAAAGCATCATAAAACACCTGGTCCGAATCTTGAATACGCAAGGCACAGATGTTGTGAATGAGTTCAATGAGAGGTATTCTTTGGTCTTTGAGTGTCGTGCCGGGCAAGCTCACAACTCTGCGCAGATTTCGCCAAGTCCCACCGTTTGGTAGATCCACTATCCGGCGCTTCCCACACAACGTCTCAGACATGAAGAAACTTGGAGCCAGGGATTACGAAGATATACTGCAGGTGAGCGATGATTGTTTCGCTTTCACGCCTTCCTACTCAATGCGTGCCTCCAGTGTCTCATCCCTTGTATCGAGGGCCTTCTCCCAAGTCCTCATAACGAGACGATTCTGAGTCTCTTGTATACATGCATGTATTGGCATTCGCTGACGAAGCTGCACATGCACACAGACTCGTCGCTGAAGGTCCTCGAAGGCGTTACCAATCTCCTCGGAAGACAGATGCACTATTTCGCCACCGTAACGTGCCCTGAGTTCAACACAGTCGAAACCGATTCCGAGTACGCTGCGCGATCGAGGCAGCCAAAGCGAATACGGGACCGGTTCCTGCGCTGTCAAATCTTCCCAACGTGCTGGGGAAGACATCGGGCAAGCGTGCAGTTTCGTTCAGCCTCAATACATACAAGCATCACGCCATGGGCCATTACATCCCCACTATTTGTGCTTATGGTACGACCGACTCTTACAGCACGGCGATTGTGTGTTCCCTTTTAACTATCTCACCGCTGTTGACTGACATTTTATCAGGGGGAACTGCAACACCGGATCGTCAAGCGATGGAACGGTCGTTCAAATAAAAACAATCCCATTCCTCAGATCATCAAGATGGATGTCCGAGAGGCGGCCCACGAACGAATGCAGCAGGAGCTCACCCAGCCTTTGCCCGAGACGGTACAACAGCCAGTAAGCGCGCCACAGCCGATTCCTTTGGACCAGCACCGTCGCATTGCCGTTGATGAATCCAACAAAATTTATCTCTCAAGTTGGCTGGCCAGTCATTCTGACGATCCCGCTTTCAAGGTAAGTGTCACAGTTGCGTACTCCCCTACCTTCCTTGCTCTAACAAGCTGTAGGATTTTCTACCTCGCTTAAAAGCATACCTGTACGCTCGCCTGAAAGGCATCCCTTCCATCAATCCCGCCGAACTTTCCTCGCAACTGTGAATATCCAGCACCATCGCATATTTGGGCATGCGACGGTGGCATTCAATTATACAAGATACAATGTTCACAGAGACCAAGACACCACCAACGTGCACACGGACAGATGCCACATTATGGTGAAGTCGAATGAAGAACCTGAGGAAGGGCTCATGTGGCATCCGTACTGGTACGCCCGACTTTTTGGCGTATTCCACGTCAATGTCTTTCCTCCGGGGGTGCGCTCTCCCCGCCGTGTCGAATTTCTGTGGATTAGATGGTTCGGTCGTGATCCTGAGTGGGATTCAGGCCCCAACCATCTTCGCCTCGACCGCATCGGATATGTCCCAGAGACCGATGTGGAGGCATTTGGGTTTCTGGATCCATCGCTCGTGCTCCGCGCCTGCCATCTTGTCCCTGCTTTTGCACTGGGAAAAACAGCGTTGTTGTTAGCTCGCTCGGCAGCGCGGGACTTTCACGACGGTGATTGGCTCAATTACTACGTAATGAGGTGGGTCTCTTTTACTTTCACCGTTTTGCCTTCTCTAATTTCTTCAAGATTTGTTGACCGGGACATGATGATGCGCTATCGCATTGGTGTCGGCCATCTTCAGCCTCCTGATTTCCCAACAGAAGTGGACACCGATTTTCAGGCACTGATAGCGCAATTTCGTATTCCCGATGACGCGGTTCCTCTCGACAATGTGGTCTCTCCGCCGGATACTGCGGGAGACCCAGGGACTACTCAAGCCCAGCCTATCCATGCCGAGGACATCGAATCGGAGGACGAAGAGGTAGATGTAGATGGAGAGCTGGAGTTGGTACAAGGCGACAATGACGATGAGTATATCGACTTGTGATCAATTCCACTGATTCCACATGAGACGCCACACTGTTATTTTTTCAAAATCAAATGCGATCATATGTAGTTGGTTTTCGCTTTCCTGAAAAGAGGTGCCCGTGCCTGCATCTTTCTTTCTTCTGCCCCCATCTTTCTGTCAACCCAAAACTGACATCCATGTATTCCTCCTCGCTAGTGTTTTGCAGGGCCCGGCTCGGCCTGAAAGCCCGGGCTTGGGCCCGGCCTGGGTGGGCTTGGGCTTCCATTTCTTGAGGCCCGAGCCAAAGCCCTGGAGGAGGGCCTGGCCTGGCCCGGCTTGGGCTCAGGCCGGGGCCTGGCAGTCAAAAATAGAATATTTACCGGAGCTGTCCGAGACAGCTCAATTGGGCGCCTTTCGAACGTGAGGCGCCCTTGGTGCATTGTGACCTCCTAACATCGTTGACAGTGTTGTGGTATGTGCGGCGTGCGCAGAGGAAATTACCCAAAGTCACGGGGTTTCTGAGTTTTACACCGGATAGCAAGACCAGTGCCAAGATCCCGAACTGTACAGGAGAAACAGACATCACCCCGCTGTTAAATGTTGAAGGTAAGAGATTTGGAAGAAAACAAATACCATCACTGACATCAGTTGACGCCGTGGTTATATTTGGCAAGTCAAGCCCGGCCAAGCCCGGGCTTAGGGCTTAAAAAATGTCAAGCCCGAGCCCTGGGCCCAATGAAGCCCGGCGTAGGGCTCGGCTCGGCTCGGGCCTGGAGGGCCCGGCTTGGCGGGCTTCAGGGCTTCAGGCCGGGCCGTGCAAAACACTACTCCTCGCAGTCACAGCCGCAAAAATCACTCTATGTCAACGGCTGCTCCCAGAAGTCTCTTCCTGGGACCTATGACCGCCTCCCGCTCTCGGACAGCAGCAACCGTCGTCTTCCGTCCCATTACGAAAACATCGGCGTGTATCAAGCACAGACCAACCGTCACCCCGATCCGGACGACTTCACCAATACACCCAACCGCCAGAAACTAGTGATGTCAAGGTTCGGTTCGGTTCAGGTTCGGCGCCTTTCGCTCTGAACACTGAACCTGAACGCCGTGTTCAGTTCAGGCACTCCCTGAACCGGTGTTCAGGTTCGGTTCGGCGTTCGAACGCGTTCGAACCTAGCAAGATTTCGGGCATCTCGGCGAGCAGGAAAAGTCGTTAATTCTCCGTCTGTGTCATCTAACATCCTGTCCTCATGCCTGTATTCGAGCCTAGGTTCAACGTGAGAAGATGACAAAATTGCGAATGCTGCTCACAGCTACATCTCCGTAAAAATAGCCCAACAGCTACTGTTCGAATGCATGGTTGAGACGCCAAAGAGGTCAGAAAACTCCGAAATCATGATAAAATTCACTGATCTTGAGGGTTTTCCGGTTCAGGTTCAGGTTCAGTTCGAACACATCTCGTTCCGCCCGAACACCGAACCGAACTTGGCGTTCAGGTTCAGATATTTGCTGAACCTGAACCCGAACGCGGCATCCGGTTCAGGTTCGGTTCAGGTTCGAACCGATTTTCGAACTGAACCTTGCCACCACTACCAGAAATGTACAGCTCCGCCTGCTGATCATTCCGACGACGAGAATACCCCTCCCACAAACCAAAGGCAAGTCGCCAGTTAGCGATATCTTGCTCTGCTGACTTCTACGAGCCGACTGTAGAGGACCGCTGCGGCAAAGGGCCGACTCCAGACAACAACGACAATAGCACTGAGGACGATTCTGATGAAGACTCTACTACCCCCAAGGGAATTTACGAGTACGTGCCCAGCATCTGATAAAACTGACGCTGACAATCTTGTAGCTGCTAGTTTGGAGTACCAGCAAGTTCTTCGACGCAAAGGCCGTATGGCAGCACGAATCATCAGCCCCTTCGCACACTGGGGCATTGTCCCCAGTGCTGGGCTTAAACGGGACCCCTCCCGGGACGACGAGGGCTCGGACCTGTTCACAGACAAGCAAGTGCAATTTTTTCTATCTGCTCGGTCATCTGCTTATACGCGAGTCAAGGGAGAACGAACTCTATCGAACATTCAAAGCTCTGCAGCGGCTGCTCATCCCCAACATCCGTGAAGAGCTGCTGCGCCATGGCTCCCAGGCCACAGTGATGTTTGGCGTGCATGTAAGTTGTATCAGCCATGTCGTTATCGTTTCTCAGCGGCTGGTTGCAGTTGAATCAAGGCAGCAAAGGAACACACTCATCGGACATAAGCAGTATCAAGGCTGCCATCTCGAAATGGTATCCTACCTGGAGGCCTCCGTACAACGCCAATATGAAGCATGAGATGGGCTTTCGACACCCCGACTGTGGTAAATGGCTCTGTCCCGCGGATCTGGACTGGAAGGATGACGGGTATGTCCAATCTTCATTGCAATTCCGTTATTCATGTACCCCCAGGATACGCCAGCAGCTCCGGGATGGCAGGATCGTACCAGGCCCGGCCGACTACAATCGGGGTTTATATGACGGTCATGACCCCGATCCCAATGATTTAGTGTCGGGCTTCCTTCGCGACGATGAAATCGTTCGGGTACGTGCTCTTCTCTTCGACAATTGATGTGTGGGTGACCGTTTTGATAGGCATATAATCATATCTTTATCTTACCTACTACGGCGCTTGCCGAGAACGGCGCCGGCGACAAGAGCACCGGGAAGGGCAATGCTTGGGCAATGCGGCCCAACACGACATGTCTGAGGCAACCCTCTAATCAATATATTATGTTGTGCACATTGTACGTGATTCAAATTGCCGTCCCCGCGGACTCACGCTGTGTTCCAGCTTCATTTCTGTTACTCCTCGCAGAACACCTTCCAGGCTGCAGGCAACAACGGCCTTTTCTCGTACCGCAAGTACTTCAATTTTCTCCAGCACAGTGTCAGACTGTGGCCCGAAGCGGACCAAAAGAGCCTCCTGACTTGGTGGAATGAGTACGTGTGCAACTTATCCCAGGCTGCTTTCCTAACACCGTTTGACAGGAAGGTGTTTTCTCACCGCAGCGAGGCGCAGCCTGCGAAGCGCGCGGATGGCTCCCTGAGCATTGCCGAGCGCATGGCTGCCCAGGCAACTACTGCCAAGGCCGCCATCAGCAGGCTGGAAAACGTGTAATTGCCGGCCGTGAAGGATGTCGAATATTCTGTGCTTTTGAATATTATTATTCCATCCCATTTTTTCGTGAGATCCATATGAGCGCACAACAGTCTTATAAACCGGGGAAATGCATTACAACCGGCACAATTCCATACACTTCTTGTAATACTTTGCTATCTTATAAAAAGCCTGCGACGTTGTTATAACCCGTCCGCGACCCGCTCGCAAGGTGGGTGGGCACCTGGCCACCGATTGGGGAGGATTAGAAGTGGATTATGTGCGATTATGGACCTTCCGCACCGATTATCCCGATTACATCCGATTTTGTCCGCATATCATATGATCGCGATTCTGCGGAGTTTTTGGTGATGTTAGTGTGTTTGATTCGGGAGATTCCGCGATACCGCCCGCTGACCACCGAGTCAGTCTTGCTGGCTGCTTGGCTCGCTGGCGAGGTATTAAATGTATCGTATGGATGGCGGGATGGAAAGCGTGCGTCGTGTAGAACATACTACCTACCTAAATATACACAAATGTCAAGAATACACAAAGCCTTGAATATAGAGAAAAGATACCGTCCTTCCGTATATCAAGTAAGAAACCCACCTCACCTTTCCCATCACGACTCCAGCCCAGCATAACCTCGCCTTGCTCAGCTCACCACCGGCATCTCATAATCTATCGGCACATCCTTCCTCTCCAGCCACGTCGCGTCCTCCCCTCCCACATCCACACCCTTCCCGCAGTCCAAATGCCGCCTGCACGGCAGCTCCTTCAGCTCCACCTCCTCCTCCGCCTCTCCCTCCTCTCCATTTTCTCGCCGCCCATCTAGACGACGCCGCTCGCCCGTCCGCCGCACAACAACATAGTGCTCCCCATGCCACCCCAGAAAGTCTAAGCCCGGCAGCACCCGCGCGACGCCGCGCGCGGCGGCGACCCAGCCCTCTGTCTGCTGCGCAAACTCACGCTCGGAGACGAGGTTCGGCTTGGGGCGGTGCGTGGCGGTGCTTTGGAGGTGCAGGAACGCGAGGGCGGGGAAGGCGCGCAGGGCCGGGACGTGTTCGTTCTGCGAGGGAGGACAGGGTCAGTGCGTGGTTTGAAGGGGGTGGATAGAGGAGAGCAAAAAAAAGAGGGAGTGAGGAGGGGGAGGAGGGTTAACGAGGAGGGGAGAAAGGAGAGGAGGAAGGGGGAAAGGGCCAGAGAGTGAGCGAGGATGGTCGTACTGGCCTTCATCTTCTGCCCATGGTCCCACTGCAAGTAGAAATTGCAGGTACAGACACAAACAAAGGGTTTGCGGTTACCGTTGCCCGAATCGCCAGAGCCCCGCTCGACAATGCTCGCAGGACGAAGCAGGAAAGGGCAGGACAAGCGCACACTGGACGCTGCGCTGGCCTCGAGCTCCCGCGCAGAACCAGGCAGCGGAAGGCAAAACAAGACAGGTGAAAGGAACGAGAGTGTTAACGAAGGGGGCGGAGGGGCGGAAGAGCGAGTAAGGATGCAGGACAAGTGTGCACCGAAAGCCACGCTGGCTTTGGGCTCCCGCTTGTAGCGCTGCAAGTGTAGACTGCAGGCATAGACACAAGGAGTGGCCAGCCGGGCTTATCTGAGCGACGCTCGCCAACGCTCGTGCGACGCGCGCGCCCAGGGAAGCAGGCAAAGGAGAGGGTTTAGGAGAAAAAGGCGTACGTGTGAGGAATGAAAGGATTTCAAGAGGGAGGGTTTCAAAGACAAGCTCGGAGAGCGATAGAAAACAAGTCGACAGCAACTCACCAAGTCCCTCTCCGCCACGACGGTCGTCAAATGCAGTGCGTGCACCCCCCGCGGCAGCGCACCTACCCAGCGTCAGCCATCCCATTCGAAATTTAATTGAATTTCCACTCACCCCGGGGCCCCTGCGCCGCCGCACTATTGAAATGCGCGTCCGCACCCCCAGCACCTTCAGCCCGCTCAGCGTCGGCAGCAGGCTCCGCACGAGCTCCCACGGACAGCTCCCGAGATCGAGCCGGCGCAGCAGCGGCCGGTGCGCGAGGAACGTCGCCACGGCGGCGTACAGCGGGTGCTGGTCGTCGTGCCCGAGCAGGAGAAACCGGAACGAGTGCAGGTGCGGGAGCAGCGTGTGCTGTCGCCCCCCGTCCTCGCCCTCGTCCAGGACATGGTCCCCCGCGAAGATGACGGTCGCGCCCTTGACGTCCTCGAACGTCTCGTGCAGCGTCAGGCTCGCCAGCGCGCCCGCGTGTGCGACGCGCCCGAGCACCAGCCCGCTGATGCGCGTGTCGACGAGTCGTGCGGAAGAAGCTGCTCTGGAAGACGGCGTCCCAGGAGTGGTGCCGCGCGAGGTAGGCGCCGAGGACGAGGTGCCGGAGGGTGTGCGCGTTGCGGTCGAGGACGGCGCAGATCTCGGCCATGGGGCCGAAGCTGTCGTCGTCCTCGGCGCGGAGGGTGAATTTGCGGAGGGAGGGGAAGGAGAGATGGCATCGAAGTGCCAGCCACTGGCTTCGCAGGCGGCCACTCACCATGCGACTGGACAGCCGTGGAGGCGATCGTCCCCGCGCCCGCGCCGCCCGTCTACCACGCGCTCAAGACACTGAGAATGGGGTCCAACGCCGAGGGCCGCACGGACGCCGACGGAATCATGCAGGTCGATGGGCATGAAACCGGGCTGGAGCCCGAGCTGGTAAGTATGACCACAGGGCCGAGCGTGTGAAGTCCAGGACGGGGCCGATCTGTTCGTCGTCGTCCATTAGCGGGATACTGGCCTATGTTCCAGTGAAGAGCGCACCTTCCTCATTGAGAAGAGCCAATCGCGCGCCATGTCCATCGGCGCGAGGGCGAAGTGCTTGACGCCGGCTCGTTTCATGTGCTCGCGTCTTGCGATAGCGAGCAGTCTCCGCCTGAGAGATTCAAGGGGAAAAACATCAGCGTCCATCTCCATCCACAAAAGGCAGTCGTACCCAGGCTGCGACATAAACTCGACGATGACGTGGCTGTAGTTGAGCATGCACTGCCCGGTTGCACAACCCAGGACGCTGTTGAGGGAGTTGATCTGGAGGAGAGGGTCCGAGAGAGAGGACGACTAGCGCGAGCGGCGCACAGGGTACAGGACGGGCGCGGGGGATACACGAGGAAGGAGAGGACGAGAGCGAGCAAGCGAGCGGAGAGTAAACCGGCTTGCGGGAATGAGCGGCAGCGACGTAGCCAGGACGTCCGGGAATAAGCACATCGGTGGGCGAGAAATATGCAAGACGCATATCGATACGGAAGCCGCCAGTCCGCCAGAGCAGCGCTGAGAGCTCGGCGCTCAATACACCTGGATTATCGTCGAAGCGGGAGACGAATGGTCGGTACACATCGCCGTCGTGGTCCTCATGGCCGTCAGAGAAGGACGGTGTTATTAACGGTACCGGTACGGCCGATCCGGTTGAAAAGGGAATCACAACATCCTCAAGTCCTCACTCAGTGCACCGCAGCTACCACTCCAGCTCCTCAACACGGAGCTGCAGAGTCAAATGATCTATCTACATTTCGATGACTGCAGCAGTCCATTCGGGAGCCCGATATCCAAGCGCCACATCAATCCAAGTTCTACGTTCACGTAACGTACTGGACGAGAACAATGAGGCCGACCACTTCTCCGGATCTCCCGTCACAGCCTTCTATCTAATTTAAAGCGCAACGTGTGCTGTGCGTGTTCCTCCGATTCTTCCTCTTATACTTGTCTTTGCCCCAATACATTCTGTGTGCTACCACCCCCAAGTCTATTGCAGCACTACATCCTCTTGGTCAGTTCTATCTCTTATGTGAACTTTGATGCTGGTTGATACGGTGCTGTCCTTCATACATAAGATCCACACTTGCAATGCCTGACCAACACAATGTTACCATCTATGGTGCGAGAGAATCCATTAGGACATCTACATAAGGATTTATATTATTCAGGATCCACAGGTGGTGGGGGTGGACTGGGAGTTGGACAGGGAACAGGTGGTAGTGGAGGTGCTGCATATGGTCCCTATGTAAATACTGGAACCATGCACATCCACAACCATGGGAAAGCAGAAAATCGAGACATCATCCTTAACTGGCTTTCGCCAATCAATTTCTTTCTACGACAGGCAGAGATTTCACAGATGCGAGAGAAGGGGACTGGTGGATGGCTGCTTGCACATCCTCTCTTTAAAAAATGGGAATCTGGTCTGGGGAGTACCCTTTGGTGCTGTGGCATTCATATGTAATTCATCACCCTCATAGCTTTCAGACTAACCAAGCTGAAATTTTCAGCCGGCGCTGGGAAAACAGTCCTTGCGTGTGTCCATTCTCTGCATTGAGTGACTGCTAGTAATTCTGCTAATTCTAGATCAATGGTTGTGGGCCATCTTTGCACCCAATTCACAGGCAAAAATATTGGTGTTGCTTGCATTTATTTGAACCACAAAGAAGTCGACAACCAAACACCATCTAGGCTTCTTGCAGGTCTCTGGAGACAGCTTGTACTTGGCAGGGATATTGGCTCCATTGCGGAGAATTTATACAAGCAGCACCGAGAGAAGGGCACTGCACCATCTCTGGAAGAAGTTTTCAATGTACTCAGGTCTAGCCTTGAAGGGTTTTCAAAGGTCTTTGTTATAATTGATGCCATGGACGAATATCCCAACGAGTCTCCTGCATTTCCACGGGAAATTCTACTCAAACATCTAGCAGAAATGGGTAGCAATGTGAACTTAATGATCACTTCACGGCCAAATATTTCTCCAGAGCCCTCCTTTTTTCCCAACCTTGAAACTCTGGATATTCAGGCAGCACCAGAAGATATTCGAGGCTACATCAATGCCCAGATCAAGTTGTCTCCACACCTGCGTAGGCATGTTCAGAAGAAACCTGTTTTGCAAGAGGAAATTCACACAAAAATCACTGGGACTGTGGCTGGAATGTAAGCAGCTGTGACTCATTGTCCCAAACCCGCTAAAATGATTTTAACTAGGTTTCTGCTTGCCAAACTTCATATGGAATCTCTCAGCAAAAAGAATACAGTGAAAGGTGTTGAAGAAGCTCTGAACATCCTTCCAAAGAATCTTCATGACAGCTACAATATTGCAATGCAACGGATTGAAAACCAGAGTGAGGAAGATAGACTCACTGCTCACTCAGCCATTATTTGGGTTGCAAATGCAAAGAGACCATTGACAGTGGAAGAATTACAAATTGCTCTTGCTGTTGAACCAGGTGCACAACAGCTGAATGAGGACAATGTTATGGAAATTGAGACTATTCTTGCTGTCTGTGCTGGGCTTGTCATTGTGGACAAGGAGTCTTCTGTGGTGCGACTTGTCCACTATACCACGCAGGAATATCTGGACAAAATTCAGGCTGAGAAATTCCCAGATGCACAAATGGAGATAACACGCACTCTGCTCACATTCCTTGCCTTTGATGGACACCCAGATTCATTCCAGATGTTTAGGGACCTACCTCCTCTGGCTGAGTATTCACAGTACTGCCTTGTACATGCTGCTGGACAGCCTGAAGTTCAACTCAGAGAAATGCTTCTCAGGTTTCTTGGCCAGGCTTCTAAATGGATCAAAGCAGTGAATGGGTACGGGGGCGGGAAAGATAACTGGGATTTCCTGCCATGGAATTATTCACATTGGCCATTAAATCCCTCTGCATTGTGGATTGCAGTAGCTGCAAACCTTGTGGAAACTACAAAGTTTCTGCTGGAGGGGGCACCTTTGCTGCAGAACTCAAAGAACCAAGGGATGATTGTGGCATCATACTATGGCCACACAAAGATTGTCCACATCCTTCTTGAAAAGGGTGCTGATGTTAATGCAGCAGGGGGAAGATATGGGAGCGCATTGCAGACTGCTGCTGCTGGAGGCTACACAGAGATTGTCGGCACCCTTCTTGAGAAGGGTGCTGACGTCAATGCAGCAGGGAGAGAAGATGGGAGTGCATTGCAGCTTGCTGCTGCTCAAGGCCACACAGAGATTGTCAGCACCCTTCTTGAGAAGGGTGCCGACGTCAATGCAGCAGGGAGAGAGGATGAGAGTGCATTGCAGCTTGCTGCTGCTGGAGGCCACACAGAGATTGTCAGCGCCCTTCTTGAGAAGGGTGCTGACATCAATGCAGCAGGGGGAGAAGATGGGAGTGCATTGCTGGCTGCTGCTGCTGGAGGCCACACAGAGACTGTCAGTGCCCTTCTTGAGAAGGGTGCCGACATCAATGCAGCAGGATTGCATGGGAGCACATTGCAGGCTGCTGCTGCTGGAGGCCACACAGAAACTGTCAACGCCCTTCTTGAGAAAGGTGCTGACATCAATGCAGCAGGGGGATTGCATGGGAGCGCATTGCTGGCTGCTGCTGCTGGAGGCCACACAGAGACTGTCAGCACCCTTCTTGAGAAGGGTGCCGATGTCAATGCAGCAGAGGAATTCCATGGGAGCGCATTGCAGCTTGCTGCTGCTGGAGGCCACGCAGAGATTGTCAGCGCCCTTCTTGAGAAGGGTGCCGACATCAATGCAGCAAGAGGATTCTATGGGAGCGCATTGCAGGCTGCTGCTGCTGGAGGCCACACAGAGATCATCAGTGCCCTTCTTGAGAAGGGTGCTGACGTCAATGCAGCAGGGAGATTCTATGGGAGTGCATTGCAGGCTGCTGCTGAAGACCACATAGATATTGTTAACATGCTGTTGGAGAGCGGTGCCAGGTTTCCAGTCCCAGCTGAAAATGAAAGAAATGCATAGTAGTGAGTCTAATTGTAAACTTTTACATTAGTTCTACTCATACCCCTTTATCAGGTGTCGGATGTTTCCTGTGCAACTTTCAAAGTACTTACAGTCACGGCCAAATTAATGTCCTACCCCAAACAGGAAATTTCATGGTGGCTCTCATTAAATGAGTGGTAGGCCCGCCAGTAGATAGCTTCTGGCTAGAAGGTTCTATATTACTTGAAAATACATGTGGTTTGACCATTTACAGTACTGGAAATCACTGCCTCACTGGAATTTGGTGACACCCTAATGGCTGATATAAATGTGCATTCAAGGCCATTCAGAGCAAAGTGACATGCATTTTGAGTCACATAAACTCCTCTGGCCAAGAATTAGCTAGTGGGTCTACCACTCATCCACTGAGAGCCATCATGAAATTTTCTTTTTTGGGGTAGGACATCAATTTTGGCCGGGACTGTAGGAAGCACCCCAATAACAAACATGATATTACAGTATATATCGGACCAATTACCTTTCACTGTGCTCTTTGCAGTGCTCCTTCTCTGGACATGTGACCAAAAAGCATCTCTATCATATCCTCTTGAAATCTGTCTTCATGGAGGGAAAGTATCCTGAGAGCATGAGTTGAATCTCAACCTGAATTTAGTGTTGACATTTTATTAAAGCTTGGCACATACTACGTTCTGGGGATGTTTCCAGATGCGCATCTGGAAACATGCATTTTAGCTGTTTCACACCCTTTGGTCTCATAATCAGCTATTGAAGTTTGCTACCACCAAGAGCTGCTGGTGTTTTGTTTTTGGTTAAAGAGAAAATACAAATAAAAAAGAAAGTATGAGTTATGCTGTGCGCAGCATTGGCCTCCCCCCAAGTTGAGCTCGTTTGGTTTTTGTTCTTATCCGGGACCAGCGCATCGAAGTCGTAGTTGAATCCTAGAATATTGTATTCGATTATGGCGACAGAATTATGAGAATCACACCCGCTTTGCCAATGATCTCCAACGTCATGAGTCTGAGCCAAGAACATCTTCGATCTGGACAATGCCATGATTGTCCCGAACCTGTTCAAATAACATGGTGAATTCGGGCACACCTGGGTCGCTTTCTCAACGAACACCTCTGTGAACTTGCATCTGGGCCACACCGAACGCTGGATTCTATGGGAATGTAGAAATTAAGATCTTCTCCCTAAATAGTAAATAGAACTTTCCACAATATGTCTCTATATTTACAATCCAGACAGATTGGAATATAGAAGCAGGGAGCAATCACGTACGAAGCGTTTATGATCATCCAGATCAACCGAGAGAATGCCTGGGGGATAAATAGATAGAGTATGTGGGTGGTATAGGTTGCACATTTAGTCACTGTTTCCAGTCAACTGGCCAGACCTCGCCTGCGCGAAAGGCGCTCTCCGGTAAACATTGCTTTTGCTGATGACATGGTTTATAGCCTTGATATCCGATGTGTGCAACTCGCTGATCTGCAGGAGAAGTTAGCTGTCGATGGACACGAAACGAATTAAGCAAAAGCAAGTAAACCCTCGCCGAAAACGCCCTTGAATCGGAAGGTGGCACCGAACTCACTTCGCCACCTGTCAGTCAGATGTACCGGAGTGGCGAGGTCGGCTCGCGGTACACGATTGACAATGCATGGAAAAGCACGTAGAAGAGGATTGTTCCAGCGATTGGAATAAGGGAGCTGCGAAATCATCTTGGTGGTTGTTCATCGAGGCTCAAAGTAAAATTACTGGGTGGTCAGCACCGTATTTATAAGGAACAGAAACCGAGGCTCTCACACCTTCAGTTTGCGACCTCACATAGCAAAGCGGCTGGCAGCCGGCGATGAGGGCCATAAGGATAGCATAAAATCAACTTCTTCACCTATGGACGCAGCAAACATTCCCAACAGGAACTTTTCGATTGGCCTGTGGTCCGAAAACGGCATCGGATATCAGCCACTTACAGTTGCGTCCGAACCGCCATTAAACACCTTCCAATTTGGGACAAGCACAGCCACTATGCCGACGGCTCACTCGCGGAGTTTCAAACGAAGCCAAGAAATCTATAAGTCAAGCAATACCGCAAATGAACTGTATTTACATATCTAATTGTATTTTGGCGGCACGTACGATACTGGAAGCTCTGTAGATTGATCAGGGTGTGAGCTTGATGGCACCGCCCGCGATGTTGTCTGGGAGAGTTGGGTCGCAGCGAAAGGGTGCACCAGCAAGAGTGCAGGGCGCGATGTTGCGGGCTAAGATTTAATTTAAGTCAGTTAGACATAAAAGTGACAGCAAATATGTACCTGAGTTTCGTACGGCGAGCGCCTCGTCGCGTTCTTCCTGTGACAGTGTCGGCGACGGACGTCCTCGCATCTGGATGCACGGGGGGCGCCTGATCTGTATTGCCCGCTCGGCGCATGATGCTCATACCCGTACTCCCCTTCAGGCTGCCGCCAATCGTGCTCAAAGCGCTGGTGTTCGGGGGCGTAACCGAAGCGCTGCTGATCGTCCAGGTGCGTCAGCGTCGCGGCCGAGTCTGTGCCGATCTTCGACGGCGGTGGGGCCCGTGTGCCCATGGGCATGAACGGCCCGCGCGACTGCGGCGGGGGCGGTCTTGGGTACGGGTCCTTCTTCCCTATCGCGCGTGGGGGCGGCGGTGGGGTGCGCTTGTCGTGGGTGTTGCGGTAGCGCATGAGAATCAGGACCTGAAAGGAATAATGCAAGTCAGCGGGGAAAAACGAGGATGGAGAGAAAGCGTACTGCCATAAGTGCAATCGCAGCAACCACCGCTGCCCCAGCAATCGCAGCCTTCGCGCCCATGGAGAGTGTGGATTTTGAAGCCCCCACATTATTCCCGCCGCTTGAAGAACCCGACGGTGTGCCCGAGTCTGTTGTAGAGCTGCCAGAGAGCGGGGCACTGTACATCGTCTTGATCAGATCCGCCACACTCTCAGCAATACCGTACGCTGCCGTCATCGTGTGCTACAGAGAAAAAAATGAGCCACGCTTCAAGTAACTTGACGCCCCACTCACCCGACACGGTCAGGCACCACCGACCCGTCCACAACGCGCACATTCTTTGTCCCATACACCACCAGCCCCGTATCCACCACACCCCCAGCGCCAGCGGCATCATTGAGCACGTCCCCGTAGGATGAAACTCCGTCGCCGCGTTGTGCGCAATAAAGTAGTTGACATCGATGTCCGCAGTCGTCCCCGGTCCGGGGAACGTTTCGATCGCAATGCCGCCTGCGGGCGGTGCGGTGCGCATGATTTGGCTCACGTACCAGAACACCGCGCGCATGATGTCGGTGTCGTAGGAGACAGAGAGGTAGTTCGGGTTGATGGCGGGCGCGTCGAAGGCGGAGTGCACGAGAAGGGGTGTTGGATGGCGAATTGGATGCCGATTTGGCCTGGGGAGGCGCCGTACATGTTGAAGCTGGGGTGTGCTTTATTTAGCTCTGTGCAGAGAGAGAAGGAAAGAAAACACGCACATGAGCTCCGCCTGCCCAATGCGGGAGCAGCGCGGCTGCTTCCTGCTGTCGAGCGAGACACTGATGCGGCAGCTCGCGCTGGTGGCGGCGCGGGGCTGGGAAGGCGGGCGGCGGCTTCTGCAAGACCAGCGTCGAGTATTTGGCGGGTGCATGTCGAGAGGGCGGTTGGGCGGGTCTATGAATCCTGCAATGCGAGGTCACAAGGCCACGAAGACCTTGCAGCGGTGCATCGCGCACTGCGCATTTCCTAGGCGTGTACATGCGACACTTTTGGCGCAGGGCGTTGATGAGCAGGGCGTGATGGTTGGCGGACGTGGTGGGAGAGGATGCTTGTTTGGCATGCGGCTCACCACGGCTTCAAGTTCAAGCTCCGCCTAGTGAGCCGCCGGCAGGATGGCTGTGCTCTTCCCGGAAAGGAAGGCCCCTAATGGCGGTTCGGACAGAGTGGCCGCTTACTTTGGTGAACTGACTGGAGTTCCACAGACGAGGATACAAAGCTGTGGAAATCACGGGCCGTGGCCGAGTGAGACGCCGGGGAGTTCCCGCTGCATGGAGTTCGAAACAATACCCCCACGAAGTAGTGGTGGCAAGGTTCGGTTCAGAAATCGGTCCGAACCTGAACCGAACCTGAACCGAACACGCGTTCGGCGTTCAGATTCAGCGAATTCCCGAACCTGAACGCGAGGTTCGGTTTAGCGTTCGGGGGGGACCAGGGGCGTTCGAACGCCGAACGCAAAATTGAACCCGAAGTCGCAATTTCTGTCATTTAGACTGCAAATATGAGTCCTTTTTGGTGAGGAACTGCAGTGTATACCATCAATACTCAACATGCACAGTTTTTCCCTGCCTCTGAACCACCATCCGGGAGCACGTCGCTGTCTCTGGCATGAGACCTATGACACGTCAATATGTGTCACGCCGGTGATATAACAAAATTATACCAACCTCAATGTTATCGACTCATAATCCCGCTCAGGATGTCTTGCGCGCCAATCCTACACCTTTTATGACCGTTTCATACATCCAGGGATTTTCTTCTGGCCGGAAGTTTACTTACCTCTGCATCATCAAAAAATTTCGGTTCGAACGCGTTCGAACGCCGAACCGGACCCGAACGCGGGTTCAGGTTCAAGGTTCGGCAACTGCCTGAACCGAACGCCAGGTTCAGGTTCGGCGTTCAGGGCGGAAGGCCCTGAACCTTGCCGTCACTACTGGCACGAAGATGAAGAAAGCCAACAGCCGAAATCCAAGGTGGGTACGTCGGTGGAATATTGTGTTTGCGTATGTAGTGCAGCGAGCCGTCACTGTCAGCTCGAGTGGGTGAGAACTTAGTGTGTTTGATTCGGGAGATTCCGCGATACCGCCCACTGATCACCGAGTCAGTCTTGCTGACTGCTTGACTCGCTGGCGAGGTATTGAATGTATCGTATGGGGTCGTGGTATTGGATAGCGGGATGGAAAGCGTGCGTCGTGTAGCACATCTACCTAAATATACATACACAAAGCCTTTGAATATAGAGAAAAGATACCGTCCTTCCGTATATCAAGGAAGAAACCCACCCCACTCTTCCCATCACCACTCCGGCCCAGCATAACCTCGCTCAGCTCACCACCGGAATCTCATAATCTATCGGCACATCCTTCCTCTCCAGCCACGTCACGTCCTCCCCGCCCACATCCACACCCTTCCCGCAGTCCAAATGCCGCCTGCACGGCAGCTCCTTCAGCTCCACCTCCTCTTCCACCTCACCCTCCTCTCCATTTTCTCGTCGCCCATCTAGACGACGCCGCTCGCCCGTCCGCCGCACAACGACATAATGCTCCCCATGCCACCCCAGAAAGTCTAGTCCCGGCAGCGCCCGCGCGACGCCACGCGCAGCGGCGACCCAGCCCTCTGTCTGCTGCGCAAACTCGCGCTCGGAGACGAGGTTCGGCTTGGGGCGGTGCGTGGCGGTGGTTTGGAGGTGCAGGAAGGCGAGGGCGGGGAAGGCGCGGAGGGCCGGGGCGTGTTCGTTCTGAGAGGAGGACAGGGTTATAGTGAGCGGTTTGAAGGGGGTGGATGGAGGAGAGCAAAAAAAAGAGGGAGTGAGGAAGGGGAGGAGGGTTAACGAGGAGGGGAGAAAGGAGAGGAGGAAGGGGGGAAGGGCCAGAGAGTGAGTGAGGATGGGCGCGCTGGCCTTCATCTTCCGCCTGTCCCACTGCAAGTAGGAATTGCAGGTACAGACGCAGACAAATGGTTTGCTCTTGCCCGAATCGCCAGAGCCCCGCTCGACAATGCTCGCAGGACGAAGCAGCAAAAGGCAGGACAAGCGCACGCTGGGCCTTGAGCTCCCGCGCGGGATCAGGCAGCGGAAGGCAAACAAGACATGTGAAAGGAACGAGAGCGTTAACGAAGGGGGGCGGAGGGGCGGAGAGTGAGTAAGGGGGCAGGACAAGTGCGCACCGAAAGCCACGCTGGCTTTTGAGCTCCCGCTTGTAGCGCTGCAAGTGGAGACTGCAGGCATAGACACAAGGAGTGGCCAGCCGGGCTTGTCTGAGCGACGCTCGCCAACGCTCGTGTGGCGCGCGCGCCCAGGGAGGGAGGCAAAGGAGAGGGTTTAGGAGAAAAAGGTGTACGTGTGAGGAATGCAAGGATTTCAAGAGGGAAGGTTTCAAAGACAAGCTCGGAGAGCGATAGCAAACAAGTCGACAGCAACTCACCAGGTCCCTCTCCGCCACGACGGTCGTCAAATGCAGTGCGTGCACCCCCCCGCGGCAACGCACCTACCCAGCGTCAGCCATCCCATTCGAAATTTACTTGAATTTCCACTCACCCCACAGCCCCTGCGCCGCCGCACTATTGAGATGTGAGATCCGCACCCCCAGCACCTTCAGCCCGCTCAGCGTCGGCAGCAGGCTCCGCACGAGCTCCCACGGACAGCTCCCGAGATCGAGCCGGCGCAGCAGCGGCCGGCGCGCGAGGAACGCCGCAACAGCGGCGTACAGCGGGTGCTGGTCGTCGTGCCGGACCAGGAGGGAGTGCAGGTGCGGGAGCAGCGTGTGCTGTCGCCCCCCGCCCTCGCCCTCGTCCAAGACATGGTCCCCCGCGAAGATGACGGTTGCGTCCTTGACGTCCTCGAACGTCCCGTGCAGCGTCAGGCTCACCAGCGCGGCCGCGTGTGCGACGCGCCCGAGCACCAGCCCGCTGATGCGCGTGTCGACGAGGTCGAGGTGCGTGAGGGTGCGGATGACGCTGCTCTGGAAGAGAGTAACGACGAGATTTATGGGAGTGGAAGTCGGCTAATATTCGGCAAAGCCATCATTAGTGGGACTCGGTCCCCATCATTAGTGGGACTCGCGATCATTAGTGGGAGTGAAGATCTCAACAATCAATATGTCCATCAGCGCGTGAGGATACCATTCAAGCTCCGTGATGCTTCATCAGCCGGCCGACGATCGTGATACCGGCTGTTCCGGTCTCGCCCGTACCCACCGACTCGTGGTCCGTCCGGACAGCTGACATTAATATCTTATTGTGACACATTCGCCTTAATATTCCACCTCACCCACTCCGTAAGTGCCCACCGACCCGTGGTCCGTCCGGACAGCTGACCTTCATATTTTATTGTGACACATATTCCCCTTCATTATATGCCTCATTTTCCCTTTTTCAAACTCAACCTCGCCGTAACTTTCATTTCTTGGCTAATATTCAATGCTCTACTATTGTTCCTCTATTGTTTTCTCTAGTTCCTGACTCCTGATTAATATGATTCTTACTTTGTTTTACTCCATTTGCTCCGCTTTCTATCTGTATAAATACTGAAGTTTCTATCAATACAGCTCAGCTTTTAACTGCCCACATTGTGCATTGCCTCTGCTACTGCCCTTGCTCTGCGAACTCGTTCTCACTCCCGTTGTCTCGCTGTTGCTCTCGCCATCGCTCTCGTACCCGCCCTACGTTCCCGTCTCCGTCATCGCACCTCCCAGCCATTTGGTCTTGTATCACGGCACCAGACTATATTGAAAACTCGCACTTTTATTATTTCTGGTACCCTACTTTGTGCAGCTTATACTTCATTGTTAGCTCACACTTAGGCTGGTAGGCACAACACGGCCTACCCTCTTATCTTCCCCTCATCTCAGCCTCATCCTTCCCTCACTATGTTTGAGGAGGCGGCTGATTTCACCTCTGGTGAAATAAAGGCCTACAGGAAATTTGTGCGTTACCTACTATAAAAGATTTATATGCCAACACTCTGCCTCATGGCTCCTTCCAGGTGTTTCCCGATGCACTTGCGGCACCAGACCACGACCCATTTTTCTCCGTCGAAAATGCACCCTCCTGGATCACATCACTTGGATTTCAGCTCTATCTGACGTACGACGATGACTCGGGTGATTCCAATTCCCTCTGGACATCCGACATCGCATCGACCATACAACTCAAGGCATATCGAAGCTATGTATGCCTTCTTACACCTTCCTGTGATAAATTCTAACAGCAACAAAAAGATCCTCAGTGATCAATATGTGGGGCATTCTTATTTTAGTCTGGAGAATCCGGAGAGCTGGATCAATCCCTGCCCGTTCGAAGCATACATGTTGATGACCTATGGGTCATTCGAGGATTATCGTGGTCGGCACCAGGATTCTACCCCCTTCAGTTCTCGTGCTCCGTCTCGAGCAGCATCCTCACCAGCTGGATCTCGAGCTAGTAGCCGTATTTCCTTCATTCCATCTTCTCGAGCAAGCACACCTGCCTCTTTTGCCACCTCGGATGTGATGTCCCGTCCAGCAAGTGCCATGTCGATTTATAGTTCCATTGATGGTCGCGAATCGGATGAGGACTTTCCTGACCCCCGTGATCTGCTCACAACCTCAACGGTTCCCGCACAGTCTGCATCCCCTCCAATCGAGCATCAATCCTCAGAAGGGTTAAATCCCAGGCCGAAAGGAAAGGGTAAAGGAAAGCTCAGGGGAAGCATCAAACTAACTCGACAGGAGTACGTTGATGTGATATTGGATAGCTCGAGTGTGGAATCAACCTGGAGCGTCCCACGCACTCCCACTGCCATTCGTGTCGACCTGTCGCAATCTATGGATAAACTTAGCTTATCAAATGGCCGATTTTTAACACTGGACGCATTCATTCGGTTAGAGGTAAGCCGTCTCTATTGTCTTGCTGAATCTCTTTGACCTAATATTTATGCTGCAGGACCAGGATTCGTGGGGCGGTTCAAGCGGGCACACGAAGGGTGATGGCAAGGTCTTTGGATTCTTCCCCGAGGATCTTGGCAAAGCCATTGAGTGCCGCCGCTGTCAATTCCCATGCAATGGCGTTGACGCCTGCCAATTGCTCGACCCAAATCTCTTTGCTGGTTGCGAGAGGTTCACACCAGACATGGAGGGAATGCAGGAACTATGGCACCGCGAGCTCGATTCGAATGAACAAGAGGCGGAGTCGGCCACTGCCATTATTGCACGGTACGGTGGCATTTTATTTCTTTGCTGGTTCTGGGGTTGATTCATATTGATAGGTTTTATACTCGAATTGTTCATTCAAAGTGCAAAATCAAATGTGATGGGTTGCCCATGCTCGTTCGCCTTGCAAATGTCAGTTCAATTGTTTGAGTTTTAGATCAGATTGTTGCTGACCCGATAGCAGCCTTATGGTGGGAAAACACGCTTTGTTGGGTGCTCAAACTGGTCACGGCTCCAAAAGGATAAGCACCGTTACTGGCCGATCCCTCACAACGTCAACCAGACGGAGCTGCAATTTGTTTTGGAACATGATGGTCTTCTGCCGGCCACGCATCAAAGCCCAAACATGAATGAGACATGTATTTTCACGGTACACCCCCGTATTGGATTGAAACATTGTCGTATGTGCCATGCTTCTCATCACGGTCGGTGGTTAACTCCTTCCCACAGGCTTCAGCCATGTTGTCAACGGTAAAATCATACCTGCGAGCATGCAGTCTCGACAGTGCCCCACAGAGATGATTGTCTTCATCCCAGTGGAGGCTGAGAAGACGCCTGCTACCCGGTACAAGGCACTCGTCATTCTGCGAAATGCGCACAATCATCCAATGCATCCAAAAATTAAACCCAGTAGCGAAGATCGGGTTAAGCTCGGGACTGCAGTTCGTGCCTTTGGCCTTACTGGTTTGACACCCATGAGGCTTCTTAACGGTGAGTGCGAGGTTATTATTTGTGGTTCATCTGGTCTTATAAATTTCAGCGCCATCAACATCCATTGTCTACGACGGACATGAAGTTGCAGAAGAGAGTCCAGCATTTACCGACACTCGGAAGGTTCGCGACTTCATCAGTGCGGAGAAGAGAAAAGAACACCCACGAGGATTGGGATGGGATGGTATTTGAGCCCTCAAAATGTTAAACATGAACTGATTCTTCCCAGGCGTACTCTATCGCATGACAAAGGAAATCCAGCTTGTGAAATCCGAACAGTATATTCACACGGTCATGAATAAGAACGGTTGGAAGCTCGTGGTCACCCTGCACCCTCAGATTGTCATGCACATTCACCGAATCCTGTATCTGGTCATCGACTACACCTTCAAACGGATTGAAGGTTCAATGGATGAATGGGAGGTAGTTGGGTTTCTGGATCGAGCCCAACGCCGTCAGTTTATAGCTCCGGCATGTCTGGGAAAATGCTTATCTATTTAACAGGGGTCACATTCGGAAGCCTATATTGCGACACCAAAAAAACAGAGGCGTTTGAACAGCTCTTTACTGAGCTCTTTGCAACGGTCAAAAACATCACGGGTGAAACCTTCAAACTCGCACCATTTTTTCCAGATGCGAAGTGCCGCATCATCATGCTGGATGGTGAGGTGGCCCAGGCGTTGGGACTCGGTGATTTTCTTGTGAAATACAACGACCCGAATATTAGCGGAATTTACACTCGCAATCCTCTCAAGCTGCTTTCTTCATGCCTCAAAACTTGCACCAACCATTTTGAACGGTACGAGCTGCGGGTTGACCATGCATATCCTGCAACTGACCTCGATTCAGCCACATCGATGATTTGCCCGTCGAGATCTCGAAAGCCATAATTCTGAAACTCAAATCGATCATGTGGCTCACAACACAAGAAGAAATCGACGAGTGGCACAGATTTGCCGCGGCTCAGACTCATTCAGCGATACACAGTGAGCTGGTTTTAGCTCGGGCAGTCCTCTTAGGCACTTATTAACCGCCCTTCGAGATTGGTACCTCCAAAAAATGGCGAACCCATGGATCCTTCCTTCCGTCAATAAATTCCTTTCAAAGATTAGCAACAATAATTGGGACATCACCCCGAACCATTCCAACCTTGTTGAAACTGCTCACGCAGGCCGCAACGCAGAGACGGCAATTGGAGTAGCACTCCTCACGGGCATTATGCAGTTTGTTTTCCACGTCAACTGTCTTTCTCAGTTCTCAGTTCTCAATAGGGCCCAAGAGCGCGGCAACATTATAGCGGCAGAGTTGAATAGGCTCGACCAAAATGGTGTAATGCGTCACCGGTTCAACGGTAGCGCTGAACGCGAGAAGTTGTCCGCTCAACGGAAGGTCTGGAACATGCGGAAAACAGCTGCGCGAAACGATCATATAACCGGGTACGAAGAGCTCAAGACTGAGCGCGAGAATGGGCTGTTGGAGAACAAGGCATCGCTCGAGCGAGAGGGCACCCTCCAAGCGCAGGTCAAATCGCTCCGAGACGCTATTCAGCTTGACAAGCGTCGCACTGACTTGAAGGAAGAGCTCAATGAAGTACGCACGGAAATTGAGCAAGAGAAATCCGGACGTCGTGAATGGGTGCTTCGTCGTGCTGAACTTGGCAGGCAAATCAACGAACTACGCAGTGGCCCCTTGGCGGGAACTCGTATCAATGGTAGACGCCTTACCGAGCGCCCAACAGGGGAGATCGAACCTCTGGCTCCCTTAACTCAAGATGTCACACGAAACACGATGGATGAAGGAGTGGTGGATAATTCAAGTGTGTCTCACTGCTTTTTATTGTCCTGTTCAAAGGCATTGATTTGATTACAGACTTCGGTACAACGGTGCAAATGGAGTGCGAGGAGCCCGAATATCAACTCGAATATGCGGGCCCAAGATATGAAGGCAATGAATAGTTTTCTTTGACCCTTTTCTTACGGCTACTAAGTTCATTACAGATCTTGTTCCTGCCGCAGAGTACGAGGAGCCAGTAAATGAACTTGAATATGCAGGCCCGATATATGAACCTGGTAAGTGATTTCTTTTGACATTGCCAATTTCATGCAGTCAGCTTACTCTACTTCTGAGATTCTGGTACCTTTCTGTCCCAGGAATCTGTGTTCAATGGCACTACCGCTCCGCAAGTCCTAATTGACGGCAGGTTTTCCTTTCATGAGACTGAATCACCACTAAATACCTCGTTAGATTCCTTTGGTGTGCCCATGGAGTATCCCCCAAACCTCGATGCTGGCCCAGTTGATTTTTCTAGTGACGTTTTGGTCAATTCAATCCAGAGCGCCGCTGGACTAGACGACTTCAACATGGGGGATTTCTTTCCAAACTTTGACCCTCAGGTGTTTGATTTCTGTCATGAATCGCCCGGGTTCTACTTTTTCGCGCGACGCGTCCGTACGGATACAGACGCGTCTTAGCGGCACGGGACTCTCATGACGCCGCCACGTGACCTTCTCACGGTTGAAACCCGGCCTCGGATTCTAAAGCCGCAGACTCAGGGAGTCTGCGCCACGGAACACAGAAGACGTTAGGGACTAGGAACCCGTACAGACGGATTCTAGTCCCCGGACGCACCAAAAGGCTGACACAGGAGAGTACACGGAGTACAGGAGTGGTTGCAAACCCGATCGGGGTTTGAACCACTGGAGACGATGACACTTAGGACTAGGAAACCCGAACGTCGGGTCTCCTAGGTCCACCGATGCCACGGAAACCAACACAAAGGAGTCCAGGAGCATCAGCATTAATGTTCCTTAACGCTACGTTGCAGGAACTGATCGCGACTGACCGCGATCGCTTTAATTTATTAGAAGCCTATATAAGCACGGTAGAATCTCCATGTACAGTAGATTCTACCTCGTCTAATCTCAGGCTTCTACCTTGGCTTGACATAGGCATTGTCTCCACTCTGTCCCGCTTCCCTCGCACCGTACTACGGGTTGTATCCACACCTCGGGTTTTGTACCTGAGTGGATATCACACCCTCTTCGACTCGTTCCGGGTTCCGCCTCGCATCCCGACCTACGACATACGGCCTCCTAGGGAGGACGCCGTACGACTGGTCCTACTGCTCGGGGAACACACGAGCTATTAGCGTCTATCGGGTTTCTCCTGGTTGGGGTTCTCGCCGGGTTACTCGTTGTTTAGCCGACCCAGAGGCCGTTGCTGACAATTTCGGCAGTACATATGATCTGCCCCCGTTACCTGCACCCCCAGCATCCTGCCCTCCCGCACCGTTGGTCACGGAAGGGATGCAATCAACGCGGAAGCGTAAAACGAGGGAGCCGGAGGTCGATGTACGAGACATCATTCCAGAAGGCCAAGGTCGTGCGAGGTTCAGGGCTCGAGTCAGAGCGGAGGGTCTAGAATAGCTGGTTGAGTCCCCATGCGCATCGGAAGAAGTGCACCCTGGTTTTTTTTTTTACTCGTTCATGACGACCACTTACAATTACAATTACCTGAGTACTTACAACCGATGTTCTCCGTTCTCGATGACAGCGGATCAATAATTATTGCCGCTGATTGCCTTGATCGCCGCCCTGCGTCGCAAGCGGAGTTGACAAGCGAGTCCCACTATCAATCACTTTGTTTATGGGACTCGGACGCCGGTAGTGGGAGTGGGACTCGGCTACTACCTTTATCCGAGTCCCACTCCCATAACTCTCGTATATACTCTCTGGAAGACGGCGTCTCAGGAGTGGTACCGTTTGGGGTGGGCGCCGAGGACGAGGTGCCGGAGGGTACGCGCGTTGCGGTCGAGGATGGCGCGGAGAGTGAATTTGCGGAGGGAGGGGAAGGAGAGATGGCGTCGAAGTGCCAGCCACTGGCCTCGCAAGCGGCCACTCGCGACTGGACAGCGGTGGAGGCGATCGTCCCCGCGCCCACGCCTCCCGTCTACCACGCGCTCAAGACACTGTCAATGAGGTCCAACGCCGAGGGCCGCACGGACGCCGAGGGAATCATACAGGTCGATGGGCATGAAACCGGTCTGGAGCCCGGGCTGGTATGACCACAGGGCCGAGCGTGTGACGTCGTCCAGGACGGGGCCGATCTGTACGTCGTCGTCCATTAGCGGGATACTGGCCTGTGTTCCAGCGAAGAGCGCACCTTCCTCATTGAGAAGAGCCAATCGCGCGCCATGTCCATCGGCGCGGGGGGGAATTGCTTGACGCCGGCTCGTTCCATGTGCTCGCGTCTTGCGATAGCGAGCAGTCTCCGCCTAAGAAATTCAAGGGGAAAAAAATCAGTGTCCATCTCCATCCACAAAAGGCAGTCGTACCCAGGCTGCGACATAAACTCGACGATGACGTGGCTGTAGTTGAGCATGCAGTGCCCGCTTGCACAACCCAGAACGCTGTTGAGGGGGATGATCTGGAGGAGAGGGTCCGAGAGAGAGGACGACTAGCGCGAGCGGCACACAGGGTACAGGACGGGCGCGGGGGATACACGAGGAAGGAGAGGACGAGAGCGAGCGAGCGAGCGGAGAGTAAACCGGCTTGCGGGAATGAGCGGCAGCGACGTAGCCAGGACGTCCGGGAATAAGCACATCGGTGGGCGAGAAATATGCAACACGCATATCGATACCGGCGCAAACATAACCGGAAGTCGCCAGTCCGCCAGAGCAGCACTGAGAGCTCGGCGCTCAATACACCTCCATTATTGTCGAAGCGGGAGACGAATGGTTCGCCGTCGTGGTCCTCATGGCCGTCAGAGTCTGATAGTGATAGTGATAGTGATATATTATACACAGCATGGTCCAGTCTCTGAACACTGTGTTCCCAGAGGTATCCCGGCACGCGCGAGACCTTCGTGCCTTCGCCCTGGACCCCAACAACCCTACTTGACGAGCTATTCGAGTGGTCGCCGAACGTCTATCTAAAGTAGAATGGAAGTGGTAAAAAAGAGAAGCTAGTTGTTCTGGTGCGGTAGTGTCAGCCAGTGTAAAGGAAGAGGGGGGACATAAATAGGAGTAGCCTGAAACAATTGAGTCACTTCGTATGCGAATTTTGCAACCAATGAGATAGTCTCTCTGTAAGCGACCATGTGAGTGAAGAATTTCGCGGTAGGCATCGAGTTCAGTGGTGGCAGACCAGGTAAGTCCTTCCTCATTCGAACGAAGAAGTCCTGGCGCAGTTGAGTAAGTTCCAACTCTGCCGTGCACTCTAACAGCGCGTGCTCCGGTGATTCAATCTCGGTTTTACAGAATCTGCAGACCCTCAGGTGGCGGTCAATCCGCGGGCGACGAAATTCAACCCAACGCAATATTTCTAAGGCTAAACAGTGGCTCGACAGCAGAAGTTGTGTAAGTGCTTTCCGATGCTTTGGATCATTGTCAGTGATTAGGCCCACGGCGTTATTAACGGTACCGGTACGGCCGCCGATCCGCTGGAAGCACCAAATCCAAGTTTGGCACCCACGACGCACGTAAGTACTGCACCCGAACACTACGGTCACCATGCAAGATCCTCAAGTCCTCACTCTGGGCACCGCAGCTACCCCTCCAGCTCCTCGACACGGAGCTGCAGAATCAAATGATCTATCTACATTTCAATGACTGCAGCAGTTCATTCGGGAGCCCGATACACGGCTATCCCGGAAGTCTTCGGAATTCAATGAGTTTGATGACCGTCGGATTCCAATGGGCCGCTAGCGGTTACCAATGATTTGGCGAATCATCGGATTCCAATGGGCAGGTTCCATTGGATTTCGATTGCCATGCCTACTGAATTCCAAGAGGTGTGTGTAAGTCCGGTGGGTAGATCACCGGAATTTGATGAGCAAACCGAAAGAATTTCAGTAATCCAACTATTCAAATGACGGCAGTAATATTGTCTTCAAACGCCGAAGGAAATATCATTGGATTCTGATGAGTATCATTTCCTACCAAATTCCGAAGAATCCCGGGTTTGCCGTGTATCCAAGCGCCACATCAATCCAAGTTCGACGTTCCCGTAACGTACTGGATGAGAACAATGAGGCCGACCACTTCCCCGGATCTCCCGTCACAGCCTTCTATCTAATTTAAAGCACAACATGTGCTGTGCGTGTTCCTCCGATCCTTCCTCTTATACTTGTCTTTGCCCCAATACATTCTGTGTGCTACCACCCCCAAGTCTATTGCACTACATCCTCTTGGTCAGTTCTATCTCTTATGTGAACTTTGATGCTGGTTGATATGGTGTATTTCATAAATAGATCCACACTTACACAGAATGACAATGCCTGACCAACACAACCTTACCATCTATGGTGCGAGAGAATCCGTTAGGACACCTACATAAGGATTTATATTATCCAGGATCCACAGGTGGTGGGGGTGGACTGGGAGTTGGACAGGGAACAGGTGGCAGTGGAGGTGCTGCATATGGTCCCTATGTAAATACTGGACCTGGAACCTTGCACATCCACAACCATGGGAGAGCAGAAAATCGAGACATTATCCTTAACTGGCTTTCGCCAATCAATTTCTTTCTACGACAGGCAGAGATTTCACAGATGCGGGAGAAGGGGACTGGTGGATGGCTGCTTGCACATCCTATCTTTAAAAAATGGGAATCTGGTTTGGGGAGTACCCTTTGGTGCCGTGGTATTCGTATGTAATTCAATACCCTCATAGCTTCCAGACTAACCAAGCTGAAATTTTCAGCTGGTGCTGGGAAAACAGTCCTTGCGTGTGTCCATTCTCTGCATTGAGTGACTGCTAGTAATTCTGCCAATTCTAGATCAATGGTTGTGGGCCATCTTGGCACCCAATTCACAGGCAAAAATATTGGTGTTGCTTGCATTTATTTGAATCACAAAGAAGTCGACAACCAAACACCATCTAGGCTTCTTGCAGGTCTCTGGAGACAGCTTGTACTTGGCAGGGATATTGGCTCCATTGCAGAGAATTTATACAAGCAGCACCAAGAGAAAGGCACTGCACCATCTCTGGAAGAAGTTTTCAATGTACTCAGGTCTAGCCTTGAAGGGTTTTCAAAGGTCTTTGTTATAATTGATGCCATGGACGAGTATCCCAACGAGTCTCCTGCATTTCAACGGGAAATTCTACTTGAACATCTAGCAGAAATAGGCAGCAACGTGAACTTAATGATCACTTCACGGCCAAATATTTCTCCAGAGCCCTCCTTTTTTCCCAATCTTGAAACTTTGGATATTCGGGCAGCACCAGAAGATATTCGAAGATACATCAATACCCAGATCAAGTTGTCTCCACACTTGCGTAGACATGTTCAGAAGAAACCTGTTTTGCAAGAGGATATTCACACAAAAATCACTGGGACTGTGGCTGGAATGTAAGCAGCTGTGACTCATTGTCCCAAACCCGCTAAAATGATTTTAACCAGGTTTCTGCTTGCCAAACTTCATATTGAGTCTCTCAGCAAAAAGAATACAGTGAAAGGTGTTGAAGAAGCTCTGAACATCCTACCAAAGAATCTTCATGACAGCTACAACATTGCAATGCAACGAATTGAAAACCAGAGTGAAGAAGATAGGATCACTGCTCACACAGCGATTACTTGGGTTGCAAATGCAAAGAGACCATTGAGAGTGGAAGAATTACAAATTGCTCTTGCTGTTGAACCAGATGCACAACAGCTGAATGAGGACAATGTTATGGACATTGAGACTATTCTTGCTGTCTGTGCGGGGCTTGTCATTGTAGACACGGAGTCTTCTGTGGTGCGACTTGTCCACTATACCACACAGGAATATCTAGACAAAATTCAGGCTGAGAAATTCCCAGATGCACAAATGGAGATAACACGCACTCTGCTCACATTCCTTGCCTTTGATGGATATCCAGATTCATACTGGAGGTTTCGGAATCTGCCCCCTCTGGTCAAGTATTCACAGTATTGCCTTGCACATGCTGCTGGACAGCCTGAAGTTCAACTTAGAGAAATTCTTCTCAGGTTTCTTGGTCAGGCTTTTAAATGGATCAAAGCAGTGAATGGGCAAGGGGGCTGCACAGATAACTGGGATTCCCTGCCATGGAATTTTTCAGATCAGCCATCACAACCCTCTGCATTGTGGATTGCAGCAGCTGCAAACCTTGTGGAAACTACGAAGTTTCTGCTGGAGGGGGCACCTTCACTGCAGAACTCAAAGAACCAAGAGATAATTGTGGCATCATACTATGGCCACACAAAGATTGTCCACATCCTTCTTGAGAAGGGTGCCAATGTCAATGCAGCAGGGGGAAAATATGGGAGCGCATTGCAGGCTGCTGCTGCTCAGGGCAACACAGAGATTGTCAGCATCCTTCTTGAAAAGGGTGCTGATGTCAATGCAGCAGGGGGAGAAGATGGGAACTCATTGCAGCTTGCTGCTGCCCAAGGCCACACAGATATTGTCGGTGCCCTTCTTGAGAAGGGTGCTGATGTCAATGCAGCAGGGGGATTCCATGCAAGGGCATTGCAGCTTGCTGCTGCTCAAGGCCACACAGATATTGTCGGTGTCCTTCTTGAGAAGGGTGCTGACGTCAATGCACCAGGGATATTCCATGCGAGCGCATTGCAGCTTGCTGCTGCTGGAGGCCACACAGATTGTCGGTGCCCTTCTTGAGAAGGGTGCTGACGTCAATGCAGCAGGGGGAGGAGATGGGAGCGCATTGCAGCTTGCTGCTGATAGAGGCCACATAGAGACTGTCAGCGCCCTTCTCAAGAAGGGTGCTGACGTCAATGCAGCAGGGGGAGGAGATGCGAGCACATTGCAGCTTGCTGCTGCTCGAGGCCACACAGAGATTGTCCATGCCCTTCTTGAGAAGGGTGCTGACGTTAATGCAGGAGGGGGAGAAGATGAGAGCGCATTGCAGCTTGCTGCTGCTCGAGGCCACACAGAGATTGCCCGTGCCCTTCTTGAGAAGGGTGCTGACGTCAATGCAGCAGGGGGAGAAGATGAGAGCACATTACAGCTTGCTGCTGCTCGGGGCCACACAGAGATTGTCAGCGCCCTTCTTGAGAAGGGTGCTGACATCAATGCAGCAGGGGGATTCCATGAGAGCGCATTGCAGCTTGCTGCTGCTCGGGGCCACACAGAGATTGTCGGTGCCCTTCTTGAGAAGGGTGCTGATGTCAATGCAGCAGGGGGATTCCATGAGAGCGCATTGCAGCTTGCTGCTGCTCGAGGCCACACAGAGATTGTCGGTGCCCTTCTTGAGAAGGGTGCTGATGTCAATGCAGCAGGGGGAGAAGATAGGAGTGCATTGCAGCTTGCTGCTGCTCAAGGCCACACGGAGACTGTTAGCGCCCTTCTTGAGAAGGGTGCTGACGTCAATACAGCAGGGGGAGAAGATGGGAGCACATTGCAGCTTGCTGCTGCTAGAGGCCACACAGAGATTGTCGGTGCCCTTCTTGAGAAGGGTGCTGACGTCAATGCAGCAGGGGGAGAAGATGGGAGCGCATTGCAGCTTGCTGCTGCTCGAGGCCACACAGAGATTGTTGGTGCCCTTCTTGAGAAGGGTGCTGATGTCAATGCAGCAGGGGGAGAAGATGGGAGTGCATTGCAGGCTGCTGCTGCTGGAGGCCACACAGAGATTGTCGGTGCCCTTCTTGAGAAGGGTGCTGACGTCAATGCAGCAGGGGAATACCATGGGAGCGCATTGCAGGCTGCTTCTGCTGGAGGCCACACAGAGATTGTTGGTGCCCTTCTTGAGAAGGGTGTTGACCTCAATGCAGCAGGGGGAATCCATGGGAGCGCATTGCAGGCTGCTGCTGCTAAAGGCCACACAGAGATTGTTGGCACCCTTCTTGAGAAGGGCTCTGATGTCAATGCAGCAGGGGGAATCCATGGGAGTGCATTGCAGGCTGCTGCTGCTAAAGGCCACACAGAGATTGTTGGCACCCTTCTTGAGAAGGGTGCTGACGTCAATGCAGCAGGGGGAATACATGGGAGCGCATTGCAGCTTGCTGCTGCTGGAGGCCACACAGAGATTGTCGGCGCCCTGCTTAAGAAGGGTGCCAGTGTCAATGCAGTAGGGGGAGGATATGGGAGTGCATTGCAGCTTGCTGCTGCTCGAGGCCACATAGAGATTGTTAACATGCTGTTGGAGCGTGGTGCCAGGTTTCCCATCCCAGCTGAAAGAGACACATAGTAGTCAGTCTAATTGGAAACTTTTATATTAGCCCTACATATACCCCTTTACCAGGTGTTGGATGTTTCCTGTGCAACTTTCGAAGTACTTAGCTAGGAAGCACCCCAATGACAAACATGATATTACAGTATATATCAGATCAATTGCCTTTCACTGTGCTCCAAACCGGCTAAGATAGAGAGCATGGGATCTCTGCACCCTTATGTAAGCTGTCATATCACGCTCAGCGATGGGTGAAATAATTCAATGGCAAATCCCTCTACTAACATTTTTCTCAATAGAGATGTTCGGTAGAGTGTATCTAAGCAGTTTGTATTGAGTAGATGTACAGAAAAGACTTTGGGTAGAAAGTTATTGAAGGTGTGTCCACTCACAAGAGTACCTCCAGTAATATATCATACTCTACTGTACTCCCATAAAAGTTCTGGCCTGAATGAGAATCTGGAAGGGGTCGAACAACTAGTGTTGCCCTTCCTGGTTTGGGACTGTATAAAATGTATCATCCGGTGTTTATTACCATGGGTATAATAAGCACACTGTTTACAGCTGTTTGCACATGCAATGACACTACATCAATTTTGATGATGAAGAAGCATCTGATACTTCCCCTCTTGTCGTGCTCATTGCGCGCTCAAATCTTGGTGGAATCACACAAGTTTAGGTGCATTTGAAAGTGTTTCGACGGGGCTATCCACTCAACCCAACCTCCAGATCCAATTCTCAAGTTCAATTTTGACAGAAGTCGGTGACGCGTCGCGCTGTCCCGTCCTTGCAACGTGTTGAAACGGTTGCACTTGATATACAACTAGAAATAGCTTAGATTTGGGCTTGCACAAAACAACCACAAAACCACCACTACAACAATCTATTCCTCCAAAGATGTAAGTGCTTCTCTTTGTGAGTTTGGGTCCGGGCCGTAGTATGTGACCAGCGGGTTTGGAACAAACACAATTAGACTGCTAGACTTCAACAAAGCTGTTCAACAACACACTAGCACTACACAGCTGCCAACAACAATACCGCTAGCACCTGGGATGGGCAGGGGTTTATGGGTTGGATACAAGGTGACTGGATCGCTAGATCGAGAGCACCAGGGCAGAGTATGTAGGTTTGTGAAAATCCTCGCAATGGGGTACCCAAAGACTATTGAGGCTAACAACAAGGGGACTTCAATCCTCAAGCGACAAGGCAGTCCTTAAGCCACTGACCTATTCCTTAACCAAGAACAGGAACGTTTCCACTTTGTATTGGCAATAGACACTATAAGTGTCCAGCTAGTGATCCAACACACTACGACAGCACTTCCGCCAATATTGGGGTGAAGGCGAAGTAACTGATAAGTTACAGTCGGTCTAGAGGTGGGGGCACCTAGTCCGTCTTCCTCTTAGTGGGCTCGAGTCAACACATAATCACCTAGCAGGCGATCCAACACACTACAATAATATCGGGGTGAAGGCAAAGCTGCTAGCGCAACTGCTAGCTGGATCTCGAAGAGAACACCCTTGGTTTTATACGGGAAGACTCCTCGAGTCAACAACAGGAACAACAGCCAATGAAACGACTGCTGTTTGGTTTTATGATGGGTCTATGCCAAGCAGAAAAGCCACACTGATCCGCTAGCATCCACTTATGGGTATCGTGAGTGATCCCTCAGCTTGCCATCAGCTGCTGGAATCGCTATCCTGACGAAGCGGAGTTGAATCCGCTGCCTGGAGTCATCTAGCACTGGTCAGAGCACCGGCTAGCAGCCCGTTTATCCGTTACTGCATATGTGGTGACCCGCGCATCTGCACCAATAGCCTGCTAGCTATTCCTCTACTGTCTACTTGTCTCTGTCTGTGACCCGTGACCGCATCGCAACAGTCACGTGCTCGCATCTGTGTTTCAGGTCTCGGTCGGTCACTAGTAGGGTACTGCATACTAGCACCCTTGCTAGAAGGCTGCTAGCACATAGTTTACTACCCTTCAGATCCCAGACTCTCGCTTGCACCTCCAGCTAGCGTCCTCGCAGTTCCACTCTCCTGTGTCTCGCTTCCTAGGTGCTAGCACCTTGACTGTTTAGGCTATGGTTATTTCCCCGTGGTTTGTGCCTCCTGACCGTACTAGCGTGTCACCCTAGTCTCCTTTATATCACCTAGCCAGAGTCCTGAGTGCTAGTAATAACACTTCAGAAGTGCTAGCACTTTCCCGTTGTATAAATACTGGTCCTAGGAAATCGCAAAATAGCACTAGATGCCGCACGCTCTTGTTACGGTGTTTCAGCATGTCTTGGGTGCAATACTGGTCTGATTTGTCTGGGAGTAGGTGTGTTTACATCACTTGTTTTCATAGTTCAGAGTTTGAAGCATCACTTTCATGACTTTCAGCCCTTCTCGCTCATTTCTCCCTCCCATGTGTGTTGTCATGCTCCTAGGACTTTAGTTACAACTACCGTTGCTACTCAGTACTACTACTCGCTATGTCGTAAAGTATCCGAAATTAGACAAATGCATACAAATATTGTCATCTATCAAACCACCACATGCCTCGTGCAACACGGATGAAGAGGACGGGTTGTGAGCTTGACTCCCCACGCAAGAACTGCTTCATTGGGGTTGTTGAGGCCACTGGAGACATCTTGAAAGCCCTCGAGCTCTATTTGATCGCTCCATCAATGGGGTATGATCTTTGGACAAAGTACCGAGAAACGGGCTCTACCTCGAATAGACCGCACTCTGGTCGTCCACCCAAGCTCAACGAGGATCAGAAGAAGGCTATTGTTGCTACCGCAGAGAAGAATCACCATAAACTGCTGCTTCGAGACATTGGCAACAAGCACCTGATAATACCACAAATCGCCTCTAACTAGAGGGTACCTTCCCCCCCCAAAGGTACCCTCTAGTTATAGGGAAACTGCGTGTACCACAGAAATGCCATGGCGGCCACCCAATGGGTGGCCAGGGAGAAAAATGGGATTTTGGCCACCTGTGCCACTGATTTTGGAGGGTTTTGGCAGGGGGTCAGTAAAGCGTGATTTTGTGACAAAATAGTGCCATAGCTGCCACCAAACCTTTAGACCCAGATCAGTTCCAAAAATGTGACCCAATTAGTGCCATGTATGCCACAGGTCAATTTTAGCAGGGTCAGTAAATTTTGTGACTGGGTTAAATAGCCATGCATGCCACAGGTCAATTTTAGCAGGATCAGTAAATTTGTGACCGGATTAAATAGCCATGCATGCCACAGGTCAATTTTAGCAGGATCAGTAAATTTGTGACCGGGTTAAATAGCCACCTGTGCCATGGGTCGGTTTTAGCAGGATCAGTAGTTGATCCTGTGTGTAGATGAGTTCACAGTGGTGGGACACATCTGCTCATACCGAGGACGGATCACAGACCCAAAGAGGATTGAGGTCATCAATAACTGGGGACCATGCGCAAACTTTTCGCAAGTTAAAGTGTACCTAGGGACTGTAGGAGTATTGCGAAACTTCATTGAAAAATATGGCAATATTGTAGTGCCTATTAATGAGTTGACCAAGAAAGGCATAGTCTTTGACTGGAACCAGGCGTGCGATGAAGCTCAAGCCAAAGTACGGGAAGCGTTGAAAGACTGCCCGGCGCTGAAACCATTAAATTATGAATGGAATTCAGATATAGTGCTGCAGGTGGATACGTCGTGGCGAGCTATTGGTATCATCGTGTACCAACTAGACCCGGACGATCCTAAGAAAAAGTACTTCGCCAGGTTCGCGTTGATCACGCTAGGAAAGACTGAGGCTAACTACTCGCAACCCAAGAGAGAATTGTACGGGTTGATGAGAGCCCTAGAGGCCATGTATTATTGGATCTTTGGTGCTAGGAAACTAGTGGTTGAGTCGGACACGTTGTATATTAAGGGAATGCTGAAAAACCCTGGAATGGGACCAAATGCAACAATAAACAGATGGATTGAGAAGATCTTGATGTTTCACTTCAAGTTGAAGCATGTGCCAGGTGAACAATTCGCACCGGATGGACTGTCTCGTAGAGATCCCCAACCAGGCGATGAAGTATTTCCGAACTCGGAAGAAGGTTATGATCAGAACGTACCTCCGGAAGACCATGAGGATGTGGACACTAGTGGCCCACAACCCTTGGAATTTGAAGAGTTCAAGCATTTGATAGACACTAGGGGTGGATACTTGCAGATTAGTGGGGCAGAAGCTAGCAGTATAGATGACTTCGCGGACAAAACTTCGCTAGAGGCAGATCTAGAACGTGCTGTGCACTACACTCGCACTAGGGCCTATAAAGCTGAGGGATTGGCCGTTCTGCAGTATATACAAATGCAAGAGCCCGTGATTCCTGAGCTTCCTGAGAAGTGGGACAAGGATAAAAAGGAACCGTACGAAGAAAAGCATCGTACGGAAGGCATGATGAAGCAGGATAAAAAGCTTCCGCTAGTTAAATTGTGGCTAGTGGATCCTTTGATTAGGCCTACAGGGATGAATGACGATCAGGAATACCGAGCCTTTATGCGGTACTCTTCACACTTCTTTTGAAAGAGGGGAGGATGTATAGAAAAAATATTGGCACGGCGTATCAGCTAGTAGTTGACAAAGACCACCGCATGTATATGATGAGGGCTGGACATGATAGCCTAGGACATCACGGCGCGTTTGAGATTCTGGTGGCCAGGATTTGAAGCAGACGTAGACTGGTATGTCAAGACATGTCACCTGTGTCAGACACGCCAGCATACAATGTTGAAAATCCCACCAGTAGTCACTCATACCCCTAGCTTGTTCCAAGTAGTCCATATAGACGTCATGAACATGGGTGTCATGTCCAACAAGTGTAGCCTAGTGGTTGACACTAGAGATTCGCTATCAACTTGGGTGGAAGGCAGACCACTGACGAGAGACACGGCACAAGCGCTAGGACTATTCCTACTAGAAGACATCATCTGCCACTGGGGTTGTCCGAAATTATTTGTGACGGATAACGCGCCTCAGTTTAAAGCAGCGGTAGCATGGTTGGAAGAGAAATATGGCATACCAAATATACAGGTGTCACCGTATAACTCTCAAGGCATACCAGCTCGGGCTCCAGACCGGTTTCATGCCCATCGACCTGCATGATTCCGTCGGCGTCCGTGCGGCCCTCGGTGTTGGACCTCATTGACAGTGTCTTGAGCGCGCGGTAGACGGGCGGTGTGGGCGCGGGGACGATCGCCTCCATGGCTGCCCAGTCGCATGGTGAGTGACCGCCTGCGAAGCCAGTGGCTGGCACTTCGACGCCGTCTCTCCTTCCGCTCCCTCCGCAAATTCACCCTCTGCGCCGAGGACGACGACGGCTTTGTTCCCATGGCTGAGATCCACGCCGTCCTCGACCGCAACGCACGCACCCTCCGGCACCTCGCCCTCGGCACCTACCTCACGCGGCACCACTCCTGGGACGCTGTCTTCCAGAGCAGCGTCATCCGCACCCTCATGTACCTCGATCTCGTCGACACACGCATCAGCAGGCTGGTGCTCGGGCGCGTCGCACACGCGAGCGCGCTGGTGAGCCTGATGCTGCACGGGACGTTCGAGGACGTCAAGGGCGTGACCGTCATCTTCGCGGGGACCATGTCCTGGATGAGGGCGAGGGCGGGGCGAAACAGCACACGCTGCTCCCGCACCTGCACTCGTTCTCGTTTCTCCTGGTCGGGCACAACGACCAGCACCTGCTGTACACCGCCGTTGCAGCGTTCCCCGCACACCGGCCGCTGCTGCGCCGGCTCAATCTCGGGAGCTGTCCGTGGGAGCTTGTGCGGAGCCTGCTGCCGACGCTGAGCGGGCTGAAGGTGCTGGGGGTGCGGATCGCACATCTCAATAGTGCACCGGCACAGGGGCTTTGGGGTGAGTGGAAATTCAATTACATTTCGAATGGGAAGGCTGACGCTGGGTAGGTGCGCTGCTGCGGGGGGTGCACGCACTGCATTTGACGACCGTCATGGCGGAGAGTGACCTGGTGAGTTGCTGTCGACTTGTTTTCTACCACTCTCCGAACTCATCTCCCTCTTGAAATCCTTTCATTCCTCACACGTACACCTTTTTTTCCTAAACCCTCTCCTTTGCCTCCCTCCCTGGGCGCACACGTCGCACGAGCGATGTGAGCGTCGCTCAGACAAGCCCGGCTGGCCACTCCTTGTGTCTATGCCTGCAGTCTCCACTTGCAGCGCTACAAGCGGGAGCTCAAAGCCAGCGCAGTCGTATGTGGGGATTTGATATATCAGATGTCCTCTAATTGCCGGTCAGGGCTGATATATCAGCACCGCTAACCTAGAGGCGTTGCTGATATATCAGCTCACCTTTTTACTTCCGCCAGCAGCCCGCTTTCACGCCCACTGCCCGCGCGCGCCTCCCGCCACTTGTGGTCTGTGCACGAAGCGCCCTCCGGCTGTCCAAATCGGGTAATTTATTGACACTTGTTATTATTTCATCATTGTACTCCCCTCCTCTGCACCCCCGTTCCTGCGCCTCCTGGGCGCCTGGGGCCTCCCTTCCTCTGGCGACACAATAGTTCTTAGTACTCCACTTCGACTGATACGGTGGTCCTAGGCGCTTTCAAAGTGCCAGCGTTCCCAATCCGCCACCACCTTCGCCTGGACCAGTATGCACGTAAAAGCGGGTCAGCGCATTCTGCTCTTCTGGCACCGCAAGTACGTTCTCATATAGCTTCTCTTTCTCCACTCCCACAACCTGCTCGCCGCCTGCCCGCCGCCCGCCTGCCCGCAACCCGCCGCCTGCCTGCCTGCCCGCGTAGCCGCACGCCTGCCCGCCTGCCCGCAACCCGCCTGCCCGCTTGCCCGCAACCCGCCCGCCGCCTGCCCGCCTGCCCGCGCTTGCCCGCTTGCCCGCCTGCCCCGCCTACTGCCTGACCACATGCTGCCCGCAGCACCCCTGCCCGTGCCTGCGTCGGCCTGCACATTCAGGTGTGCATCCGTCAACTGTGGCGGCACCTTCACGCACGCGGGGAGCCGACCGCTCTTGTTCTAGGTCCATAGTCGCATGACGCATACCGCAGCACCATGCACTACGTGCGCGTAGATGAAATGGAGGGATAGCTGACCTTCCTACAACCCTCTGTGTGATTCCCATGCACACCACCATGAATATTATCGCGATTGCTCGACTTGGTTTTTTTTTGGCCGCAAAACACCAAAATAACCCGACCTATCCCCTCCAATGCCTCACACCACAAAGGGTGCTTGGCACAGCCGTATCGGCAGCAAACCCGGTGCTTCGCAAAGGGGTAGTCTAGTGCTACATCGTTCAACTCTCGCCTACAACACCCTTTTTTTTTTTTCAACATCCACCTCATTTTTTATAAGTCGTACCTCAAAGTTCAAACCACTAAGTCGACTGCCATCAAATAAATAACGTCGTGATCATTTCAATCTTTCATAACGCAATCATATTGAAGCTTAGGACCATAAACTACTGTGCATAGTTGGCGATGTCGGTGAGTGGCCCCTTCGGCTTCGGCAGGCGCCCTCTCTTGACAACGCTGTCCGCTGCCATGGCAACCTTCTTGGCTGATGCCGCCGCGGCTTTCTTTGCAGCTGGCCGTTTTGCAGGCGCTGCTGTTCGCGTGGCCTTCTTCGGGGCAGGTACAGACTTCTTCTTGGCTGGAGGTTTCACGGGAGGACGGGAGGCTGGAATAACAGGATTTATGGGAGGAGGTGTAGCCAGCGGGGTAGCCAGTGGGGGCACGGGGAGGTGTGGTGAGCAGGGGGTGGGGGGGGGGGAGTGGCACAGGATAGGGGATTACCGCGTCTCCACTGAGGCCTTGCAGCCGTGGATCAATCGCCATGGTGGCGCCGGGATTGGGTGCTCCCCCTCACTCGGCCGCAGCAATTGCAGCGGCTTCAGCTGGTGTCAGCGGAGCGGTCATTCCTGCTGGCCACGGCGTGACAGGTCAGTCGCTGGCGGGGTGCTCGTCGTCGTCGGCCTTATTGTCGTCGCTGGCGGGGTGCTCGTCGTCATCGTCGGTGTTATTGTCGTCGCTTCCCAAGCGGTCGTCACGCGTTTCACTACAGCAGAGTCAATTTACGACATACATAAGCCATCTAGCTAGACCGATACTCACCTGTTCGTCGCATAGTCCTCCTGAGAAAAGTCCTCAGTCCAGGCGTCCTCCTGAGTGAAGTTGTCTTCCTCCTCGATGCGCGGTACACTGAGCAGACCCTCAGGCTGCGGGTAAAGTAAAGCAAGCTTGTGTGGGACTCACCTTTCATTGGACCTTAATGTCTCCGTCTCATCTGGCTCGGCAATAGGCGGCAGCAGTGGTCCTTTGTTGACAGGGAGAGTGGCGGTCTTCTTGGATTTGCTTTTCGACGACTTCTTCGCTTTAGGTTTCTCCGGTTCAGGGATAGGTAAGGGTATTACGATCCGCTCGACTGGCCGGGGGTCTAAACCGACGTCTGCTGCTGGAAGAGACAAAGTCGAAGTATCCTGCCCGCCTCAAAAATTTAACATTAGTGTCTGCTCTCCGGAAAGAAATAAACGGCACTCACTGAAGCATAGTCGCAAAAACGCCTGGAATGCGTGCGTGACGTTTTGGTCGAAATCCACACACGATTTCTCGAAGTCGTTCCCTCCTGGTGTTTCCCCAAAGCAAATGCTGGTAAAGTGGGAGATCAGCACGTGTTCATATCAACAAACTTCCCAAACAACGCGCTCCGACATTCAGAGAAAAACCGCGGCAAGGAAAAGACAAAAAGATCATCCAATCTGTGCCTCAATCTAACGGTAATAAACGGCAGAATAACTCACATCTTGAGGGTCAAATTCCCGCCCATCCACGGGTTGGGGCCACCGAATATCGACATACCCACCCATCCTGTCGCCGCATAAGTGGCCTTGTGGATATCGCAGTACACCCCGTCCAGCGTGTTGATTCTTCTGAATATCGAGGTCAAATCGAATTCACAACACAACATGAAGGTGAAATTACTGCTGCCGTTCCAACAGTGTCTTCCCCTCCAGACTCCGCGTCTCTGCCTGCAGCGCCTCTTCGGCCATCTGCCGCTTCTCCTCCTCAACCTCCGCCTCGACCGCCTTGCGCTCCTCCGCCGACGCTTCCTCCCAAAGCTTCGCCACGATTTGAGCACGCAGCCGCATGCACTTTGCTTTCTTGCGTTTGCCATGCACTGCCTCGGCACTGCCAGACTCGCCTATGTCGTTATCCTCCTTGGTGTTGCTGTCGGCCTTCAAGAGATCGTAACCTGCCATCTGAAGGGTCGTCTTGATTAAATCACCATTGCACTTCTGGAAAATCTCGACAGGCTGGTGGGCGCGCACACGCTTCGTGATGCTTTGCTGGAAGATTTGCTTGACCTTGGCGTTGGTCGCAGCGCTGGAGGCGGCATTACCGCCAGCCTTGCTGATTTTCTTTCTCTCGTTGTGGAACCAGTTCTCGAGTCTCTGTCCAAGCCCCAAAGCCACAATCAGTAATAATTGACGCCTGCAGAGAATGAGCGACTCACAGATCTCTGGGTTTTGATGGCGGCACCCAACGACGCTAGCTCAACCTCAGTCAGCAGCATTGCATCCTGGTCGGTTGGCAGGCTCAGTCCGAGCTTCTCGTGTTCGGGAAACTCTGCGAATCACGCCTCCGTCATCGGAGGCCAGAAGAGATGGAGTTTGCCTTCGGCCTGTCGTTGGATGAAGTTCGCCATCCGGCTCTCCAGCCAGGTTCTCTGCTAGGGAGTCGTCCAAGGACGAGGGGCCATAGGTGCGCACAAGTTTTACTGGCGGATGATTTACTGGAGCAGTGAAAGATAGAAAATTGACGACGCATCCATGTGGCCCATTGGTACGCGGCTCGCTTGAATTACAACCCCCTCCTCAGCGCGCCCCCTTCGATTTAATCCACAACAAATTCCAAATTAACTACCGACATCTCAAGTAACCAGATTGGGCTTTCCATCAGCTGTTTCGCATGTCTAGTCAGCGCTATTCCATTCAGACACATGTTTTCTCTCGGCCTTAATCCTTATCCGGACCTTACCTTATCCATTTCGTTGACGGTTGCGGAACCAGCTCTTGAGTTTCTGTCCAAGCCCAAACCATCAGTAATAATTGACGCCTGCAGAATGAGCGACTCATATATCTCTGGGTTTTGATGGCGGCACCCAACGACGCTAGCTCAACTTCAGTCAGCGGTGTTGCATCCTGGTCGGTTGGCAGGCTCAGTCCGAGCTTCTCGTGTTCGGGAAACTCTGTGAACCACGCCTCCATCATCGGGGGCCAGAAGAGATGGAGTTGGCCTTCGGCTTGTCGTTGGATGAAGTATGCCATCCACCTCTCCAGCCAGGTTCTCTGCTGGGGAGTCGTCCAAGGACGAGGGGCCATGGGTGCGCACAAGTGTCGTATGGCCATCAGTGCGTGACTCGCTTGGATTACAACCCCCCCGTCTCCTCAGCGCACCCCCTTCGATCCAATAACTATCGACATCTCAAGTAACCAGATTGGGATATTTATTGGCGCTATTAGACACATGGTTCTCTCGGGCCTTATCCGGGCCTGAGCTCTTCATTGATCGTCGCAGTCTCTTTCGTCTTAACCCCCACCACCCCCAATGGTCGATGACGTCGTCCCCTCTCAATTGCCCAGCGCCGCCAACTCCAAAGAGGAGTTGGCGGCGCTAGTCAGCCAAGTGGCCGCGTTGTCCAAGTTGGCCGTCGACTTGAGCGAGCGATGCATCAATGTCGACGGTGAGTTTTTTCGGCTTCCCCCCGTACTTGACTCACCTTATCATAGATAAGGCTTTGTCCAAGCTTGCCTTGGAGGTGACTCACCACTGCATCGACATCCACGGTGAGCACCGCTTACTGTAAATTATTACATTCGTCAGAAGCTGACACATGCATACCTAGACAAGATCCCCCATGTGGTCCGCGTCCAGGTGGACGCTGCTGTGGCGCTTTACCACAGTAAGTGTGGAGTGATGTAACTTCTCTCCGTCTTAATTTCCTCTCAGATGCCCCCGCCTTTTTTGAAAACATCGCCCCCACCCCTGATGAAATGGATGCTGAGTATCCGCCAGGCCGTGGGGACAATCAAGCGTGGTACGTCGTCTGCGTTGGACGCCAGCCGGGTTTCTATGTCACATCGTAAGCCTCCGCCGCCATGTTTGTCACTTATTTATTGACTTCCTCTCCCTCCAGTGAGGAAGCGGAAGACGAAGTCAACGGTGTCCCCCGCGGATACCGCCGCTGGGTGGCGGGTTGTATCGCGGCGCTGGCGTACTATCGCCAGATGTACGACCAGGGCAAGGTCAGGCGCCTCAATGAGGAGCCCGAGCCGCTGGACGAGTTGTCGCAGCCCGTCTAGATGCTTTCAGTCTCACATTCACCGAGGTACAATTCAGCGAGCGGCGTGTACTACTTTTTTTTGTCCTTTGTTACCGCACGCAATCGATGATGTTCTACTGTCTTTCTACGCGAATTGAGTTGAGGGAGCTCGGGAACTCGCTTGAATCGCTTAAAAACTCGCCGGATCAAGAAAGTAACCTTAAATTCATTAAACCCATCCAGTTGCGTATCCACAACATCACATTGCAACGAAACTCGCCTACTGCTCGCTTGATCGACCCATTTGCGACAACCTCCACCGTCGCAAAGCTTCCTCTGCAAATTCCTGCCGCACTGGCACATCCCAGCCTTTGTCAAAAGTGGTGAGTTGACGTTTCCACTCACGAATGCTTTCCCAGCGGGCAGTGCTGAGAAAGGGTCCCGGCCTCGGGGTTGCTGGCTCCTCTTCCTCGTGATATTCCGACGGCCGCCGAAGTTTGAACGCCTTGATCTGCACAACTTGGATCGGGGTCAACGGGCCGACCGTCCCCAACTCCCTTCACATCTTCTCCTGCAACGATGTCTCCGGCGTAACGTACCCCGGTAACGGGGTGTGTCTGCGGGTGATCCAGCGCGGTTGTTCATTTGGGGGCTGGACCGGTTCCTCGTGAACGGCAGCCACAGAAGAAGCGTCAGACGGGGAGGAATACCTGTGATTTCAGACACGTGGATTTCTAAATCCTTAGCGCGCACACACCTCATCTGTATATCGCCATCCGTAGGATGAGACTCAGGATCAATGCCACCGACTTCAAAGCCCGTAGTTGTGTCCAAGAGCTGCGCCGGCATCGGATTTTCGCTGAATCGAGGTCTCAAGTAAGTATGGAGACTGCCGAGAAATACAGATACGTACGCATATTTTAATTCAGCGAGTATACCAAGGGCAAAGCGTTCGGCTGATGTAAATGAAGCGTTTGATTTTGATTCAGACTCGTCGCCAGAATTGTGTGATTCAGTTTTGTGGGCGGACTTTGGAGAGGGAGTTGGAGGGCGAGTCGTAGGTACCTTTGGGTTTCTAGGCTTCGGCACCTTGGGAGGATCCCAACGACGCCGGCGCGCCTTGACTGCCGTGCTAGTTTAAGTTAGGTACATACAATTCCCCTGATCTCAAACAACTATACCGTCTTTCAGCCATCAGTACCCTTTGCTTCTCGCGTCTCTCTGGGCGTCTAGAGACAAAAAGAGGGTTAGTTACATGCCACGAATGGTCGACTTGGAAGTCACTCACTGCCGGTATTCAGCTGCACGTTGACGCCGCTTTTCGGCTTGCTCGCTGCGGGTCGTTTGGGGTGGATACATGGCGGATTATGTACGCGGTGGAGCTTCCGAGAGACAGTCGGGCAAAGACTGACTTCGAACATCGAAATCAAGCTGGCAAATCATACCCTTGGCATTGATGGCATCACATGACCAGTGTCATGTTCAACTCGCTTTTTCGTCCCTCCCATGTATTCCTCTTCGCCGAAGCAGGAGCGGCAGCGCAAATAATGTTTGGTTCAGTGTCTCACACCACTCTGGCAAAAAATGGAGAAGCCACAACTTGGCTGGAGGTTGTTCTGAATAGTTTTGTAGGTGAGCGCCTGCCAAAGTGTCGTTCAAACCGATTTTTTGCTACCCCTGCGATGCAGCCTGACTAAAACCCATACCGACACCGCTGACGACATTTGGCTTGACTTGGTCCACTCTCCCACTCAAAACTTTTGGGGGTGGAACCCGACCGGTGCCTATTCCGGGGGTGATGTTCCTGTTAGCGCCACCAAAAACCCGCAAAATGTTGAGCTCACCTAGCACAACTGTCGATCCCCCAAGGCCTGCAATTCAAGCAAATAAGCTTCTGTGATGCCCTTAAACAAATCTAGGCCAAATGAACCGCTCTCAAAATTTTTAAGGTGTTGGACAACTTTTGCTTTGGCCATACGCCTACACCATAGCGGAATCTAGGTGACTCTCCAGTCCATCTTGAACGTTGCTTTATTCTCAGCAACAGCACTTCAACAGGGGACACTTTATGGTTTATATAGGCCATATGAGCCTAATAGCAACTGCCAAACCCTTGTACACGCCCCTCCGCCGTCTCCCATTGCATGCGTTCACGGTTCACTAATTAAGCGCTCGCAGGCGCCTAAACACATTGAGACAAACGGTGAGCCTGAAAGGATATTGTTGGCTTGTCACACTCAGAACAATTAGGTACTACTATTAAAGGTTATCTACCCCCTCAGAATTCTCATCCAACGCGTCTTTACCTTGCTGGATGAAAAACATTGTGTTAGCGCTCCCTCACGTGACCGTGAACAAGCGCTGGCACGGGCGTCACTTTCTCCATCTTCCACAACGTCTCCTTTGGTGCGCACACTGCTGTTGCAGGTAGGCCTTAAAAATGTGCTGGACGGGTCCCTCTAACCCAAATACCGGATCGCTCCAAGCTCTTCTCTCCAAGTCTCTTCAAACACGACGGCTGATACACCGCAAATTCTTGTCTCTCCCCGATGCTGTCCCTCACGAAGTCCAAAACCTCTGGAGCCCTATAGCTCTGGATTCTCGTACCGACTAACTCATTCGTCCGCCCAACGTTTGCTCTGCATCAATCCCCGTTCCCTTTTGATTCTGATCACCCAGCCCACATGGTGCTTCTGTTTTGGCGCAGAAAATCTCTCTCTCAACCCCCTCTCATACCGAATGTCGACGGAAACCTCTGGCCGTGCTCTAAAATTGACAGCCAGCGAGGACAAGGCTCTCAAAGCAGGTAGGAATATCCACACTGCTGACCTACGACCCTGGACTGAAATCAATTGTCAGAGGCCTTACGCTGCGCAGACGACCCAGCATGGCCGGTTCCAACGGAACTGCATATGTGGCTGGAGCGCCACGGTGCGCCGACCTCGACCCTCGACCAGCGGACCAACCTCATCACGCCCAGGCTCGCTGCACTCTATGCCTGTGTTGCTGCCAGACGAGCCCGCATCGACAATCTCTTGACTCTCCGCGCCGAAGCCATCAAGGCCAGCACACACAAGTGGCCGAGGCCGCGCTGTCACCCGCACCACCCGGACAACTTAGAACGAGAGCGGAATAAACGGCGGGAGGAGGAAGCACTGAAGCAGGTCCAGCAGGAGCAGGCGCGCGTCACCCATCTCGATGATCTATGCGCCAAAGCCATGAAGGCCAGCGCGCACAAGTGGCCGAGGTCCCGCTGCCAGCCCGACCACCCGGACAACTTAGAGAGAGGGGTTAGCAAAAAATAGTCAATATATTGTCAATATTATCGCTTCAGACGAGTTTGAGGTGTGAGCAAAAATAATCATTGAATTTCGACTTTGATGCGAAGCGGCTAAGGTTAGATCATCAGATCAGTAAGGAAACCTCTTAACCACAACCCCGATGGGTGTGTTCCTGTTTCCGTTTCGAGCCCATAGCCTCGCCCCTGCCTCTCTCCGATGACGGCCCTGGTTCTCTGGAGGCTGCTCCCTCTCCCAAATCTGAGGCTGCCCCCGCTCTTAAATCGCCGATCCCTTTCGAGACGTTTCTTCGCGTCTTTGCTTACTGCCGGCTTCGTGAACGAGCTGTTATCACTCGGCTCTGCAAACCGCTGTTCCCCATGTTCCGCCATATCTTGTACCACGATGTTAAGGTGCGAGGAACCGCCGCAAGCAAGCTCATGCACTCCTTGGCGAACAACCCAATCCTGCCCCCGCTAGTGCGTTTCATCAATTATTATTTCCTTCGTCCACAGTTTAATTTCTAACCAATTTGTCGCATTTCAAAGGTCTTTTCGCTCATTTTCGCCGACGATGCGACGTCCGTGGTGGTTTCAGAGTGGACAATGGTCCTTCCCACACTGGTCAACCTCTGGTACCTGGGAATCACCTCCGGCATCCCTTTACCACGAGACATCATGCGCTCCCTGCCATTTCGCCTTACCTGCTTCCAGGCCACGTGTGCGGTCGGTGGCGCCTGGAAAGACTTCGTCGCTTCCCAACCCGGGCTCAGCGAATTCTACTTGGACGGCGACTTCTGTGGCGCTGTTCCGGACTCAATGGTGCTGCCTAACCTGCAAAGTCTCAAAGCACGGCCGACAGACGTCGCGAGATTTGTGGAAACCCACGCTCTCTGCGATGTGTGGTTTTTCACTGGGGCTCCTCTTGGAGCACAAACCCTGTCGGCCGTCGAGCTCACCCACTTCAAAAATACTGAGTACTGCTTAATGAGCCTCAGAATTTCGGCGCCCGACTTTTTGCTGTTGTATGCGGCAGCGCCGGAATTTGTAGAGCTGCTAAGCCATCTTGTGCTCGACGAGGACCTGTCCTGGTCAGACTTTACTCTCGGATCAGGCGTGGATTGCGTAGTGCGTGCTATTATTCATAGCGGTCAATCTTTAATCTAATTCTTTTCAGGCAGGCAGTACATTCGGCCGAGTGGCTACCGTACTCAATGGCCACTTCATCCATCTCAAGAGTATTCTTTTGGTATGCGCTTGCTCCACGCAAGGCCGCGGTCGGCGTCGGCCATTATTGGTCTCAGACGCCGAATGTTTCTCGAAGGTTTTTGCGTCGCACTCGCAGTCGCCCAGTGTGCGCGTTTTTCGTTTCTATGCTCGGGATGGGATCATATATTGGAGTGGTTGGGGTCAACCCAAGGAGGAGAAGTGGTACTCGACTCGTTGGCGGCTCCTGGACCCAGACTACTCACCCCTCTTTTAATTATTCTGCCCTGCACTCCCCAATTTTACCTTTAATATTTGTTAACTCACTTATCCTTAGACTTTAGTTTCATATCCAACTGTCCGCCGTATCCAACCCCTGATTTCCGCTGCTTCCGCCGCAACGGGCCCGACCCCGACATGATGCGCATGTTTGGTTTTACCCGGGGAACGCGTGTGGCCTTTGATTCATAGATTTCGGTTGTTATGATTGACCCAATTGGCCTCCATGAACTCATGATCATTCCGGGAAGGCAGGCGACGAATGGTTATTCAATGGGGATGTAACTGGGTTCTTAACTGGCTACTCCGTGATAGGTCGGCCCTCAGTCGTTGAATGAACTCCTCAAAAAAGAAAAGGCGCTCCCGTAGGTCGCTGACTTGGTTTTGTCGTTGCACACTCTAACTCTTTCAGTCCTTCCCTGTGCGCGGCCGCCTGCTCCTCCTGCTGAGTGTCGGGCTCGGGTGCGGGCTCGGGCCAAATCTCAACTAGTTCCTACCCGTTCAAGCGCACCACAAGACCCGGAGGCAGACGCACGATGGGAGATGTTCGTGGTGTCACTGTTCCGTGTCTCGGATGCAGACGACGATCAGGACGATTGGTATGTGATATTTTGATTTGCTGCCGTCTGGAACTTATCCACTAAAAGGCCTACCGTTGAAGCCAATGAGGTGGAGAACACCAGACTCGCTGAGGTCGAAGCGGCCAGGGATTTGGCTTGGGATGCAGCAGTCGCTGTGACTCTCGGCACAATGCGGGAGCCGGATCGTCGCGAGTGGTTCCGGGATCAGCGCATGCAGGAGGAGCAGGAGGCGAAAAATGCGGTGGCCCTTGACAACGGTTTGCGTGATTTCTCCGGTTGCGGGTGTGTCGAGTAAATCATATGGATGATTAACTACTTCTTGAAAACTACAGTTGTTCGCGTCTTACTACATGAATGCCCACCGTATCTGATCTTCAATGCGGGGAGTGTTTTCTCCCACTGCCCCTTCCGCCTGCGGGGTCCCATTTTGGATGCACTGTTACCTACTCCAGCACAAATCACTCCAGCCCCTGCCGTTTCCCGTTGTATCAAGATTTTTTTTCGCCGAGTGGATGGCGAGGCCACTGAACGCGCATGGACCCAATCGAGACGTCGCAGAGTCACGGAGGTGGTTAATTCGGACCCGGTGACCCTCATTGTCATCGTACGTGGGTTCCCGCACTGGTGCACCTTCCGGTACGTATCCTCTAGCTCAGTTATTCGTGACTGACATGCTTACCTTTACATGTTCACAACAGGTTTTTCGAAACATCAGGTCTGTTGGGCGTTGCACTGGGACTCATACACGCGAGCCCCGTGGATATCGACTCTCCCGAGGAAGACTACAACGACATGCCCGCTCTGGAGGATGACGTCTCCAGCAATTCCTGTAGCTTGAAGTCGAAGTTGTAGCAAGTCAGATTTCTACAAATCTAATCCCATATTTGTATTCATTCTCGTTCTTATTCTCTTCTCATCCCAACGGGGTGCATCGAATGAATTGCGTGTATGGAAGGTGTGACATTTTCAAGAAATACGATACTTTCAAGGGCTACGCTAAGGGAGTACGGCAGGCGCGGATATGATATATTGTGTTCGGTTAGATAAGGAAATGATCGGTAAAACGTTGAGTGAGATAAGCATCGAGCGATTAAGATAGCAGACTCCAGAGCAGCGAGACTAAGAAAAATTAGTTGACGGAAACGGTGCGTTGATGTAAGCACACACTAAATCATGCACCAATACCGAACCAGAGGGCACGGTCGGTGTTCCAGGTGGCCAGCATGATGCGGCTCCCCACTGACTCACGTGCGCATTCCCAAACTTTCGCTGCCTCATCGCTAGGGATGGTATTAGTTGGACGCTTTGAAAAAAAAAAAAGGCAACTCACAGGTTGTCAAACATCTTGGCGTGGAACTCCACAGAGTAGTAGATCTCGCGGGTGCTTTGGAGGGATTCGAAATCCACACTCACGAACTCTAGGCACTGCGGCAACTAGGCGACGAGCTCCGGGAGCGTGTTCGCAGAGAAGATGTGGAATTTGATGTCGGTGGGGTCCACGTCAACACCCTTTGGCCTCCGTCTAACAAGAGTGATGCTAGATGTCTGACTTCAGTGCGCGACTCGGAATGGGTATATATTTCTGATGACATACTGGCTTTGGCACATATGGCCCCGCTGATTCAGGTACCATTTGATTTTTTTTGGTCGGGCCGACTTGGACGGAGACGATTGGGGAGAGGACAGGGGAGAGGACTGGTCAGACTCGGTGCGGGTGGGCGCCATGGACGAGTGAGATGGAATGGCAGGGTTGAACCGAATGGGCTGCGGTGAAAGCGTGACTGACTGCGGGGAAAGCCGCGGTAGCGTGATTTGAGTATGACATCAGTCACGCGTTCTCTGGGCAACATTTTGCTTTCAAGTCGCTATGGGCGCTGGCCGCCCCATCAGGGCAGGCCACGAATTTTTATTATCATTTCCACCTTTCCACTCCTCTAATGGCCTACCACACCAAGCGCAAGAAGAACACCACCATCACTTTCAGTTCTACCTCCGGCGGCTCTACTTCAGCCAAATCTAATTCCACAACTGCCGGGGTGCTGCGCGAGAAGACCACAATTCGCCAGGATGGGGTGACACGTCAAGAGCGCTCGATCGTGGAGGTAGCTGGCGGGTTGACTGCGGTCCACGCGGATGTCCCCAGGTCTGCGGCTCCGGAGCTAATTTACGAGGAGTATGCTGCTGGGGACCATGGCGGTGACGATTCCGATGATAAGGAAGGAGGGCGCGACCTTCGCGAGTCAGTACGTGTCCCACTGAATTCTTTGGGAGCAAATCCTCATGGTGGACGTATAGGACAACCCTTTGCATCAGTGGGCAGAAGACCACTGCGATACCTTCCTCGCTGAGATGCTCCGACACGAGGGCTGTGGTGACCACGTCGCATTCACGACGTGTTATCGATGTTCCAAAGGTCAAGCTGATCATCGGTGCAATCTTTGCCTGGGCGGTGGCGAGCTGCTGTGCACCGGCTGTATCGTCGCGGCACATCGCCAATTGCCCTTTCATACCATACATGTAGGATTCTACTTGGCTGCTCGGACATTAACTGACATTATTCTGAAGCGCTGGACAGGTTATTTTTTCGAGTGCCGAACCCTTAAAGACATGGGCTTGCGCATCCAGCTGGGCCACTGGCATGCGTCGGATCGTGCCTGCCCGCTGCCTCAGGCGGCACCCGGGGATGATTTTGTGATCGTGGACAGCTCCAGCGTCCATCCTGTACATCTCGATTTCTGTATGTGTGGGCGGAGTGGCCACCCTACAGTGCAGCTTCTCTGTGCATGTCTGTGGCCGGCGACAACCACAAATCCGAGGACGGCCGCGACTTTCTCAGTTTTGCGACAATATCACTTGCTGTCGTTCGAGTCCAAGTGCGCCGCGCTGGAATTCTATCAAAGTTTGGCGAGAGACAGCGATAATCTACACTACAAGAAGGATAAGGTAATTTTCTTAGCCTCACATACGGTGGAACAGCTCATGAAAAACCTCCAGGATCGGTATCACGAGTTCCTGCGGATGACAAGACAGTGGCGACACATCCAGATGCTCAAGAGGGCCAGCCGGGGGCATGAGAATGCCGGCATTGCGAGCACTAAGCCCGGTGGGTGCGCGTTACTGTGCCCAGCGTGTCCCCACCCTGGAATCAATCTACCACCGAACTGGAAGGATGTCCCGGAGGAAAAACAGTGAGTGCGACTCTATCGCAGCATGACTCAGGACACTTAATGGTACTAGATTTCTGTATGCGTTATTTGTCGCGATAGACGCAAACTTTCAGCTGGCACGCAAGGATGTGTCGTCGGAGAAGAAAGACCCTGGGCTGGGGAATGGATTAGCTTTCTACGGCGATGTTTTGGCGTACATGGGGCATGTGCGCAAGCACTGGAATCAGACACAGGATGTGAGTTCCCTCTTCGCCTTTTTTTTTGGCCGGGACCGAAGAACTGAGCTCATACATTCCTTAGAGGAGCCACTGTGTCGCCCACGACGCAGTTGACAAACCGGACCAGGAGGCGCGTGGCAAGGCCTCTTCAGGGATCGGAGCAGTGGACTGCGCTCGCCATAATATGAAGCGACCGTCTGCCGTCGGGGACTTGCAACTCGGAGAGCGGTAAGTGATCAGAACAACGGTGGAATGATAACTGAGCCAACTCCGTAGATACCTGAATATGGACTATATGTTCTTGTACAGCCTCGCCGGCTCCGAGCTCCTGCGCTACTTCGTGTCGTACGACATCGCCTGCCAATGGTGGCTCAATCTCTGGAGACGCATGCTGCAGTACCAGGACGACACACTTATGCTGGATGGCCGAGGGAAATTGTTCACCTTCCTAGTCCCGAAATTCCATCTGCCCGCTCACATCAAGGCGTGCAATCTCAAATACGCATTCAATCTCACTCCCTATGTCGGCCAAACGGACGGCGAGGCGCCGGAGCGGGGATGGGCGGATGCAAACCCCCTCGCAAGGAGCACGAAGGAGATGGGGCCGGGATTCCGACGGGATACTCGAGACGACCACTTCAACGACTGGAATCACAAGAAAATCATTGCGTTGGGTGAGTGGTATTGAACTGACACTCGGTATGAGTTCTCAACAATAATATTCTACAGGTCACACGATCCGTAGGAAGGTGCGGAACGCGGTTGTGGAATCGTCGCGTGCGCGGCAGGCTCTGGCCGACTTGAACGAGTCGTTGGGGGCGGATGTCGTGAAGACATGGACGATCATGGTGGAGAAATGGGAGGCTGACATCGAGGCGCAGAACCCTTTCGAGACCATACGGAAGGATCAGTATATCGCCAGCGTGCGAGCGGAGCTCGCAACTGAAGCCGCAGCCCGGGAGGTCGTGGGAGCAGAGGAGGCGGACGCCGTGAGGGGCGACATGCACGTCACGGAGCTGATTGCGATGGGGTTACAACTTGAGGAACAACAGTACGTTTTTTTGCGTCATCCGAGCGCCGGTATAAAAGTGCTGATACTTTTACCAGGCGAGTACTAGCTTCAGATGTCGCAGCCACTGGGTTGCATCCAACGGACGGCCAGCGCCGCGCAATGACTGAGCGCACAAGCAAACTTCGGCGCAAGATCTTTGCCTGGATAGACATCCAGCAGAAGTTCTTCCCGGCCCTGGCTAACATCCGTTGACAGACCTGGTATTGGGGCACCCGGGCATTTATTCAAATCTGCTCGAGTTGCAACATACTATAATGTACTTCACTACATTACGACGTCATCTCACAAGAGCTAATGCTGGCCTGAGCAGTTAGCTAAAAGGGATATAATGTGTCTCGAACCATTAGAAAGGCGCTGGACAACAATCCTGGTAAAGGGTTGGAGTGGGAAGTCGCTAATGGAGCAATCGCGGAAAGTGCCTTACCATCCTGGAAACGGATTGGGGCTACTGCACATCCCTGACTAAGGGCATATTACGAGGGAACATCCTTCTGAACCAGAGGGATCATTGCTGGGCATCATCTGACGTCTCCAGAACTGCCAAGAGAGGGCTGGACTTGGTCGATTTACCAATTGACTAAGAAACTGTACTCGGGTACTAGGAAGCGGCGGTTATCACGATTTTCAGACAAATCACTTAAGCGGTTCAAGGCGGAACCATTTGAGCTTGCGGTTACCAAGGAGGGTAGCGAAGTGCTGACGAGGAGGTCGGCTAAAAGTTGGCATATCAACAATATTCCATCACGATCGTTCTAAGCGATGTAGATCTTGACTCATCGCTAAGCTCGGCTCGTTGATGTTTCTTATAAATCTCTCTCAATTTTACTAATCGCTTGATATTTGACAGGAGTTCATCGGCTAAGCGGCCATACCACTAGTCATATACCCTGAACCCTATTGCACGTTTGTATCTGTCTCGTTTATATTTAGAATCCTGTAACGTATTTAAGTGGATGGTTATGGGAGGAACGCCAGTGAATCTCACCCCACCTGTTGGACGCGAAGTTACTAGACTTCACGCTTAACCGGTCGAGTAGGCATTCATTCGGAGACACCCAGAAGCTATACCAAGTTTCGTTTGTTATCCCAGTTTTGAATATTATCTGTGTTGGATTTGGATCTTTATAAACGACGCGTGGACATATTGGATAAACGGAACGGACGCGTGGAATATAAGGAAACGAATCGGACTTGACAATTGGTTGTAATCTCACAAGGATTAGCAATCGCGGATACTATTTGGAATCAGGATTCATAAGAATCATTTGCGTTTTGCCTCGGAGTACATTCTCCAAACCTAGACCCACATCACACAAAAACGTTGAACATAAAAATCTCGTCTGACTATCCGCGATTGCGCCTAGAACGGATTCGAGCAGTTTATCTATACGACTTGTGGACCTGTGAAGTCTTGCTTATCAAAGAGAACTAAAGTTCAAATTGCCACAATCTATACTGGATTGGAACCCCGAACTTGCACGAGGATTATAGTGTTTGAGTTGTTGTAGTCACTTTTATCGAACCGCGTATTCATTTACAAGGTTTGGTTTGTGGTTATTTCACCGCTAGCCCCATAGTCAGCGTTTCATCTGGAGCCCACCGCGAGGGGTTCATTTGACTTTACTTCTCAAAGTAAAACTTTGTCAATTGGTCTATAAAAGACTTGGAAAAATTGTTGGATCCCGCATTTCTAGACTTTCAAAGTCTTCAGAAATATCGAGAACCCATTCCTTGAGTCTCACGACTTGAGAAGGACGTAAACCGTCAGTTCATTCTCTTCGGACGAAGTACCCCTTCGTCCTAAGATTTCTGCTACGGCGGAAACAAACGAGTTATCATCAGAAGGCGAACTTGAACCTGAAACACCTGGTTTTCCTAAACCTTTACCTCGTCGATCCGAAAGGCACAACACACCAGTTGTCCTTCCGCCTCTACCTAGTAGAAAAAGGACTCCCAGTGCAGCAGCTCTAGCAAGAGTAAAGTCGAAAGACCAAACTTTATCTCGAGCAGCGGCATATAAACAGCTACAGTTAGCATCCGCGGATACTCAATCCGAACCAATTCAATCAAGTTCGGATCCAAGGGTCGAACTAGAGGGTCTTATTGAACCTCAAGCTTCCCAAAACTCGTCCCAAACCCTACGTTCAGAGTCATCTCTATTAGAAATGGCAGACGGAGCGAACCCAGCACCAGTTGGTGGAACCAAAGTCGCGAGCTTTAAAATTCCATACGCTTGGGATAATAATGCTCCTAAGTTCACTACGGATGATCATGAAGACCTCATGACATTTGTTGATCATGTGAACCAGATAATGGAACACGCCGGCGTTACAGATGATGCTGAAAGGAAATTGCACTTTACGAGTTATCTTCCTACGAAACGGAAGGCAACTTGGAGAGCGCTTCCTACCTATAAAACGGGAACCTATGAGGAATTCCTCAAAGAAATCTATCTTAGCTATCCTGAGATTAAATCAGAGAGAGCGGGTACCATAGATCTTCTGCAGAAACTCTGCAAAAAGAACCGTGGAATCACTGTAAAGGAAGAAGGTCGTCTTAGACGGTTCGGTATCGAATTTCTTACGGAAGTAAAGAAACTCTTGACCGCTCCTGTTTTAATCACGAACCAGATCGCTTGCGATTTCTACTACGAGACGTTGGAACAAACCTTTGCGACAACATTAAAAATGTCCATTGAGAGTTCTGCTCTTCTACGTGCTCAAATTCCTGCTTTACTCGTACCTGCGAATAATCCAGCGAATGCAGCAACCGCGATTGAGTCTCGAGTGGAAGATCCGATAAATATCACGGATCTTGTGAAATTGGCAGAAACTTTGGCTAGAAGCCAGAGTAGATTGGCTTCTCTTTCGGTCAGAACCAAAGATGAGATATCTGTGAGGCCTCTCAGCTTTCCAACCACAAAAATCGAACCTTACGAGGAACGGCTGGAGGAAATGAACGGCGTTATCGCGCAGTTAAGGGATCAATATGTCTTGAGCCAGAAAGCGAGTGAGCAGCGTCACAATGAGGTCCTTAAATCTCATAGTGAAGTTCTCAAAACGTTGGCACAATTCGCAAAAGACCCGCCTCCACACATGAACAATAATCGTTCAAATTACGCGTACAACACGCAAGGGCCGAGTCGACCTCAGTATTCGAGAGACCGAGAACCTACGAAGGATCATGATTGCTATTATTGTGAGGAATCAGGGCATTCTCGAGGGAATGCCCTCACAAAATAGAACACATCAACAAGGGTTGGTTAGCATTCGCGGATGGTAAACACAAATTGGGTGATGGCAATTATATTCCGTCGGGCAACGGTGAAATGCTTGCTCGGTGTCTACAACAGCAGTACTAGTTTAATCAAGACCCAACGAGCAGAATGCGAGTTGCTTGATTAAGGCAAAAACGCAACTACTAACCAAATCCTAACTACTTTCCCCTTGAATGGTTTAGACTGTGCCGCCGAGTACGGGTCTTTTGAACGCTTTAAGAAGGTTCAAGGAGCACAGATAATCCAACAGAGGTTGCGAGGAACAAGCCTGTTTTAAGAGGTCTAGTCCGAAGTGCAAGGTTGATTTAGAGTATTAGACCTCTTTGAGCAATGCCAAACGAGTGCCTAAGCCAACAAATCGAGTTTTAAAAGCTTTAGAAGCTTGAGCCAACAATCCCAATCCTAACAAGGTGCCGTGTTCTCCAAATCCCAAATAATAAGCCTTCCAAGGCTACTGTAGTGCGGTGCCGTGTTCTCAATCCTAATAAGCTCTCTCTAGCTTCTTAACCGTTCCAATCCCAAGATCCCGATCCAACAATTGATATTAAGTTACTCGTGCAGACGAAACAAAACTTCTTAACGAAGTCAGTCCTGGGTGACAAGTCCCGAATCTCCGTCGTTTATCAAGCAATACCCGGTAAAGGCTAATGCTCTTAGTGACAGAAAGTTCAGTGCCTATCCATGCCAAAACCTCCTCCTTATATACTGTACAATTACGCTTACAATACGATGATTAGTCTACTGGCTGGTATATGAGTAAGGCGTCCGTAGTTAATCACGTGTGGGTAAATATATAGGATCCTCGTGTGTCGACCCCTTAATGCTTGAGTGTGTCCGGTGTGACTGCTCCTTGTTCGATCGTGTAGACAGTCTCATCTTCTATCCTCTTGTCCCCCGTTCAGGACCTTCAGTTTTAGGTAGACGTAGGTACTGGCTTTGGGCCAGTACCTTAATCAGCCCAAACCGCCAAGTGGTTGTGGAGATATGCGAGTTACCGTCCGGGCCTGGCTCAAGTAACCAAATCAGGATGGCAACAATGATCGGATAGTTGATAAGCGAAGTTCAACCACAGCCGGGGTAACCGGTTACTGTTAAACCCGAATCACCTGACCCGTCGCGCAAGGCTCCTTCTGTAAATCAAGCACAACAAAGTACTTGAATGTTTAACCAAGACCCCACAGTGGCGCCCCGGATCATCAGAGAGGATGATTAATATTGCCCATGTTGTTTGTAGGCCCCGCGATGCCTTGATTAAGCAGCGATGCTTAATCTTGGCAATTAAACCCTTAATCATGGATGTCAACCAGTATGAACTTTCCAGTTGATGCATCCCAGGCGGACTTGATTAAGGTCCTCATGCAGGATAAAGCCCTGATTAGCCATATAGGACTTATGCTAATCCTTTGGAGCAGCGCGCCACGTGATTAAGGTAGAAATCGGCAAATTCCTTGCTATTTCACCCATGGTCCGTTTCACGGCTTATCATCTCCCCCATTCTTTGCTATTGACCGTCCCCGGTCAACCTTTCTCTGATTTTCCCTTGACCCCATTGTGTTGTCCTTAATTAAACAGGTTCAAGAACTGAGTTCCTTTTGACCCGTGAAACCATTTATCCCATTTAAGACCCAACCGCCGGCTCGTTTGCACGAGCAATTGATAGGCCCCATTGTATGCTTCTAATGAGCACTGCCACAAGTTTGACGTGATCGGCATCAAGACTTCTTGGCGGAACCAAAAGTTGTCTCTGACCCCTAATCACACTACCCTTGCTCCTCCCTTCACCAGTTACAGCCCAAATTCCTTAATCAGAACACCCTGGCGACTTAGAAAGCCGCGAGGATACTCTAATCTGGTCCCTGTGCCTTCCTGACTCGAGGTTCGTTTCAATTTTCCATATTTGGACGTAACGTCACTGGATTTTGCAGGGACTGCTAATTTTGGCGCCGCGACAAAACTCAATCTTGGTTTCGAGAAGTCCTCTTAATTAGAAGCCTTCTCGACCCCGCGTTTCAGTTTGCCGGCCGCGGCTCCGCAGCCTCCCATATAATTCCCAAGTCGCCGTCTCGACTCCAAATTTTCTCGCCCTGTCTTCCACTATCCCTGGTGCTCGTCACCATGCATAGCGAAGCTCCTCATCGCGTCTGGGCTCCTTGGAATCACCCCGCCTCAAACGCCCTCAGCGAGTACCTAATCGGCACGAAGTTGTTGGAGGACGACATCGCCGTTCGAAAGGCGTTGCTCGACGCGCTGCCTATCCTGGTGGGTACCGTCTTCCCACTCCCTATGCCGTCTCCCTGACCCACTAGTGGCCCTCCCCAGCAATATCACTATGTGTCCTTCATCATACCGGACGAACCGTTGCCACTCGACTTCCTGTCTTTCATCGCAGCTATCAACGACGTCTTCTACTTCCTGGACGTCGTCCCGCAGACCTGGACCCGCTATCTGTTCGATCCTTCTGACGAGGAGGCGGACAAGGTGTGTCCCTTTTTTCCCCTCGCCGTCATAAAATTCTTACAGATCCGTCCCAGCTCTCGGTCCTGCCCCTCGACTTTCAGATTCCCGAGCTCGACTACCCGAACTTCACCAAGGCGGCACGCGACTGGTCAATGGATCCGCACTACAGCATTCGAGACGCCGCTCCAGCCGCCGCTGACCGCAAGCCCGACTATAGCTTATTCGCCACGCCCGCGCCTTCGCCCCAAAAGCGCACATTTACCCGGATTAAGGGTCCCTCGGGTACGGCCAGCGGAGTGGGCCCTGTTACAGGGTCTACTTTGTTGTCCGTACCCGCTGCGCAGACTGCTCCGCCGCGCGAGACTCTGCTGGAGGCTGCGGTGAAGGCCGAACCGATGTACCCGAGGGCGTCTACCTCCAACAACGCCGAGGTAGTCGTCCCGCACATCCACGACTTGTCGTCGGATATGCCAGCGACTCCGCAGACCCGCTCTCGTCGTAACATCGCGCCCCCCTCCCTCAAAAGATCTCCCAGCATAAGCCGTTCACCTCTTCCCTTCTTGATCAAGCTAAACGTGTCCTTAATCAGGGACACTAGACGCCCCGCCAAGCGCAAGGCTTCGAACGAGTCGATTGCCAGCGCCAATGCACCGCTTCCCGTCGTAAGTTCCCTTTCCTCTGACTCGTTAACCGACCTGACCCACCCCTTTTCTAGACGTCCGCCAAGAAAAAGCGTAAAGGTGTGGCTGGCAAGCGTGCCAAAAGCGAGGCCACCGTCCACGATGTCTCTGATGACGAGGTAAAGCCCGCCATAGATATGTTTCCACGCTTTTACTCATACCATGTGCAGCCTGAGGAAAATGCAGATACGAAGTCCAAGGCCGGGCGAGATCCAATGTCGTGGTCGTTCCACGCCGCAAGAACGCCGCCCAGTCTCAAAAACTCGAGCTCGACGACGTGGTCGACACCGACCGTCTTTCTGACCAGATCCTCAAGTTCCTGAACAAGAGAGTTAAAAAGGGAGCGCCCCGCGACTCCAAAGGTGCGTTTCTTCGCCCTCTTTCCCCTCCGCCAGCCTCACTACAGTCTCAGTGGACCTCGACTTCCACGACCTGGACGGTAACCTCCCGTGGACCGACCAGAAGGCGTACCTTTGGGGACTGCGCATCCGCGGGACCCCCGTGCACTTTTATTCGCACCTCATGCCTTACTCCGGCGCGCGCAAGACCACCGAGGGGTACAAGTCCCGTTTCGAAGCCATCCCAAAAATCCTTCTACCATGTGGAAGAGGTG